>CM062818.1:339982709-340582709 GCA_031772625.1 Pinus tabuliformis | reverse complement strand
GCTTGACCTAAACTTTCCTTGCTTGCTCCTTTCTTTCCTTGTCCTTCCTTGTCCTTCCTTGTCCTTCCTTTTCTTTCCTTCCTTTCCTTCTCCTCTTGGTGCTCTAGTCCTCTCTAAGACTAACGCTAAAACTGAACTAACAAAAAGCTACGAATTGATGCTCTAAATCCTTTTTAACATTAATGCCTCTAATTTCTTCAATTCCCATTATTTTCCTTCAATTTCCTCCTCACATGCAACCTGTGAACTTTCACCTTCCTTTTCTCCTAATTTCCTTTCTTTTCATTAAAAAAATAGCCCTATTAATGTCTCTTGGACTTTTCAAAGCCTTTTTCAATTTCCCCTTATCCATAAGCGCACCAAGTGATGCCCACTAGGATATTTTTCCCAACATTCATCTTGGAACAACTATCCCATGACCTTGGTCTTATTTTTCCTTTATTAACTTTATTGCATGAACTTTTAACCTGGGGTTGTTATAGTTATACAATTTTTTCTACAGGAAAAGTTTCTTCACTAGAGAGTTAGATTGATACGAAGTCCCTTATGTATCTCACAAAAACTTTGTTTTAGCCTCCCCTAATACATTCAACAATACTGAATCTCAAAGACACAATCATATTGTGCTATTTTCCTTCTGATCTAACTTCACCCAATCTTCTCTTCACATTATTGTTGGTGTCGTACCTTGATCTACAACAATCCACTAATCTATGTTCACCAACAGATCCTCCATCTTGAGATTCCATAGCTCAAAAAAATATCCATTGATTTTCTCAATATCTATATTTCCACTATTCACCATCTCCTTTCACCGCAAGAATCAATTGTGTAGATATCCCACTATAACAAGGTCCACCACAAGTTTGATCCAAAATCCTCAGTCACAAAGGAATCCCCTTGAATCCAAAACAACTCTCATACTAAATGTAGATTTTAACCATATATAAAAATGACCCACACACATATTCTTGAAATGGAAAAATATATAATGGTGAGAACATAAAATATACATAGATATTTTCTCTTGGAACCCTAATCGGGAAAACAAAATTGATTTTTCACTATTTTCTTTTCAATGTTACAATACATTATATACATGTCGACGCATTCATACACCCCAATCCATTAACCCTGGATTAGAACATAATCATAGTTCCCTTGACAAAATCTACAAAATACCATGGGAGAAAACCATCATGCCCAAAACCATGTGCAAAAAACCATGCACAAAACCATGTGTACGTACACGCACCACCACCTTTGGGTCCACCCTCAATCCTTGGGTCCACATAAAAAATTTCCCAGTGCATTGTCCCAAACCTCGTGTAAGGGGACTACCATCCGCTAGAAAACCCCACGGAAAGGGTGGTTTCCACCTCCCTTACGACCCCCCCATTTCGCTCGATGAAACATAGCAACATGTGGGGCCAGTCATTGAAGGAATATAACACATACCCAACACTTCCCTAAGTTCTATATTCCCAGAACTTCTAGTAATAAATTGTATGTTATTCCTGAGATCCAAATATAATATTTTCAATGTATTACTCATGCATATGACAAGAAAGTTGGAAGGATTTCTACAACCCATCTCCTCCCTAGGAACAAATCCACAAGGAGACCTACAACTAAAAAAAATGTATTGGTTGACCACAAACTAAAAATATCTAGGCACAAATATATATATATATATATATATATATATATATATATATATATATATATATATATATATATATATATATATATATATTCCTATGTATTAGATATAGATACACAAACTATTGGGGAATTTTTAGTGGGAGTATAATATGTCACACTGACACCCCTAAAGAATTATAATATTTGTAGCAAGAATCTAGCACATGATATTCCACTACCTGCAAAGGAAATCCATTTCTTAGGTAGTTAATTTCCTCCAAACTACGATCAATATTGCTAATTCTACTTCCAACGCAGATCCTAGTTCCTTATAAAGCACTGAACAACCTAGAACTCTTGCATAGAAAACTAGGTCATCCACCTCAGCATAGAGTAGTTAGCCTCCAACCTCTATTGATTAGAACTTCCTAGAATACAATGCGATTGGGGACATAGAGTATGCTAGGGACATTGTATATTTGTACAATCTATGCAATATACAACAATAGAGAGAACTTATCATGGAAACTTTTAAGTATTCTCCATTCCAATCAAAGCTAGATTCGAATTCTAAAAATTAATGGAAAAGTCATATTCCATCTCACATTAAATTTATTTTGAATTCTTCCAATATTCGAACTCATTCAAATTTCAAGCCTCCACCTTACCTATTGATGTTTAATATTTTCAATCATAATGTTCACAATTATTGGGTGGATGTAAGAGCCTCATCCGATGTCATTCCTTGCTTAGTGTGTAAATATATATTAATTATATATAGGCAAATAACAATGTCAATATCATTTGATTGGATAGGTTTGAAGTTAAATTCATTGGTAAGTTGAAAGACGTGTTCATAAAATTATGTTCTAATCCCAGGGCACACCAAGTAATCAATATAATAGTGGTTGATAATACCTAAGGCATATGGAATATTATACAACAAATATTGGTAACAAAAGCTATAGGGATATTTCACTATATATTGGTCCCGCCACTAGCTACTTTACAAAGGAAAGAGAAATCAAATAATGTTGGAAAATGATCCAAAAGTGAAATACATGGTGACAAAGTTAGGCGAGCCAAATGAATCGATAATATTTTTTCATGGTCCTCTAGGAAATTTATGTTGGATGTTGTACATTCAAGTCCTTCCCCTTACCATCTAAAACCCATTCTAAACTTATTCAATACTCATAGACCAGTGTAAATTATATATGTACATTGGATGTAAATAATAGTTATTTACTAACATAATTGTAAACAATGCCAATCTTACAAGATTATAATTTAATAATGTCATTTTCATTTTATGTTCTAAAAATTCTAAAACTCAGGAGAGAGTTGGTGCAGGGAACACCCTAGTCGCCCCCCCCTAAAAAAAAAAACCATGATGTCCTACTAAGTTGAATATGAATGTATTAATAATTTGAAGATGATCATACATTAGTTATAGAATATTATTCAATGTTTATCTCCACATCCAAAATTTGACTAGCAATATGTTTGGAGGCTAATATCACCATTCAAATCATTTAATTTTATAACCATTCATAAATTCACAATCACTACTACTAACACTGTTAGGTCCCTATAATACTAGTGATTATCCCGTTACTATTGTAGTTTTATCCTTTATTAATATTGTTGTGCCCCTATTCTGCCCATATTGTTATTACTGTGCCCCATAGAATCCCTCTATTGTTATTTTTGTGGCTTTATATTATTATTGTTAGGTCGGCTGGGTTATATTGTGACTCCTTAGACTCCTATATATAGAAAGGAGGTTTTGTCACTTGAATTATCCAAGAATTGCTCATTTATGTAATGTAAAGGAGGTTGCCCCCTCGAAGAGGCTGAATTCTAAGGCATTGATCTATCTTTTCTATCTTTTTGTGAGCTGGTTTCATAACATTTTGGTATCAGAGCTTTGGATTCTAGGGTTTCACTGCTCCAAATAGGTCATCATGGAATTTTCGCTATAACATTTTTTCTATGATGTTTCAAAAGCTAAAAAAAAAAACCCATTTGCGACGAAATCGCACTGAACCTTGGATCCGAATTGCGGAGATTTTCGCACTATATTTTTAGAGATATGATCTGAGGAAGTTGGTCTTTTTGTAGACTCCTTAATTACGTTCAAAACAGGTGACCTGGGGAAAATCGTCAAAAATTTCTCTCTTAGCATCGGATTGAAATTTCATAGGAAGCTACAGAAAGAGGACGGACTGTAGTTTCTTGTATATATTTTTCGGAGCTAAAGGTCAAACAGTGACTCGTGGCACGTTGTACAAGTTTTCTCTACTAAACTATTCTATAATGAGGTCACTGTGGGAGATTTGGGATAACTCTTCCCCAGAGAATCTAATTTGGATCAGACTAGTGGCATTGGAAAGAGGACACAAAGGACTACTGCAGGTCGCAATTTCAAAATTGGATGATCCAAAATTATAGAGATACATTAGATTCAATATCAAGCTCCTTCAAAGTGGAAAAAGGTGTGTAGTTTTTTTAAATTTTTGCATAAGCTTGGTTTGAAAAATTAGTTTGAAGGAATTCAAAGGGCATAGTAAAGAATTATTATCGGTAATTGATGCCCCGAGGAAAGAAAATGCAAACACCTAGTAAGAAACCCTTAAATCTCTAGCATGACTCATGAATAAGAGGAAGAAATGCAACATGATATATCAAAATTATGAGACCAAATGCAACAAGTGTCAATTGCACAAAAAGTAATAGAATCTAAGATGGATGGTTTAAAGAAAGATGTAGAAGCTAAGAAGGATGGTTTAAAGAAAGGTGTAGAAGCTAAGATGGATTGTTTAAAGAAATGCATAGAAGCTAAGATGAATGACGTGGAAGCTAATTTGAAGACAGGTATGGAAGATTTGAAGACATGCATGGAAGATTTGAAGACAAATTTGAAGACAGATTTGACAAATTTTCTACAAGAAATTCTTACTAATGGTGAAAGGGTAGTAAAGGAAACTCATGATGAGAACAAAAGAAATGTTAATCATGATTTCATAGACTCTAATGTTGGACCGAAGATCCACCATATTCCAAAAATTGATATGAGGAAGTTTGATGGCAAGGGTCCCGCAACATGGATATTACAAATGGAGCAATTTTTTGATCTCAATAATGTGCAAAACACACAAAAGGTACGTATTGCAACTTTATATTTGGAACCAAATCAGTTTGTATGGTATCAATGGCTTTTCTCTCGTAAACAAATTATCACTTGTGTGATTTTTACGGAAGAATTGATAGCACATTATGAGGATAAAAAAAGAAACACTTTCTTTTAGACAATTGATAAGTCTTAAACAAAAGGGTTCAATAATGGAGGACACTGAGGAGTTCCAAAAATTGAACATAAGGGTAAAAAATATTTTAGAGGAGCATAGAATTGATGTGTTCATAGGGACTTTAAAGGATAACATCCAACATGATGTTTTCCTTTGGGAACATGATTCATTAGAGAAGGCTTTCAGGTTAGCAATAAAAATGGAAGCAAAATTATGGCAACCACGAAGCATACCACTCACGACTACAAAGATGGAAGTGTTCTTGCCCATAGTATTCCACAACCTATAAGGTTGACACCACAACAATTGGAAGAAAAAAGAGCAAAAGGGCTTTGTTACAATTGTGATAGTAAATACACTAAAGGTCATAAGTGTGTTGAGAAGAAATTATTCTACATAGATTGTGAAGAGGAAGAAGAAAAGGAGAAAGAAAGGTCAAAAGAAGAGGATATACTCGAGTAACAAAGCCTAGATAAAGAATAAATGAATCCGAACATATCTTGTAATGCATTGGCTAGAATTACCACTCCTCAAACCATCAAGGTAGAAGGACAAATAAAGAGGAAAAAGGTAATAGTGTTGATTGATTGAGGAAGTACCCACAATTTTATTCGTTGTAAGATAGAAAAAGAATTGAATTGCTTCCTATATCCAAAACAAGAGTGTCAAGTGATGGTTGCAAATGGAGGAACAATAAATTTCTCTGGAAAGTGCCATAATATCAAGCTATCCGTGGGAGAATATGTATTGACTAGCTCAATGCTCTCCATTCCAAGGGAGGTGTTGATTTGTACTAGGCGTCCAATGGCTACAATCGTTGGGTACAATAGATTTTAATTTTCAAGAACATTTCATGAAGTTTTCTGCAGAAGGAAAGGAAGTTGAATTAAGGGGTATTGTAGGGAAAAAGCTTTTAGAAAAGGAACAAAGAGGTGTAATTGCACAATTATGATAGCTAGATGTTTCCACATCGAAATCATCTACTTCTCCAGATCTCCAGAAAGTCTTGGACAATCATTCTAAGGTATTTGAGACTCCCAAAAGTCTCCCACCTCTTCGTGATCATGAGCATGCTATTCATTTGATTCCAGGAAGTGTTCCTCCAAACATCAGGCCGTAAAGATATCCCTGTGCCCAAAAGAGTGGAATTGAATGTATGGTTGCAAAAATGCTAGAGGCTGGTATAATTCAACCTAGTCAAAGTTCTTTCTCTGCTCCAACAGTATTGGTGCACAAGAAGGATGGATCATGGTGCATGTGTCCGAATTATAGGGAGCTCAACAAGCTCACTATTAAAGATAATTTTCCCATTTCGTCATTGATGAATTACTAGATGAATTTCATGGATAAATTTATTTCACCAAGTTGTATTTTCGTTCAGGATATCATCAAATCAGAATGAAGACTAAAGACATTCCGAAAACAACATTTAGAACTCATGAGGGTCATTATGAATTTTTGTTCATGCCTTTTGGCCATACCAATGCACCTTCTACATTTCAAGGTTTGATGAATTCCATTTTCAAACCCTTCCTTAGAAAATTTGTGTTAGTATTTTTTGATGATATAGTAATCTACAGCAAGTCTTGGAAGGATCATGTTGAACATGTTGACAGGGCGCTACAACTATTGGAGGAGAAACAATTATATGCAAAAAGATCCAAATGTTTCTTTGGAGTACAAGAGGTGGAATATCCTGGTCATATTGTATCTCATGAAGGAGTTAGGGTAGACCCTAGCAAAATTAAATCCATTAAGGAATGGAAAATCCCCACATCCATAAAACATCTACGAGGATTTCGCGGGTTGACAGGGTATTATCACAAGTTTGTTAAGAATTATGGGAGAATAGTAGCACCTCTAACAACATTATTGAAGAAAGATGCATTTTCATGGAATCCAGAAGCAACAAAGGCCTTCGAACATCTTAAAAATGCAATGTGCCAAGAACCGGTCTTAGCTACACCGGACTTCACAAAAACCTTTATTGTGGAATGTGATGCTTCAGGAAATGGAATTGGTGTTGTTTTAATGCAAGATGAAAGACCCATTGCTTTTTAACGTCGTCCAATCAAGGGAAAGTTTTTACACAAAGATATTTATGAGAAGGAAATGTTGGCAATACTACATTCACTTAAGAAATGGTGACTCTACGTAATGGGAAGACACATCAAGGTAAAAATGGATCATGATAGCCTTAAATACTTTTTAGAACAAAGATTATCCTCTGAAGAGAAACAAAGGTGGGTCACAATGATGTTGGGTTATGAATTTGAAATCATCTAGAAAAAAGGGAAGCAAAATGTGGTGGCAGATGCACTCTCAAGAAAGGATGAGGATGTGGAAGCATTTTTGTGCACCATTTCTATTATCCAACTAGATTGGATAAATGAAGCAAGGTAGGAATGGAAGAATAATGAAGAAGTGTGGGCACTTATTCGAAAGTTACAACAAGATTCCAGTACATCTGATACATTTAGCTGGCAAAATGATTCGTTATGGTACAAAGATCACTTATACCTCTGTAAGAATTCCAAACTCAAAAAAAAGATTCTTATGTAATTGCACACTTCTCCCTTAGGAGGGAACTCGGGATTTTTAAAAACTTACCACAGGGTTAAGAAGGAATCTTTTTGGGATGGCCTTAAATTGGATATTTAGAAGTTTGTGGCAGAATGTTTGGTTTGCCAGCAAAATAAAGTTGAAACAATTAAGACCCCGTTCTATTACAACCTTTATCCATTCCAAGCCAATGTTGGGAGCGGGTTTTAATGGATTTTATCACAGGTTTACCGAAGTCTGAGGGAAAGAGTGTCATCATGGTGGTAGTTGAAAAACTTACTAAGTATGCACACTTTTGTGCATTAGCACATCCATTTAAAGCCAGTAAAGTTTCTACTACATTTATGGACACAATTCAAAAGCTACATGGAAACCCAAATATTATTGTAAGTGACAGAGATCCCATTTTCACTGGAAATTTTTGGACATACATTTTTTCTTGCCTTGGTACTTAGTTAGCTCATAACACATCTTATCATCCTCAATATGATGGGCAAACTGAGATAGTAAACAAATTTTTGGAAGGATATCTTCATTGCTTTGTATCTGATAAATAGACACAATGGGTCAAATGGTTGCCTATGGCTGAGTGGTGGTATAACACTTCCTTCCATACAGCGACAAAAATGACCCCATTTATGGCACTTTACGCATATCAACCACCATCCATCACATCATATTTAAGAGAAAATTCTAATTTTTAAGCAGTGGAAGATCACATCGAACATCAAAAACAAGTCCTCCAACTCTTAAAGGATAACCTCGTGTTGGGACAGAATCGAATGAAACAATAGGGAGATCAACATCGCAGCGAAATAAGTTTTGATGTAGGTGATTGGGTATTCCTATGGTTACAACCATATAAACAAATGTCCCTCAAGCAAGGTAAGAAGGATAATAAATTATCACAAAAGTATTATGGTCCATACAAGGTGTTACAAAAGATTGGTACTATGGCATACAAATTGGAGCTTCATGTAGCTTCTCGAGTGCACCTAGTTTTCCATGTTTCATGTTTAAAGAAGGTTATAGGCAACAAGATCCCAGTTCAAACAATATTGCCAGAACTTTATGAGGAAGGAAAAATTATATTGGAACCGGAAGCAGTCACAGAAACAAGAACTCGACAACTATGAAATCGGTCAATTTCGGAGTATCTCATCAAGTGGAAGAACTTATCCGCTGAAGATTACACATGGGAGGATGAGAATTTTATACAGAAGCATCTAGAACTACTCAAGCGTTGAGGACAACAATTTTTTGAAGGAGAGGGGCATGTTAGGTCCCTATAATACTAGTGATTACCCCATTACTATTGTAGTTGTATCCTTTATTAATATTGTTGTGCCACTATTGTTCCCATATTATTATTATTGTGCCCCATAGAATCCCTCTATTGTTATTTTTGTGGCTTTATATTATTATTATTAGGTCGGTTGGGTTATATTGTGACTCCTTAGACTCACATATATAAAAAGGAGGTTTTGTTATTTGAATCATCCAAGAATTGTTCATTTATGTAATGTAAAGGAGGTTGGCCCCTCAAAGAGGCTGAATTCTAAGGCGTTGATCTATCTTTTCTATCTTTTTGTGAGCTAGTTTCATAACAAACACTCTCGCAATTACAAATGCTAATTTCACTCCCTTATGTCATAACTTTTCTATTGAGTTTTGTTTTCACTCTTCTATCCCAATTGACACCACTAATTGGAAAAAAAATTACGATAACCTAAAAGCATGTGAAAGACATATCATCCAATTCTCCATTAAAATTATGAGAGGTTTTGACATATTTCAACATAAGTTATTCCAAGTGAATCCTACATTGGACCCACTAATCCAAAAAGAACATAAAAATTTAATATATGCACAAATAAATTTTAAATTCAAATGCCTCATTTTTATGCTTAAGTATTACATTGGTAAGAGAGAGGTCAATAAATTCTAAAATTCTTCTAGTATATAGTAAAATTATGAATGCTTATCCTACATGATGGCTAATGCTATCATTTCCTATACATGAATACAATTTTTTTTCATTTCTAATTTTTCAGATTTGTTTTTTGATTCATTTGATTTATTTTTTAATTAACGTAGTTACTGCATGTACATAAGTAAAATTTGTTTTAATTATAAGCTTCATGTAGTTACCTAACAAGTGATCTCATAACCAAGCTACTTTGTCCAGACATAGTGTAGGTTAGAGATCAAATCTATGTGGGATGCCCAAGTGTTCGACATTAGATAAACCAACACTCCCCGTGTATTTTAAGACATGGACTAATTGCCTCTCATGGATCCTTATCTCTCACGATGTTATTTTTTACTAACACCTGCAAGTTTTGGTCTAATGAAAATCATGGTTCCCAACAAGTGGGATGAGAGCATAGGTCACAAGTTCGATATACACCCGACTTGCACTAGGGGGAGATTATTGGAGATTAGATAAACCACTGCTCCCTATGTGTTTCGTGACATGGACTAATCGCCTCTCATGGATATTTATCTCTGGTGATGTGATCGTTGACTAACACTAACGGTTTTTGGTCTAAACACAATTTCAATTCCCAACACCAAGGCTACTTCACCATGATTATGATCTCAATTCTTCCTATTGATGATGTTAGCATTTCCAAGTGGGGAACCTACTTTGATTAATTATAATGCTAAGTTGGCATGGATCCAAATAATGATCTGGTTAAGAAGCCTTAGGTATACTATGAAATCATAATAGAGGTCCAATTATAACCTAAAAGATAAAAATCAAGCATGATAGCAATGAGACATAACTACAACAAGTAGTCTTTAATGTTTAATAAGGAATCACCCTGACTACCATTTAGGGTCCACTTATCCAGATTATGACCAATTGTGCCCAACAAAGAAAAGGAAAAAGTAGAGCAATATATGTCAATAAATAAAAGGTAAAGTCTTAAGGATGGTTTCCTGAGAAGTTGAGACATCCAAGAAACTTTATTAGGGATATGGAGACTCGTTGGTTGTGAAGGAATGTTTTGATTATGATGTGGCTCCATTAGGACTATGTAAACTCCTTTGTAGTAGACACAATTCCAAAAACTCATCTTCAATGCTTTATCTTTTGATCCCCTAAAGTATAATTGTCCACAACACTAATGTTTAAGTGAATAGTTATGCCCTTGGTAAAAAGTATGTCTTTATGTTTTGTCCTTAGGCAAAAACCTAAATTAAGAAAGGTGAAGGCATGAAAATCATAATTATATAGTTCAAATTAATGGTACTCTCTTGGAATGATCAATAAGGATTACAAGAATACCAATCAAATGTTATCTACAATATATTCTTGAATAGTATTAATGGATTCATTGGTATTATAATTGCTTTGACAATTGTTGTAGCTACTAAAACAACCATCCACAATTTCTTCTAATGCCTTTATCCTAGAGGAATTAAAGGTACCACCTAGTCAATTCAACTTAAATACTTTCCTTGTGAACTCTAGTTGGAGCTTAATTGAACATGAGGGACCTTTGATTGGTTGATATAGTTGAGGAATAATTTCTAACCTAGTATTATCCTTGATGACCCATCTAATAAAAAAGAGTCTAGCTAACCCTAAAATGGTATTAGAAAAGGACTATGCAACACTAACACATACTAAGGTAACTCTTAGAGAGAGAAATTTCAACTTCATTTTCTTGCAGTTTTAAGCTTTTCTAAGACAGTGCAGTGCTACACTCATTTCTAAGATAGTGTTATAACATCTAGGTAATCTCTATCTTCGTGCTACAACATTGATCTTATACTCGCAACTTGATTTTCCTCTCTTCCTTGGCCTTTGTTAACTCCATTTACCCTCTTCACATCGCCATAGTACCCTATTACCCCTTAGTGCAACAAAACATTCCCAAATTCAGCCCTCGAATTTGATATTCAAAACATTTTTCTTCTTTTTTAAGGCACAAATGTGCTACAATGATGCTATAACTTGTGTTATAGTGCCTAAATTACCTTTAGTATATCACTAAGGCAACATTTTTTTCTCTCTTTAGCCCATCTTTTGGCCTCTGTGCCTCTCTATGTTACTCCATTAAGCCTCGATGGAGCATTGCAGTTCACTAATAGGTAGTGTTATGACATCATTAGCCTTCTACTAACTAGTAAAATCCATTCTTAGAGGCATAATTCACTCTTACAATTCTCTTCTCTCGAAAGATGACTTCTCTTTACGTATCCATTATATAACGTATGAGTTTATTGAAGGTAACTTTAAAGATAATACAAGTTTAATGGAATGATTGATGCACAAAAGGCACAGAAGCTCTCTTATTGTAGTTTGGTAGCCATCACTTTCTATTTCCTTAACTCTGTAGGGTTCTTTTAACTTGAACAAACAGGGTTTAATGTCAAAAGTCTTCCTAGTTATTTGAGCTTGGTTCTTGGAATAAAGTTTTATTTTTTATATACTTTTAAGAGTGGGTACATCAACCGGTGCTTCTATGCCTATAAATCCTAATTACTTTTTCTTTGTTATATAAGAAAAAATATACTTAGGAGAATACATAGACACCCTGGTCAAGATGGTGAACTTGTTTTACTTATAATGGTCAAGAGTACTTCCATTCTGCATCAATCATCCTTTCCTTTCTCCTCATCACTAAATCCCAATGCATGTACACAACAACAACTATTTGAGGACCAAATATCTAGGTTCTTGACATAAACATTTTAAAATATTTTTCATAATGGGTTCATGTTGTTTCATTGTTTTACAAAAGAACTATGTGTTTATCTAAGAGGTAAACATGATACACCCAAAACAAAGGATCACTTATTAACTTAGTTAATTAATATTTCTAGGGTACACATTGTTAGAAGCATATCAATTGTTTAAAAGAGTGAATATACCCACAAATGAACTAGACTTAGAGATATGTAGGTTCAGAAACATATATAAATCAAAGGAAGACTATTTACCTAGGTGGTCCTACATGTTTTTTGATAGAAAACCTTGAAAGAGCTTACAAACCCAAGGAAATATTTTTATACAAAATATAAGAAGGGAATTATAGGAGTTGTTACACATGAAAGAGATGTAATTTAATTTCATCATTAATGAGCTAATTGTGGATAATTTGAAGCAACATCTTGTGGACCTCATTAATTAAAAAATAATTTTGAATCCATTCAAGTTCTTGTTAAAAAGGAATGTCCTAGTGATCTCCCTAGCCACATCAAAATTCCATGTCATCATGGAAAGCCTACTATGTAGCAGAGTCATGAAAATTATGTCATAGTACAAATTCTAGTTGATGCATATTTAGGATGTTAAGACACTCCCTATTAAGGACCCAATCATATTGGGACAATTGTCCGGTTAATTTTAGAGAGTTTTAAATATTTCTCTTTATCATATTTGTAAATTATGGGAAGATGAATATTTGTAAATGACTCTAAATTACCTCAACAATCAGAATGGATAGTTACTAACACTGCTTATAACTTTTCAGAAATTTGAGTAAGGGGGGTTCCTAATCTCTGAATTTTGGTTCATGTTTCTGACTTTTTGTTGTAGCTACAATTTTTGTTTGTTTGTTGATATACAAGTAGTCCATAGAAAGAAATATTTTACATATATATTCACTACTTTAATATGAATAATACTTGAAAGGTCATTGTTGGAGTTTTATTTTGGCATAAATCTAGTTCTTGTTTTTAACCATTTTTGAATAGTTGATATAATTGTATATTTTTTGGGATGTATACTATTAGATAGTATTATTTGTATTAGCTAGTTTCTCTGACATGTCTACTATTTTAGTTATTTCAACACATTGACTATTCTAGAGTTATTCTAATAAGTTAGACACTCATTATTGTCCTAAATTTTTGGTAACTATTTCCTTAATTGCGTAATTGTGTGTTTACTATCCCATTGATTCCTATTTATATTCTACATTTCATTGATAATTCAATTTATATCTTTCATATGAGTGCAGTAGATAGTTTTAGTTAAGAATCTCCATTCCCCTATTGTATTGATTACTCATATCTCACAACATTCTTGAAAACCAAGAATGTTTACTATGCGAAAATCTAAATGGGTCTCTTATACCAAATTATGTGAGGTCTAATTGGGACCTCATACAAGAGAGAACCCTTTAACTATTTCCAATTCATTTATCCCTTTCCAGACTTCTCCATTCAACTTCTTCTTAAACATCCATTTACTAATAATGTAATTTCTTCTAGATGGAATCTCAAATAGCTCCCAACTCTCATTCTTTTCCAACACTTATATTTCTTCAACCATTGAATTTTTCCATATTTAACCATCCTAAAAATTCATTACCTCACTATAAGTTTTTATATCATCATTAGTAATAGGGAAAGAAAAAATAGAATTAAAATCTAGTAGATTATAGATTTTAGGTTAACTTCCTTCTTGCATGGATCTCCTCAATATTGTATTATGAGGTCCTTAGTCTTATT
This sequence comes from Pinus tabuliformis, assembly GCA_031772625.1. NCBI lineage: Eukaryota > Viridiplantae > Streptophyta > Pinopsida > Pinales > Pinaceae > Pinus > Pinus tabuliformis. The sequence goes on along the minus strand of CM062818.1, from coordinate 340,568,721 downwards.
AATCCTTCTCCTATATTAAGTTATATTCTTCATCTTGTAACTTGAACTCCACTATCTCTAGTTCCTTTTCCATTTGTGGGACTTCTCATTTGAGCATATATTTGGCCTCTAAAAAGGAAACATCTTAACTATAAACAACATTCCTAATTTCTAGATTCGAATATTATCACCTTTTAAACCTTATTTATAAGCAATAAAGATGAAATATTTATATTTATTGTTTAGATTACTCTTATTTTCCTTTGATAAATATATATGAACATTGTAGACAAAAGAATTATTTTTTAAGAGAGGGTTTCTTACTAGTCCATGCCTTATATGGACTCTTGTTAACCAATTATAATGAGGGTGATTGATTTACCTGGTAACACATAGTATGCACTACCCCTACCTAAAATTCCTATCCTAGCTTGACACTAATGATCACGATCCCTTCTATTCATATTAGTGTCATGTTTGTTCTTTTTACAATCCCATTCTATCTAGGTGTGTATGGAATAGTCTATTTCCTTCCGATACCACACTACATAGAATATTAATCAAGTTCATTCTCATATAATTCCCCACCATTCTTTGTCCTAAACACCTTTAGTTTCTTCTCGATATAATCCCTTACAAGAGCCTTGATCTATTTAAATTATCCAAAGACATCAAAGTTATTCTAGAGGAAATAAATCCATGTATTCCTTGATAGATCATTTGTGAGACATAGTACATAAATTTTCTTAATAATCGAATAGAAACATGTCTAAACACATCACTGTGTATCGGCCCTAAAATTCCCTTGGTCCTTGTATCACCTATTGATAATGTTACACAATTATATTTACCATAAATTCAATGTCCATAAAAATAAATATCTACAATGCAATTAGAAATACCTTTAATGATACCATTATTATTTAGTGCTCAAAGGCCCTTCTCTCAAACAAGTCATATTATTTTATTTTACAACAACATATTTTCTCTAGAGACAATAGTGGTTTTGACTTAATAATCTCCACCAATCTCTGATAGTGATTTCCAATAGATTATACATATTTATAGTCTAAACTTCCCTCAACAAGAACATCACTCCTTCAACAATCCTACGAGTTTCCTTACAGACATGAGGTTTCTAGCCAATTGTGGAAAGTGTAAAACAAGAGGAAGTGTTATCAGTCTTGCATCATTGGGACTAATTTTCACTTTTCCAACATCTCTTTACAAATTTAGTAGAGATTTATATCTACCCCTCGACTTATATTTCCCACTCGAGGACTTGTTCTTATTTCAATCATTTGAATGTCCTATTATATAAAATACATCTATGCTCTATCTTTCCATGTCTGTTTCACCTTCTCTCCTTCAACAAGCACATCATCGAAACTTAAAGTAGTTGCATTACTACCTATGGCTACAACTAGACTATTCCATGATTCTAGTAAAGAGAAAAACGAACTAATACACTTATATTCCAAAAAATATTAATATCAAGATAAAACAACTCACATACCATAGTATTGGAGTATTTTAGATGGTCCACAACCATATTTCCATCATTCATCCTCAAGTTGTACAAATTCTTCTGTAGGAAAATTTTGACTACCAAGTACTTAAACTACTAAAAATCCCTTCACCTATTCCATAATTCCATGGTCGTAAATTCTTTTGAAACATTCAATAATATTGAATATGATAGACACAAACAAATTGTGGTCTTTCCTTTTAATCTAACTTCTTCCAATCTTCTATTGATGTTCCCATAGGTGCACTACTTGGATCCACAATGACCAGGTGATCCTTGTCTACCAAAAATATTCCATCTTTGGTTTTGACATCTTAGAAATTTACTCATTGAATTTAGTGATCTCTGTTTTTTAAGTTCTCGACATTGTTTTCTAGCATAAGAATAACAACCAAAAATCTCCCACTACAAGAAAGGTTGTCATAGACCCATGATAATTGAATCCTTAGCCACAATGTTGTTCCCATGAAGCCAATAACTACTCATAAAGTAAATGTTATTTTTAAACCTTGTATAATAGTGAAAAGCATACACATATTCTTGATAAATCGAAAGGTACAACAGTGAAAACCACATATTACATAGATATTTTAACCTGGAAACTCAAATTAGGAATGCCAACAAACTATTTAGGGTTGCATCTCTAATTTTTTATCATTAATAAAATTCATTGTGTAAAATATAATATATATGATTTAGCATTATCCAAAACCCCTAATAAATTAACCTATATTAGATTACATTCGTAATTCTTTAACTAGAATTAGAAAACCATTTGCTAAACCACCAAGTACCATAAAAGTTCCAAAAGTGAAGATTGTGTGATTAAAACTGCTAAGAAAGGATAAAAAAAAGTATCCAATTTTTTTTTTTTGAGTGGGATACCACTCCCCATGTTATTCCCTCTCTAAACCCAAGATAACAAATCACACATGGGTTTGATCATGCAAATAATATAACATAATTCCAATAAGCTGAAAACTATTTTTTCAATTATTTTGTTGCTCGAGTAGTTTAGGATTCTACAATGTCATCACATTCATGAAGCAAGAGGTAATATTAGGATGTGATTCATTTTTTTAAGAAGGTATCTATTTTGATGATGATATACAAGCTCAACCTCTTAATGGCTAATGAGAGAGCATCCTAGATTTACCTTTATTTTCTTGCAATCACCTTACTCTTTCCTTACCTCCAGCTTGATGGATCATGGGATGTGTCTCTTATATGAATTTTATTTCTTTCATAAATGGATTAGCCATGGGATTTTTGAGGCTTCTATAGGGTTCAAATAGGGATTCCCATGTCTCCTTGCTTTTTCCTTCTTATTGTTGAATGCTTAAGCCACTTGATTGAAGGTATAAAAATGAACACTCTCCTATCTAGTATTAAAGTTGGAAGGTATTTGGCATCAATATACTTACTCTTTATGGTTGATGCATCACGCCTCTACTTAGCTTTTGGTAGGTATGTATTTAGTTTTATAGATTTCTTATAGTTTTTTAGAAGGTAAATGAAAGTAAGTTTTCCATATATATAACTAATCTAAATAATGTGATCATTGCTAATACAAGTGATGTTTTCCCCTTCCAACATAATTTCTTATATGATACGCTTAAGTATTTATAGTTTAACCATAAATCAAATGGATATATTATGGTTGATTGTTACTAGATATTAGCGAAGTTGTAGGAATGAGTTTCCCTCTAGTGCAAGAAATTATTGTTCAAAAGAGGGAGACTAATATTTGTTTAGTTTGTTTTGAAGTATATTTTAATATAGTAGCGTACCTTACTCCCAATTCTAAAGTTATTTTTGGAAATGATAATGATTTTTTTTTTTAATTTCTTATTTTAGATATGTTTAGAGTACAAGGGTGCTCATTGGGTTGATTGTGAGAAGGTGACCCTACCAAAATTCTTTTGTGGGTGGGGATTGGAATTTTTTCTTTTTCTTTTGGGTGAGTATTGGAAAAAATTTCCTTGAATAAATTCCTTATTAAAGCTAGTTTATGGAATTATCTTTTGATCCAAACATATGCTACTCCAGATACAATGGCATACTAAGTTACAAGGAAGCAAACATATTACTAAATATTTGCAACTAGGTGAGGGAATTGACTATGTCTTTTACCTTAGTAGGAATTTTTCGGCACGAAAAGTTGGTAATTTGTTATACAATAGGGTTGGGTAACATGAAAATTATGGGATGCGGTGAAAATGAATTTTTATCAAAATCACTTGCATAGGCACTCCAAGGCTTAGGGGGATTCTATCTAAATCTAAAAAAATGCATGTGGATTCCAATATTTGTCATCAAGGTTGGAAAGAAATAGAATAATTGGGTTTGGAGGGAGTTAATGTGGGCCTATTTTGAGGTATTTTGTGACTAAGAAAAATAGAGCACATATTAACCTATCAACTGAAAAATATTCACTAGCATGAATATGTAATGAGGCAATATGAGAGTACTCTATAGATCTTTGGTACAGGGAAGGAAACTCTAGAAGATAGAAACACCTACCAAATCGATGTTAAAAACATGGACCAATTTAAATGGAAGTTTATTAACACACTTTATTTGTTGAAAAGAGGGAAGGAAGAACGCGTGATATGTCTTTTGTTCATGTGAAATAAAAACTTATTTTTGCATTGTAATTAATTAGTGTAAGTATCAAATGAATTGGAGAAACTAGTGGGTGAGAAATCTTTATTATAGGATCCCAACATTGAAATAATTATTTGAAATTGGTTAGGGAAAGAAGAGTAAGTAAGTGTTGAGCCCTCCCCTACTTAACCATGTAAGGAATCTAGATTGTGTGAAATAAATTGACCTTTAATGATAAGTAATACCTTCCTTTCCAGACCTTAGTGAAAATTCTGTCCTTATTGCAATTTTTTTCATATTAGACGTTCCTATGAATTCACCTCAGATCCCAAAAGAGATGAGTACATAATTCTAAAGATGAGGCCTATTTTGATAGTGCAAGTGATGATTAAGATGTTATTATGGGATTGAGATTATCACTCTATTTCTTATATTTTCCTTTCTTCTAATTTAAATCTAACTATATCCAAGGCATAAATAATATGGAGGAGCTAAAGTCTATTTATTTCTTAATGAATTTTTCATTGAAAAAATTGTTTCCACTTTATAAGTATCTGCAAATTCGTTGTTAGTGATAAGTTAGAAGATGGAAGGATACACATTGTCAATAATTTTCTTCACTCATTAGTAAGAAAGCTAAAAATGATGGTTTTAGTGTTCCACTAGATTGAATTTTCTCATATTTAAGGAATAAAACCTAGAAGCTAGTGGTCCCTCCAAACTAGGCTTATCTATGGAAGAGAATGATTACACGGTAGATGAATTTGATGGAGACAATTTGTAGAATGAATTAAATGGCGATTCATGGTTTTTAGGTATATTTTGTCCTATAGATGTCTATAAATCCATAATTGTTATATTTTTAGTCAAGCACAAAGTTTACAAATCTCATTAATTAAATTATGAACCCTTCGGTTTACTAGTATTTTGAATTCCATCTTGTCTTTTATGGATAGCTTTCCAGTCATTAAGAATCTAGCTCTTTTTGCTGGTACAAGCACATGAAGAGTGTATTTTTATTTCATCTCAAATAAAAAAAATATTGTTTTTTACCCAAAAAAAATAAAATTATATATTTAATTTTTAAAATATTTAAATATATATATACATATATATTTTATTTATAATTTTGCTGATCTTTTAAATTTGATTTGGGTTGATAATTTCTTATTTATAAAACTCAAAAACAATTTAAATAAATAATGATATATAAAAACACAAATTTTATTATTATTAATATATCCATGTTTACTTTGCAATAATAATTTTATGTAGATACTCTTCCTACCATATTTCTTTTTATTTGTAAATTTGGTGGCATTGCATATTTTATATTAAGTGTAAGTAGAAAACTCGTCTCTTTCATCTATGTAGATATATACTTTTTTACCTTTATATTTTTATTTCCTAACTTATAATATTACTATTAAAAGTTGTGATAACTATTATATGGTTTTAAAATACAACATATTACCTACATATTATCTCTTAATACATAGTTGTAAATGTATTAAACAACTCTAGATGTAATTATATTTCGTTTACGTTAGCGGTAAAGTATATGTCACTTTCTTCATGTAAAAACTAACATAAACTCAAAGCATAATTCATTATGAGATTTTGAGAAGTTTGATTTGGTCAACGAATATTCCCATTTGTTAAAGCATATTTTGGTAAATTTATTATAAGATGTATGATTTGGTATAATAACATCATCCCCTCAATTTTGTAGACATTCTCCTCACGAAGAACTCTTCAAAAATCAAAATTTTAGTTTACATATGCACTTTTCAGTCTAGAATAAATGATATATATACAATTACTAATCATATCAAAATGATAGTCTCCTTCAAGCAACTAGCGTATGTGTTATATCAAAATTTTAGTTTACATATGCACTTTTCATTCTAGAATAAATGACATATACACAATTACCAAATAGTCTCATTCAAGCAACTAGCGTATGTCTTATATCAAAATTTTAGTTTACATATGCACTTTTCATTCCAGAATAAATGACATATACACATTACCAATCCTATAAAATTCATATATATGATAGTCTCCTTCAACCAACTAGCATATGTCTTATGTCTTAAGTTTACACTAAAAAAAATGTGGGCATTATTGCAAGCTTTGGAGTAAGGTTAATGGGTTTTACCTAAAATTTATTTCCTATAACCCATTCTCAACAATCCAACCTACTTTCAATAAGTATTTAATGATGCCTTGCCTTGGGTATATGAGAGGGAAGAGTGTCCTTATACTCACAATTTATGTCCTTATCCATGTATGCAATCCCCTAAGCTTTTAAGCATTTTTTTGGATTTTAGAAAACCTTGTTTCCTTATTCTTCTATCATGGAAAGAGACTCCTTCTCTTTTACTTTCTTTTCCTAAAGAGGAGGAAGACATCATAGAGCTGACTTTCAATAGCCTAAAGTGGAGGAATATAAGGGAAGTAATTCTATAGGAAAATATGAAATGTATAAGACCCGTTCATTACTATTAATTTAATTAATATAAAACTCATTTCATTATGTCCTGATTTGAATGCCTTTCTCATCTAAATTATAATGATAAAATATTTTATTCTTTTATATCATAATGAGCACTTAGGATTTCTTTGAATACGATAATGTCACATGTTTTTTTTCTTGAATGCAAGGTATTTAGGAAGATATATGAGTAAAGATATTTGGCTAGTGCATCTGCTCCAACCTTAAATCTTAAATTTTATTGTGTAAGTGATCACACCCTTATTGGTAGTTAATAAAGATTTCTTCGATAATCTCGTATCGAAGTAAGTGTTTGTTCCCTAGCTTTTTTATGGTTCATAGATGTATAAAAAAAAGTACTTTCCATTAATAACATTTTTCATGTAAACTGTTTATCAAATCAATTGGTCAATATAGGTAGGTGTAGCTGCAACCACTGTGTAGATGGTGTACATTCATTGTACAATTTGCTTTGTGAGATTAGGTCGATGTCTCTACATGGTTGTGTTCTATAACAATTTTGGAAAAGTTCAAGAAGTTCGTGTTTTAAATAGTTATAGAAGTTATGGTTGTTAAGTGTAAAGGAAACCATACACCTTCACACATATAGTTAAGTAAGAGTCTAGCAGGAATAGTGGTTCGCTGACTTCAATGATGGCTCATGGCTAAGGGGCTTCTTTGGAACTTCGATACACTCACCAATTGCCTTTTTGTACGCCAAAATGGACATATCTAAATATTTAATAGAACTAAAGAAAAGTTTGTTAGAGGCATATTTGAGTTCATAAATCCCTTGGGAGGTAGAATGTAATCCACAATTTTCTTAGAAGAATAGAAAAATGTGGCTAAAGGTAATTGAACACATAGAGTTTTCACCATGGTACTAAAAAGAGATTTTTTTTTGGCATATTTTTGGAAGTAGAGTGGAGTTCATAAACCTCTTCGGAGGTGTACTAGACTAAATCATAACCGGTAAGAAACAAATGAAAATTCACTTTAAAGGAATTTTTGGAATTAGACTCGACTTCGTGAATTTCTTCATAATTATAATGAAGTTGATAAATTATTAAGAAATAAATGATGATTTATGCTAAAGAATTTTTTGTAAGTGAAGTTGAGTTCAATGATACAAAATGGGGCAGACATTATCAAATGGGATACTCAGTGTGTTCTTGAATTTATATTTGATGGTTGTTATTTTTAATGGTGGAGTATTTGAGTTTATTTATTATAAATGATGAATTATTTGAATTTATATACGATGGGAAAACTTAGTAATGTTCTACTAGTTTATGTTTTAATTCTAATTAAAAGAAAAATTATGATATGCCAATTGCGACAAATCCATTACAAAGTGGAATGGAGGTTTAAAAAAAACATTTTTTAAAGAAAGAATGGATTGTATTATGCGTATTTGTTCTCCTTTATATTGTCCTAAGGTTTTATATAATATTCTCACTTCTGTAGAAAACACTTTGTATCATAAAATAGGTACTTGTTAGGTTTCTTCCATTCATCAAAATGTAAATATAATTGGTTGATAAGTAACAATGCGTCTTTTTAAGTATTTATAGAATTAATTATATATATATATATATATATATATATATATATATATATATATATATATATATTATTTTGTTACTAAACAATGTTTCCATTAATGATATGTAAAGAAATTGAATACTTCTATCTTTTTGGTATCTCAATGTTAAGTGTTTAGTGTTTTTATGATGAATGCAACATTCATTTGAAGGGCATAACGCTAAAATATTTTGATGTGACTATAAACCATCAACATTAGGATTCATTGTTGCAATGTAGCATAGTCTTTACCTCTACTATTAATTAATTGATTAAGGTTGTGAATAGTGGAGAAGAAGGACAATGAGAGTTATCTCCGCACTGCCGCATTTCACACAGTGACATAACATGCAATGCAATACCTAACAAAATTCATAAGATGATGAAATTTCAGTTTATTGAAGAATTATTGTTGATGTTTATCCAATTAACACATGTCATTATTACAAGAGCTTAAGACAAGCATGTTATCCATATCATATGTACATGTAAAACCATATAATGATAGAACCAAGGATTATCGGTAAGCATTTGTGCCTATAACATACTATATCATGCAATATTTGTAATGATATTAAGTAGCATGCAAACTGTTGAAAGAATTTAGTACCAGGTGATGTAAGAAATTACAAGTTTGCAAGGTAGCCATATATGGGAAAATTGTGTTGAGATGAAATTTTTTGTGAGGATGTTGGAACCTGTAGTGATAGATGCTTACTATGGTGCAGACGACTCCGTATTAAACATTGAAAAATTGATTAAGGCGTATTAATAATATTAATGTATTTTCAACAAATTGATGTGCAATCAGGTCATCACTCGAGTTCTTGATAGCATTTACTCGCATGCATTGTGTAATTATTATTGGTTGTAAACATATTAATAAAATCATATTTATCAATATTATGAAATAGAATTTTTCAACATCTATTTTGGTGAATACACACGCAAACGACACATCGTTTGAGTGCTTAATAACACTTACTATTTATAAACAAGTCAATAATATGCACATGTCTTTGTAGCTAGTATCAATAATAGAAAATTGAAATGATGCGTAGATATCCTTCACACACTTATTTCGATTCACAAAATTATTCCACACAATCAAAGCTTCCTCCACATCTCTGCACTCCACACAGAGAACTTACATCATTCTTTGTGGGGTGTGGAAGAAGCAGAATGAAATATTCCTATGCACTTTTACATTTCACATAGTGACATATAACCTAAAGCAACAACTAATAGAACTCGTAATATGACAGACTTTCACTTAATCAAAGAATTAGTGCGGGCGTTTATCCAATTAACACATCTCACTATTACAGAGGCCAAACACAATCTTTCTATTCATATCATTTGTACATGTCAATCCATATACTGATAGAAGCAAGGACTACTAGTAAAAGTTAATGTTTATAACATATTAGATCATATATTTGTAATGATAACAAGTGACATGAAAATTATTGAAAGAATTTAGTACTAGAATATGCAAGAAAGGATAAGTGTGCAAGGAAACCATATATGGAAAATCTTTGTCGAGACATAAATGTTTGCGAAGATGCGAGAACCTACTGTGATAGATACTGACTATGGTGTAGAAGACTCCACACTCATCATTGAAAAATTAATAAGGCTTAACAATACTATTAAGATCTATTAAGTGAATCGGTCCACAATAAGACCATCTCTTAAGTGCTTAATAACATTTACTCACATGCATTATGTATTGATTACTTATTGTAAACATATCTATAAAATCACATTTATTAATGTTATAAAATAGTATTTTTAGAATTTATTTGGTGAATCCAAGTGTAACTAGCACATTGTTCAAGTGCTTAATCACATTTACTATTTGTAAACAAACTAGGAATATGCACAGGTCTCGGTAGCCAATATCTGTTATAGCAAATTGATCATGTGAATATCTTACTATGCACCTTTTCACTCAATGTAAAGAATTTACAACATTTGATTTCTTAATAGCATTTACTTTGATGCATAGCCTCATGATTATTCATTGTAAACATATCAAGAAGATCATCTTTATTGATATTATAAAATAGGATTTTTGGAACTTATTTGGTGAATCTATGCGTAATAGACACATAATTCAAGTTCTTTGTAGAATTTATACCTTGTAAACAACTTAAGAAGATGCACAAGGCCTCACAACAAGTATCTGTTATATTGGATTGATTTTTTTTATTTTTTTTGCACACTTCTTGTGTACATTACCTTGTTTGCCAACAACAGTGTGGAAAAATGCTGGATAGACTCAATTAACCTCCCATAACATGTAGGAAATATAATCAACACAGATTTCAAGTTCTTAATATCATATTAAAATAATGATAAAGTTTTAACCCTATTGTGAAACAAATCTCCCTTACTAGTTAAAGTAAGCATTTAGTCGGTGAATCAACGCGCAATCAAGACATAGTTCCAACGCTTAATAACATTAATGCATTGTGTAATAATTTATAATTGTTAAACAAAGAAGAAGATCATATCCATTAATATTATAAAACAATGTTTTTGATATTTATTCAGTGAATCCACACATAAACATAGCCCTACAACCAATATTCGTTCTATCAGGCTAGAAAGATGTGCAAAAGAATGATATGCATAGCATAACCTTTGTTCCCTCTTTTTTTTACTTATCTGCATACATTACCCCTCTATACATATCAACTTCACACAACGTATATTGGCATATATTAGAAACTTAATCAAGTCTTAATCTTATGATTAACATATATATTTTCAGATCTTATTGGAAAGTATTATTGAAATCACATATGTTCGTAGCAGAGTAATGGTAAATCATTATATATTTAGAGCCTATTCATTTTCAAGACTATTTAATTTTGCTAGTCATTCTTGTTTCTTGGTTCTTGTTTATTCGTTGTCTAGAGTGCTTTTGCTTTTACATTGTTTACAATAAGAAGAAATTTTAACATGTTCCTCTTGTCTAAAGTTTGTCTAGGTAAGAATGAACAAGGGAACACAAATGAGTGAAATATGGACCCCTTTTCATAATCTAGAAATGAAATGGAGGATGAAGTTTAAGTATTCTTATTTCAACATTGCAGAAATTATCATGGAACAATAAATGTCAATTGGTAAACCCATAATATTTACGATATCAAGGGCCAATGTTCAATGTACATGAAGGAATGAATCAACAAGTCCAATGAACATTTCAGAGGAACTCATAGATTATATATTTTCTCTTTATGGCAAGAGAATTTATAGTAGTATTTGTCTTGTCTGCATGGTTATTGTCTTTTTATGAAAAAGGACAATGAAGAAGTCGAGAGACCTCTATAATGCAACAAAAAAGGAGGCATTTGTTTGTTATTGTAGCTTATTCAATGCTCAAATATAGTAGCCAATAAAGGCAAGGAATTATATTATAGGGTGAGAATAACTCCAGGATTTCTTGTGGAAAGTGCATAAGTATATGTAAATGGCTCTATGTGAGAATTGTGTTTAGCTAGGTATGTACATATGAAGATACCTTTCTAAAACAATCTAACCATGATCATTGTTTCAACAATACTACCTTAGAAGTCATGTGGATAGATATCCATTTGCTACACCAGTTAGCCATAATCACATTCAGTATAATAATAAAACATCAACTATTATTTTTCCAAATTGCATGAATTATGCTCTTTGTTCGGATTGCATGAATTTAGTTATTGCTTACGAATTTTTATATTTGTATTTGTGGCAATATTGAAAGTGATTCTGCCATTACAAAAATTTCCATGACTATTGAAAGAAATTCAACTCGCAAAGCATGTAGATTTATCATGCATATTGATCCTTGGAAATAGAAAAGTGATCAAACAAGTTCAATTATGTTATTGGCTTTTGGAAAATTGAAAGGAATGCTAAAAGAAAAATGAATGCATAAATAGTTTTAAAAACATCTTTATTTCAACATATTAAATTAATACATTTAATTAAAAATAATAATTTGTTAAACAGTATTATTAAACTTTGGGGAAAACCCAAAACATCTAAATGATATGTAAGGCACTCCACGGTCTGCAACTTAGAATGTGTTGAATAACCGTTTCATTATTTAAATTATGTGACCCATAATCACATGATAAAATATCACAGGAGACATAGTGAAAGGATAAGAAAAATAAAAGAAACAACTAAACATGCAAAATATTTCATGCACAAGTGCAAAGGTGTGAAAGAAACTGATATATAATAATGCTCAATATTTTCCTAATATGAATTTGTAGGCTCTGTAAAATGTATGAATCCACACCTCCGCTCTTCACACAATGTCTCAATGGTAAAAATGGTGAGAGATAATATGCAAATATTAATATTCTATTGCACACTATGGAGGTGTGGAGGCAACAATAAGAACACATGGAAAAAACGATTGTCAAAACAAAACATTCTTGAATATAAAAAAACACAGACCCCACATTAATTTAATAAATTGATCTCGCATCTTCACATTTGTAAATGGAAAAACGAGGCATAAGAATTTCATTATTATCCCAAGGAAAATTTTTAAGGATGAAAAGTTATCTTGAAGTTTAGAAACCTTGGCAAATATTACTAGTCCCTAATATCCAAATTATAAAATGTTTGGGGATATTTTTGTAAAATTGTTCATAATTATAATTCTTTTATATAGTATCTATAGAATTTTGGTGATTTATAAGGTAAAATAATTTTATAGTATACAATTTGGGTGAATCGATCTTAGAAAAAATGGAAATTGGCTAATCCTGTTTTTTGAAAAAGCATGGAAAAGTAGCCCACCTATGAATATTAGCTCCTAAAATTTTCATTTTATTAGCCATTAAGACGTGAAAAGATATCTATTAATCATAATATTAAGCATTAATTAAATTTCTAATATCCTCTAATCAATGTTGCATAAAGTTGATATGTGCATAGAAGTAATATATACGAAAGTGTAAAAGATATGGAAAAAAAGTTTCTACACCACATGTCGTTCTACTACCCATATCTTTCTTTTGTTAAATAAATGCTGAAAATACTATTTTATATCATCGATGGATTTGTTAAAATGTAGTAATCATTGCACAATGTATTAGAGCAAATTTTATTAAGCATTGAAATGATCTCTTGATTATGTGTCGATTCACTAAATAAATGCTTCATTAATCAGAAAGTGAAATAGAGGAATACACAAATTAAAATAGGGAAAATTTTAAAATCATGGAAATATTTTTTAGTTTATGAAAATATGCGGAAATATGTTTTTACACCGAGAACAAGGAAATGACTAAATCAATGGTGATCTACATTGACATAAGGTATAGCTAATGAATTAAAGAAAGGTATATAGAAACATATTACCCATGAGAATTAAATGATATTTATTCAGAAATTCTAATGAGGTAAGGTGGAACACTTCTATGATTCAGTTTCATTTGATAATTGCTATTTTATTTTTGTTCTTAGGGCTTTTGTAACTTTTCTTTTGTAGTTTGTGACTTTTCATTTAGATATTCTTTTTGGGGACTATGTCCTCATTCATTACAATACAAGTCTGGATGGGTTGTTGTTGTTCTCTGCTAAGTTGTTCTTATGTTTAACGTAAAATGTTTTATTATTTCAGCCTATCCATAGAATTATTCTATTCAAATTTATTTATTTTTACTTTATTTTTGTTTTGTTTTGTTTTGTTTTTGTTTTGTTTTGTTTTGTTTTGATTTGATTTGTTTTTTGTTTTCTTTTTTGTTTTGTATCTTGTTTTGTTTTGTTTTTTGTTTTTGTTTTTTGTTTTTTGTTTTTTTGTTTTTTTTGTTTTTTTTTTTGTTTTTTGTTTTGTTTTGTTTTTATTTTTGTTTTTTGTTTTTTGTTTTTTGTGTTGTTTTGTTTTGTTTTTTGTTTTGTTTTGTTTTTTGTTTTGTTTTGTTTTTTCTTGGTTTATTTGTTTTTTGTTTTTTGTTTGTTTTGTTTGTTTGTTTGTTTGTTTGTTTTTCTCTGGTGAAATACAAGATGGCACATGAACACGATAGAGTAAGGCATGGACTTGGTGAATGAGGAGAGTCAAGCTAGTGTCACCTAGAGAGAATTGGATAGGGGGAAGCCAGAGATCACAACCCTCTTAAGAAACATTATTTGAATAGCCAATGCAACGAGTGTAAGATGTAGGATAGATTAGAAAATATGTAAAAGGGTCAGGGGTGTCTATAGGAAAAACTAGATCACTTTGAGGGTAGATCGATTCACATGGAGAAACATGTACATTGTTATTTCCAATTTCCACCATCACTAGGTTGAAGACGAGAGAATCTTGTTTGATAACTACCCCTCAGAAATCCTGAAATATTTATAGATCTATGTTTATTTTCCTTTTTGGGTAGTAAAGAAAATTTTCACAAATTTTAACACTTTTTTGCTAATTAGCTATTCACTAATAAATCTTGTAAGAGTGAGGCTAGTAAAATTTTGTCAAGTTGTTCTCGATAGTGTAATCATTTTTTTTTGCATAAACCAGTTCTAAGTTTCACTTATAGATGCTTCTAATATTATCAAATATTCAAGGTTTCCCTTTTCCTACTATGGCATACACATACAATTTTTTCTTTATTTTCATTTCTTTTTGTTTAAAATTTTACGAGATGATTTTTTTATTTCTTTAGGATGAGGTACCCAATTCTCATTTGCTGAAATTCACTTTTAGTCTTTAATATCTTATGCTTTACACTTTATTGATCTTTAGCAATTGCCTGGATGCAATAAAAATATTTGTATTTAGCATATCACACAAAGCCATGATTTAATGTAGGGTGTTGTACAAAGGTTCAACAAGAAATTATCTCCTTTCGGTGAATTGAAAGGAATGTGAAAATCCACGAACAAATGGATAAAAACATTTATTTCACATTAAATCAATTTATTTAATTAAACAAATAAATAGTTGGATAAATTGTGTTATTAAATTTTGGAATAACCCAAAACACCTAAGAAATATATAAAGTGTGTAAGAAGCATTTATTATACTTCCTTCAGACTGTCATACACCCACATTCCACAAATTGCAATGGGAAGCATAACCATTTCGCTATTGAAATAATGTGAGCATAATTATATAAGTAGTATGTGAAGATGAAGTAATTTTTATATTTGGTTTACCAATAAAAATGTTATTGCAGAGCAACTAAATATGTGTATCAAGTAACGTAAAAATTGATGATTTGTAGTGTACAAAAATAAGTGACCTTATGTGACATTTCATAGAAACGTTAATGCATAATGGGAAAATATATGTGCCAAATATTGTGAAAGTTGATGTTTAATAGTCTCCAGAAAAAGTGTGCATATGGAGAGCTTATGTGAAGTTGCAAATTTTGGTGAATAAAGGTTCTCCTACACATATCCCTCTTGTGAATATCATTTGAATTTGTTAGAATGAATACTAGATACAAAACCCAATGAATAAGTGAATATTGCACTATGTTCCAAAGTAAATGATATTAAGCATTCAAAAAATGTCCTGTTTATGCCAAAAACCAATAACTACTTCATTAATATTTATCCTGCAGGAATATTTGCAAAGGCACAAACCATTTCCAAACAAATTTTTTGTTCCTTGCTCTCGATGCCCGTTTTCCCGCAAAACACTTGTTCTTGATACACATTAAAGAGAGACTTTATTTAATATAACTATTCAATAGACAAATGTGAAATAAAAAATGTGCTTACTATTCACGTAACCAAAACTTTTTATGCACCAAACTTTAATAAGACCAAACTGATAATTAATTGATTAATATGTAATGTGTAGAAATGTATTCAAACATATAAGACATCATGGAAGATATTTTTTGTTCCTTGCTCTGCACAACCAATTTTCCGCAAAACACTTCTTCCTCACACTTATTAGTAAGCCAAAACAGCCAATTAGTTGATTAATTCATTTCCCAAAAAATGTTTCAAACTCGAACACTTCATTTTAATTCCCAATGCATTTTACTTAATGTACGTTCAATTCATTGCTATGTGTTGGATACTTATGCTAATGGATCAATAGTTTAATTATCCCTTATTGCAGACCAATACAATAGTCCTCCTTTCCTAGAATCATCATACATTCAAAAGGTCAAATATTTACATTAATCAAACAGAGACAATAAGAATGCCAAAACTAGGATTTTGATTTCCCATAATAGTATATATTGATTCAGTAATTGACCTCTTATTGATCATTCCCAAATCAAGATGCAATATATTTCCCTACACAATTATTCAACCTCTTAATTAGCAAGATCCAATGGTATGTTTTGTTGTTGGTATATATTCTCTAGAATATGAGCTTCACTCAAGGTACAGAAACAGGCTAAGCTATGAGGATAATAAGCAAATTTTTAGTGTGCAAAGAAAAGTTGTGTGGGGAGTGTAACAGAAACTCTTTTCAGGGAATGCGGTAGAAATTATCTGTAGAGAATGCATGTATGGAGCAAGGGACATAAACCCCTCTGCTTGTGCTTCATTCACACACCCTTTTTCAATACACCAAAATATCCAATATTTAAGTGCGAAGGGGGAAAGGTTCATGTTTCTTTCTCTTCACATCCATCACACACTATAAGTATAAAAACTTCAAACTTAGATATTGGACAATATTTACATTTAGATGTGTAAACCAAACTTTTACGTTTTACATGTAAAATACTCTAGGTTTGATAAATATTTAAATTGTTGTGCAGTTGGCCTTATTTGAATGGTTGGTGGCACTCAGTATGTTGGCATTGATGTCAACTAGGTCAATTTTGGTTTGCAACTCAAGGGGAGTCCCCTGGTCGTTGTAGTCTACCATAGAGAATCATCATAGTAGTAGGCTTAGTGGAGATTATCTGAAAATCACTCGTGAGTGATCTCAGTTAATTAATTAATGAATGAAGGTATTACACACTCATGTGCTTGTATGTGTCTATGTTATCTTAGGTAATGGATCGATCAGATTGAAAAATACACAGACACTGGAAAATGGAAAACAATAAGAGAACATAGTAAGAAAATACAAGAACACAACAAATTGATAAGGAGTTCACCCTATTCTCCAGGGCTACGTCTTCGGTCCAGCGTTCAGTGGTGGCCTTCTTTTATTGTGTGTTTAAAGTAGAGATTTACAATGAGGAGCTCAGCTTGAGTCTCCTGAAACAAAGGATGCTTAGTAGGGTGGTCCTTGGATTCCCCAAGCCACTGGAGTGCATAGACTCTTTCCTTACCAAGTCTCGACCTCTTTGGACTTTAATGTGAAGAGCCCAATGTGGTACTCAATTACCAACAGATCCTCACAGGGATTGCTTTAACCTCTCAAGCCTTCTGTCTGCTCGATGCTACCTTACACTGCAGGTCAGTTCGACTCTCTATTTTGCTTCCTCTTGCTCCGCTATCTCTTTCATCTTTTTCTCATTGTTCCCTTCTCTGGTTCTTCCCTTGTTCTTTTCTCTGTCTGTTCATGGCTTAAAGCCAATTTGTCTCATCACTGCTCACTTCGTCTTTCGCCCCTTCGGATCGCCTGTTGTTGCTCGCTTGGAGTTCCCTACCTCTGTGTCATTGCCAACATCTCACAAGGAGGTGGCCACTTGTCCTCTCATGAACTGCACCAGCTCTTCCTCAACGGTTTGGTACTTCAGTTACACTGTGGAATGACTCATCCACCAACTTAGCGGTCAAATTGAACTTTACACTTTTATATGTCGTGGATTAATTCCCCCATCACATCTGGTTTTCCATCCGGTGCAATCTCCGCCATCAGATCTGGAGCCTCCAGATCCTACGGTGTTCGCTCTTTTCACGCGATTGACTTGCTCGACTATTAGCCCACAATGAGAGGTGGTTTCTCTCTCATCTTCCAAACACGCGTCATGTGATGAATGGAATCGCTTGTTCTCTACCCAAATCTGCTTACTGCCAAATATGCCTCTGATATTTTGCCAGTTTTGGAGCGCGAGACCCGCCTTTCCCCCTCGCGCTTTCCCTACGATTTCCCGGCTTCTCATGTGACCGAGCACTTGGGGTACTTCCTTCTCAAAGGGTTTTTCCTAGTGATGCGCGATTATCAGAAATGGCCTCCGTTTCCCGATCTAGGCTCCCTAACTACCAGTTTGCCTCCTGCACGGTCTCCATGGGCCTCGGTCAGCTCACTTTGACTGAGGTCCTCGTCGTTCCTTGCTGGCTGCAACTTCCATTGTCCAAAGGTCTTCCTAATAGCTCTTTGTTCATAAATTTGAAGTCTTCCTTGATTTGATACGGTCATGGCACTTTGATAATTTTCATGGATCCAATTCAGATCACGGCCTTCCTACTGAAAAAGCTTTTGAACCACCAAAAGTTGGTTTTCAAGTATCGACTAATTGAGGGTACAATTTTCTCACTTGTCCAATCTCTATCCACTTTGAGCTGCTCGGCTTTGAACCCTTGAGCCCAATTCTGAGGTACTAAACATCTCCCCTATGCGTCGTCCTTACCTTCCTATCTAGAACTATGTCTTCCTGTAATTCATTAAGATATTCAGGTAGTAGGTCATCAATAAAGGGCAATTTACTCTGCTCTTCGAGATCCTCAATTAGTGAAGGTTCAAACATCTCAAGCAATCTACATTTACGACTGAGTAGATGTGCATGTAAGCTAGTAGATCAAGGCGAAAAGCATTCTCACCAATTTTCTCAATTATCTTGAAGGGTCCATACCTGAGAGGCTTTAGCTTTTTACCTTCACCTTGCATCCTATCCTTGTTGATATACAGCCAGACTTGGTCACCAACTTGGAAACTATGCTCCATCTGATACTTGTCATGCCTTGCCTTGTATTTGGCTTGGCTCTTTTCCAGCTGTTCCTATACTGCCTAGTGGATCTCTTGGATCTATTCAATGAACCTAGTTGCCCTGTCCACATCACTGTGTCCCTCAACCGTGGTGTCTTCACCAAAGACAAAATCTAAAGGAGACCTTGGTGTGAAACCAAAATAGGTCTCAAAAGGAGATCTCTGTGTAGAAGAATGCTTTGCTCTGTTGTAAGCATGCTGCACATAACATAAATTCTACAATATCCTCTGAGTAACTGGATCACTGTCCTGTTAACTACTTCTTTCTATCCATCAGTTTGTGGATGAAAAGTTGTGCTTTTCTTCAGTTTGGTGTCCATCAATTCCCACAGACTTGACCAAAACTTCCCCACAAATCGGGTGTCTCGATCAGATACAATGGAAGTGGGTAATCCAAAATGAACCCATACATGTTGAAAGAACAGTTTTTCTGTTTGTTCAGCTGTAATCTGTTTACTACAAGGTATCAAAGTACGCATTTTGCTGAACCTATCCACAACAACATACAAATATTCATGACCTTTCCTAGATTTAGGCAGTCCTCCAACAAAATCCATGGAAACACTTTCCCAAGGGTGAGAAGGAACTGGTAATGGAGTGTACAAGCCTAGTTTTCTGTTTTTGGGCTTGCTTTTAGCACACATAATACACCCTCTTACATATCTAGAAACTATCTCGTTCCTTTTTGGCCATATATATATGTAGTAGTATGAACACTCTCACAAGTAACTAGAAGAAGTAAAAGAAAATCAAGAATTGAGCTCAAATTATAAGAACCTCACTATTACTGATTCATGCCCCCCCCTCTCAGCAATTCGTTATTCCAACATTTAGTATCAGAGGCAAGTTTCCTTCAGTAACCAGTTAACCACTAGATGGTAGATATATAAGGAATTATGTCTGTGTAAGAGAGTCAGGATGCTTACTCAAGTAAGATACCACTCTTTGATGGGACAAACTACACCTTTTGTAAAGTTATAATGGAATCCTATCTCATGTCCCTAGAGGTATATGTTTGGAGTTCTATTTTGGAAGATTATGTTATCCCTGATACCCCTCCCATAGATGTAGATGGTAAAAAGGTGTATGGAAATAATGATAAAGAGAAAAATTTCATTCTCTTTGAGCTTATTCAATATGAATGTAAATGTTCTAGTATAAGTATGCTAAGGAGGTAAAGGTCAAGCTCAATTAGATTCATGAAAGAGATCATAAAGTCAAGCAAGCCAAAATTCATGTCTTCAAAATGAGGTTTGAAATCTTAGGATGAGTGAAGAGGAAATCATAGTAGAGTATTTCCTCAAAGTTGATGAAGTGACCAACATGATTAGAGGACTTGGTGAAGCCATCAAAGAGGATGTAATTTTTCAAAAGGTATTAAGATCTCTTCCTATGAGATTTAATGCCAAAATATCATCCATTGAAGAGATGACTGATCTAAAAATTCTCACAATGGACCAACTACTTGGTACTCTCACAATTGATGAGATGAGAGTAGGGAAAGAGAAGACTAAACCAAAGGAGGAAAATTTCAAGGTGTCCAAGAAGGCTAAGGAGCACAAATATAATCAAGAGTGTTCTAGCTATGAATCTGAATAGGAGCTATGAATCTGAATAGGAGCTAGCTCATTTTACCAGGAAACTAAATCATGGGTTAGGGAAGTATACAGGAATGCTTCACTTAAAATGAGTTTATTGTGAAAGAGTTGGATATTTTGAATCTAAGTTTCCTTACAAGAAAAGTTAGAAAATGATAATGATCAAAATACCAGAGGAAATTCTCATAAATATGAAAAGAAGAAGTACTTCAAGAAAAAGGAGGTCTACTCCAAAGAGGATAGCTTGACACCAGATTATGATAGCAATAATTCCTTAGAGGATGAGTCAAATGAATGTTAACTTATGGTATTTGAAGGTGACTCCAAGAAAAAAATGTTACAAACTCTAAAGAATAAGAAGAAGGAGTAGTGGACATTAAAGGCAAGACCATTACTTCTCTTGATGAGTTAACGAATACCAGAAGAAAGAAAAAGAAACTAAAATAACAAATGTTGTGAGCTGAAGAAGGGATGTGTAACTCAAACAATAAGGAATTAGTTATAATAAATAAAAAATTGTGGAAGCCATTAGAAGTAAAGAGATTCTAGCTCTTCAATTAGAAGAAAAACAAAAAAAGTGTGAAAAAATAGAAGAAGAGAATATACACTTAAAGCAAGAGTTGATCAAGGAAGAGGGGGAGATGATCCCATAAAAATGTAAGGGATATATTTTTCCCCCAAACTTCAGGTTAGAAGAAGAAAAATAGCAGGAAAAATTTCTTAATGACTTGATTCATGAGTGGGGAGAAAATTGTCAAAGTCTGGTGGTAGAAATTATCTCCTTGAGAACATATCTTGAGAGATTAGAGACATAGAATAGTCTTGATGAAAAATTTGTAGAAGAGATAAGGAAGTTAGATTACATTTTCAATAGTTAAATATCTCCAAAAAACAAGACATGCCTTGGATATTCTAGATCATAAGAGCATTCTATGAGAAATATGACCTTTAAGTTCGTAGGAGTTGAAGAACCCCAAAGCTATGGAAATATGCTTCAAGCTAGACTCAATGAGGAAAAATAGAAGTGTAGCTAGAGAGACATCAAACACGGGAACAATATTTATAGCTCCTCAAAGGAATCACACCATAGGCGAATGGATCAATCAACAAGACAACTAAGGTACTAGCATTCTCCACCAACTCAAATACTTTCCAATTTCAGGTACCCTAATTTTTGAGATGGTTATTTCTATAAATTTCCTATCTTTCGAAATAAAGATATTACTTGTAGAAGAGTCAAATTTGAAAGAGATGAAAATTTTAGATACATAAAGTATCAAAATTTTAGATCTCAAAACTGTCCTCCCATAAATAAAAATCCTTTCTCTCCTTTGAAATATGATGTGAATGTTTCAAATATAAAGCTTTTGGGCACAAAGCGAGTGAGTGTAGAAGAAAATTTGAGTATGCTTCTAAATCCCAAAATTCTTGGCACCCAACCTTTCCAAAAGACAAGAATAATTAGGAACACAAGACTAGAAAAATCATGGAATGTGGGCTTGGTCTCTATGCACATGATCAAGAAAATTTTTGGTATGTGCGTAGTGGTTGTTCCAAGCATATGACTGGGTATAAGAGTAAATACCTTCCTCTAAAATAAAATTATAGAGGGAACAATGTCACTATTGATAACAATACTCTAGCAAGAATTAAAGCTAAGGGCATAGTTAGCCTTGGTGAAAAGACTAACGATAAAAATGTGCTATATGTAGATGGTATCAAGCACAATTTTTTGAGTGTGAGTCAAATGTGTGATAATGGCTATAATGTGACCTTTTGATCCAAATACTATGAGATACGAAAGGAAGAGAATGAAAAGCGGGTGGGAAAGTCAATCAGAACTCACAACAATGTATATGTGTTTGATGACTCCAGAGTAAGAAACTACTTGAGCAAGACAAAACAAACTTGGTTGTGGCATAGAATGCTTGGCCATATAAATTTTGACATCTCAATAAAGATCAAGAATTCAAAATCTATAATAGGATTTCCAAGACCATTGAGGCTTCATGACTTAATCAACAAATATTTCCAATTAGGTAAGAAGACATGGACTCAGTTCAAGACAAAGGAGTTCTCATCATATAAACCTATGGAGCTAATTAAAATTTACATTTGTGGCCCTACCAGAATAAAAATCCCAAGAGGATAAAGGTATTTTATTTCATTTATTGATGACTTTACCAGAACCACATTGATATTACTCTCGAAATAAAAATAAAAATATCTTAATAATTTAAATATATTCAAAGCCCAAGTTGAGAAAAATAAAGATCTAAAAATAAAATGTCTAAGATTAAACATAGGTGGAGAATTCACTTCGAGATAATTCAAAGAGTATGATGAAGAGAATGGCATAAGGAGGAAATATTATGTGGCTAGAACTCCACAATAGAATTAAGTTGTAGAGAGAAAGAACATAACAACTCAAGAGATGTCTAGAGCGATGATGGATGAAGCATATGTACCACACACCTTTTTGGGGATAAGCAACTCACGAAACAATGTACCTAGCAAACAAAACACAACTCAGTCCTAATAGTGATAAGACTCCTTATGAGTTATGAAAAGGGAGACCTATATCAGTGAAACACAACAAGGTATTTGGGAGAAAGTTCTTTATCAAAATAAATGATAAAAATCATGGAAATTTTTACCCTCGTGCGGTGAGGGCATATTTCTTGGGTACTAAGTACGGAGTAAAGGATACAAGTTCTTCAACAAAACGACAAAGAGAGTTGAATAATGCATTGAGATAGTAGTGGATGAAATCATATCATAATTAGAGTCCTCCAGAGGAAACATGAACTCATATGGAGAAGAACTTTTAGAGGGAAAATTCTAAAATCATGAAGAAATAGAAGCAGATAATGAACATGAATAAATAAGTGCAGTTCCAAGGAAAAAAACTGCCTCAAGGTACATAGAGAAACAACATCCTGAAATTCAAGTTATTGGTGATCAAAGTATTGATGTTCAAAGAAGGAGGAGATTAATTGGCATTCCAAGTTGCACAAATCTTTTTTTATTATCTCAAATTGAGCCTAGGAATCTCAATCAAGCAAGTGAGGATAAGTCATGGGTAAAGGTAATGAATGAAGAGCTAGATAAAATTGAGAAGAATGACACTTGGGAGCTTGTTCCAAGACCCAAAGAGAAAAATGGCATAGGAACCAAATGGGTCTTCAAAAATAAGCTCAATGAGAAATTTAAGGTGATTAGGAATAAGGATCACTTAGTCTACAAAGGGTATGCCCAAATGGAGGGGATATATTTTGAGGAAAAAATTGCACCTATAGCAAGACTAGAAGGTATCAGGATGTTTCTTGCTTTTTCCAATCATAAAAATATCAAGGTGTATCAGATGGATGTGAAGTCAACTTTTCTCAATGGAGATTTGGAATAAGAAGTATAAATTGAGCTGGCAGAAGGATTTATGCTCACAGAAAAAAAAAAAAAAAAAGGTGTTTATCTTAAAATAAACAAATTCCTTATATGAGCTTAAACATGCCGCTAGAGCCTTGTATGCTAGATTGGATAAATACCTTCAACAACAAGGCTTTAAGAGGGGCACTGCATATAGAAATATGTATATAAAGTCTGAAGATGACAACCTATTGATTATGGTAGTGTATATAGATGACATAATCTTTGGCACTGATTTGGAGTTGTTGGGACATCAATTTGCAAATTGTATGCAAAAAAAATTTAGATGCCCATGACAGGAGAACTATATTTTTCTCTAGGACTACAAATTTCTCAATCAAAGGATGAAATCTTCATCTCTCAATCCAAATATTTGTGAGAAACACTAAATAAATTTGGATTGAAATAATACAGGTCAGTTAGCACTCTTATTGTTATTGGTTGTAAGTCATGTAAAGAAGATGAGACACCTCTTGTAAATCATACATTATATAGATCGATGATTGGAAGCTTGCTTTACCTCACAACGTCTGGACCCTAGATCATGCAAGAAATAGCTTTGGTGGCCATATTTCAAGCCTACCAAAATAAAAGCCAGGTGATTGATGTAAAATGGATTTTCAAATACTTGCAAGGCACAATAGACTATGGGTTGTGGTAAGCTAGGAGAAGAGAGTTTAAATTGAAAGCCTATATTGATGCTGATTTGGAAGGCAATATTGATGACAAGAAGAGCACTTCTGGTTCACCATTATTTTTACGAGTTTTCTAAGTATCTTGGGTCGTCAACAAGAAACAATACTCTATCTCTCTATCAACAACTGAAGCATATTATATTGCAGTTCTCACTTGTTTCTCCCAAATTGTTTGGATGAAGCAGGCCTTGAAGGAAATTAAGGTAGAGTTGACTAATCCAATTACAATCATGTGTGACAATACTAGTGCTATTAATTTTTCTAAGAATCATGTCATGCACTAAAAGACAAAGCACATTCCTATCAAGTTTCATTTCTTAAGAGTACGAGTTGATGCTAATGTTGTTTGACTTGAATATGTGGCCACTAAAGAGAATCTTGCAAACATTTTCATTAAGACACTATTAAGAGAACCCTTTGTGTATCCCTAATAACATATAGGAGATGTGACTCCCCCACCCAAATGACTCAGTTACAATGAGTGTTTGAAGCTACTTGTCTTATCAGATCAATTGAAGATTAGACTACATTGTTTCAGGGGGATATTTTAGGAGCACCCTTTACCATTGATGTTTAGGGGGAGAATTTTATAAATTCCAAGGGGAAGAATAACCATGGATAAAACCATGACTAGTTTCAACGAGAACTTGGTCTCTTTCCATCAATGCCAAAGGGGGAGATTATTTGGTAGTTGTGTTTGTCCAAATGGTTGGTGGAACTCAGTATGTTGTCATTGGTGTCAACCAGGTCAATTTTTTTGTGCAGCTTAGTGGGGGTCCCATCGTTTCCATAGTCTCATATAGAGAATCATAATAGTAGTAGGCTTAGTGGAGAAGCCATAAAAATATGACTATGATGGTTGGGATACTAGACTTTAGAGGATATTATTCATTAGTTGTCTAGCTCAGATGGTCATGGAATTAGCATAGTTGGAAATTTCTTGGATAGATCTTTCCAATGATATGTTGAAGTTTTCAAATGGCACCCTAAATCAAAATTTATTTTGAGCCATAGTTTTTGTCCCCGAAAGCCTGGAACGTAGTTGAAAACAAGTGAAGATTTCTTAGAAGGTCAAAAGCGTGGAATCCCAGAAGCATAGAAACCTTGTAGCTAATTGAAACCTAGTGCATATTACCGAGATGGCTAGAAGCCCATAATCCTCGAAGCCCAGAAAATTAGACTCTTGTAACTTTATTTATAAGTGATCAGGGATATCATGGAGTTGGTCATTGCAGTGGGGCTGGAAAGTGGAGTTCTTCAGTGGCCTACAGGCCTCCCTTCAAAGTTCGATAGGTCGAAGGTGGGGAAATCATGTATCCTCCAATAACAGAGTGTAAAGGAAGAGGAGCGAAATTACAAGTGTTGCACACAAGTGGGAAAATTTGTGAAGCCTGCAAACTTGTAAGGTGTATGAAATTTCATTTCATAATTTATGGCCACGCGGGGTTCTGGGCTTGTGTTGTACGCCTAGATAGAGAGCTATGGGTTTGGCACAAGCAAAAATGTACATTCAATAAAAAGAACCAAGAGTGTGAAGGAGAATTTACAAAGGGAATTAGGCTCATTTAGGCTAGCAAAGGGGTTAGCGCCGAGATCCCTAAGTCGAAGTTCACAACACCTGGTCCTTTGGAGAAAAGTAGGTAAAGGCACGAACGGAAAGGTGCTAAGGTCAAGTGGGTTAGTTTGGAAGCCCGCGAGCCTCTAAGTATTAAGAAACACTATTTAATAAAAAAATACGAACACTAGAGCATCAAGGCTTCCAACTTTGTAGTTTCATATATATAAGAGAAGGAACCCAGTGAATGTTTAAAAAGGTAGTCTTGTGTGTTTACATAACACTATGAGCTTGGACTCTAAAGTTAAAGGCATCGATGAGTTGGTAGCTGAGCAAATGTGCAAGTAGGGTTGGTGCCATTAAGTTAATGGAAACGTTATAATTGTGTTGTCATATGAAATGAAGGACCATAACTGCTCAAAATGAATTAATGGAGCTTATCTCAAACAAGAACAAGCCACCTATGATTTGTCTTGCACGTGATGAATAATTAATTGAAATATGTGTAAAAGCATAAGCTTTAATTACAGTGCACGAGAAGCCACGCCTTCAAGTACACTACGATATCTATGGGAAATCAAGGAGTATGAAAGCAGTAATGCAGTACTCTGTCTGAAATAATAATTAATTCCTAGCATGGAGAATGATTAGGTGTACATTCCATGCTTAATGGAGCTCAAAGTGTTGATTCAAGGGAGCCCATTTTTAGTGTTTAGTGTGAGTGTAGAGGCCAAGAAATTAGACGCAATAACAGGATAGAGCGCCATATAATAGTACACTTAGGCAGGATGAAAGGTAGAGTAATGGATTAAAGAGATAACATTGTTCCCTGTGGAGCATTCGAATAAAACCTTGAATGGTGGTTATCTAATGTGGGGGATGTAGAGTTTTTATGTGCAACCATATTAAGGGTGAGGTGTTTTATGGGAGTGTGTAAGTTGAAGGGTGTCTGAACCAAGACTTAATAGTTATATAGAGTAGCTGAGGACCAAGGCCAACATTGGTTGAGTAGTGAAGAGGGTAGTGCAAATAGGAACTGTAGAAGAGAAGGGATAGTGTTGTGTGGAGAAGATAATCGGGTTTATATTCTGAGCATTTTTATATGCATTTGTTTTCAATTTTAAAATTGTATGAAAAGTAGAGTGGCTAAAGTAGGTAGTGTCTTGCATTCATAAGAGGTTGGTGCATATTAACAAGTGTTGTGGTCACAACCACCACCCCATTAAAACCTGCTCTGGTAGAAAATTTGAATGGGTCCCCTAGAAGTTTGATCTTTCATTTCTCCGAATGATAACTCTCTAAATTATCTGGTTTTTATCCTAGGGATTTTAACCCTCTACTGAGTCAAATCTTCGATTCTTAATGGTTAAGCCCCCCCCTAAATAATTCTTTGCAGCATGATTCATTTATAACCCAGTCTAGCCCTTCATTCATGTCCTTCATCTGGACTTTTTTAGTCCTCATAAACCTTCATGGTGCTCTATGCCCACAAATCTAACCAACACCCACTCTTTAATATGAGTGTATGTGGACTCAACTGAAAAAAGCTTCTATCGTGCCTTTATTTCTATTATAACACTTTTGTAATATAAATACTTTGCAATCATATGCAACTTACCCTTTCTGCGCTTTTTCGGTCTTTATACATCTCTCAATCCATGTTTCCATCGTATATCGCTTTTTGGATTGGCAAAGGCTAAAGATCCATCTCCCATGAATAACTGCGATGCGATCAAGTCTATGTTCGCATCATATCTCGCAATCTGACCTCTCAACCAGTGTATAGGCCCAAGTTTTGAACATTTCGTGATATGGCAGACTCGCCTAGATAATTAACCGCAACATATATATTTTTGAGTCCAGCCTATCGCATATCGTAATTGGCAGAACCCAAGGCCCATACATAAGGCACTTCGCGTTCTAGCAGACCCATCAAGATTATTAAGTGCAACATAATATGATTTTGTGTTCGGAGCCCACCGCATATTACAATTGCAAAAATTGAAAGCTTATATATATAAGGCATGATGCGATACAGCAGACCCAACGAGACTATTAAGTATAACACATATGATTTTGAGTCCACTTCTGCCATCGAAATATCAGAGTTTGGTAGCTCAATAAGTCTGGTTCCTCTCCACTGAAACGATGTGATGCGATAGTGTTTCATGGACCTGAAAGGGTATGGGTTCCCCTCTATATATTTCAAGTCTGGATTTCGGATCCAGTTCTATGTTATGCATTGATTTTTAATGTAAATCAGATTTATGCTTGCGAGACTTAATCAAAGCATGAATTAAAAACCTAGGGCTGACCCGTTGTTGACACGACTTAAGAAATAAAAGGAAACATGCCAGATCTACTAAAACTCTAATATTTCACACGCAAACTGATATTCCTCTAATACACAGCATGATGCGATATGGCAGGCCTACTGGGATTATTAAATGCCACACATATATTTTCGGGTCCGGCCAATCGCAAATCACAATCGCAGGATGAGGGGTGATGTTGCATGTGACCGCCCACTGCGGTATGTGATTGCGACTCGATTGCATCGCAACCTTGGCTGAACCGGGGGCTGATTCTTTCACACTTGTTCCTTTCGATATTATAAAAGCTTTATTAAGGGGAAATGTGTTTTTTTAAGGCATGTTTGTCATATTTCTTATAATCATAGATAATATGAACTATTTCTGCAGGCGAGGACAAAGAGAAGAAAGGTGAGTTCGAGTGGACCCAATAACAGATAAATGTGATTTATATCGAGACGACACCTCTGCACCACCGATGTAAATATTGCAAAGACATACTCTACAAGAAAGGGATACGAATTTCAATAGTGCATAATGGAGGCATGCTCTATGTTCAATGGAAGAACTCATGACAACGTTGATCCATCAAGATGCCATTTCCTCCAGATACACCTTAAAGCATGCCAAATGTGGGATGATGAGCGCAGTGTCTTCAATTTTCTTCAGGAAATGATAGGGAATAACTTCTGCTCCATATAGGTGCAGAGAGATGACACACAATCATGCTCTCTTAATAGACATCCTTTCATTTCCCCTTGAAAAAAAAAATGCCCCAGCAAATGTAGCCTCAAGGTGTCGGTAGTCTGATGGATCGTTCTACATCTGTATATTTAATTTGTATATTGAATAAGTTGGGAGGTGGAGGGTCAGGGATATACAGAGATTCAATTTCTTCCTGCAAAAGTATTACCTCTGGAGATGGAGTGAGGACTTTTTTTTGGCAGAAGAGGGGTTGATTTTATTATGCTAATAAAGAAGATTGTTTCGGTCAAGAAGAAGCTTGTTTTTTCTTTTAGATTCATTCCCCTTTTCTTTTATGTTTGGAATCAGGGTGTTGCAATTGGCATGAGGATATATATGTTTTATTTTTGTGCACATTGATAACAGAAAGTTCGTGACTAGTCTTGGTAATTCAAATATAATTTATTTCCATGGTTAATTCATGAGCGGTCACTGATTCAAAACACTGTTAAACATCAGTTGCAAGTTCTATTTGTATGGAAAGGATTTTGTATTCTTGTATGAGTAATTCGATTGAAATTAAGATTTAATGCAGCCTTGTTCATCTGTGAACTAGTAATTGATTCATTAGCACTTGAAATTTGTACATGATGTTTAATCTCTTTTTGTTATGCTCCTACAAGATAGATTAGAATAGTTACGACTAGCATAAGTAGTTAGAATCAGTATAGATAGGATCTGATACATATAGGTTAACGGTTTCATTTGTTGATTTAATGAAAGTCTTCCTCCGGGGAGTAATCTTTCAACACCTATAACAGTTTACGGGGTCCTTTAAAACCCATCGGAACTAGCCATTCCAAACGAAAGCAAATCTAATTGGGGTCTACGATCAGGTTAGTTCCCCTTGTTGGCATAGAGAAAATTCATAGCATCAACAAATTGGTGCTATAAGGAGGGCCTGACCCACCATCCACAGCTTTTTATGATTTCATCTATAAATGACAAACGTGCATTTGAAAAGATTAATGCATGGAAAGTAAAGGTCAAAAATATCCTTCCTCCCATTTAGAAAAGCCTCATTTCGAAGAAACAGAGGTCCCTCTAAGTCTCGTGTTTGGGTCACCCTAGGAAGAGAGACTGTGGGAGTACCTTGTCACTCAAGAACAACCAGTTAGAGTACTTACTCATGCTTACGCTCTTTCCCTATCTCAGCTCCCCATATTTCAGTCTTTACCTACGACATCTAAAATAAAGCCAAGGATCTGTCACACAAACAAAGAGACGTCTGCAACCCCTTCTCTTGAAGATATTGTACTAGAGTCTTTGCAAAGTATCGACACTCCTTGGGAAGAAATTCCTGAAGATCTACTCTCTAAAGGTAATTCCTATTCCGATTTGGGAAATCCTCATAAAGAACGCCTAGAGGAGACCCTCAACCAAAACTTCCCAAATCATACTATGGCTAACATTCCTCCTCCAGGTAGGAATCCACCTCTACTGCCTCCACTAGGGGGGAATCAACCCCCACCTCCTCCAGGAGCATTCCCTCCTTGGCTTTCTTAGGATGTTGTAGCGGTACCTGGGTAGCAGCATCCCTTACCCAAGAATTCCAAACGAGTATTTCCTAAATTCGGCCCTAAGCAGGGAGGTATTGTTGATAACCATATTCACTCTTTCTTCCTAGTCGTGTGCATGTTGGGGGTAGGCGATGAAGATGTGGTATGTCACTTGTTCCCTTTTACTTTGATCAGTGCGGCCTCCACATGGTACTTTAGATTGAGAATAGGATCGATCACCTCATAGGGTGCCTTTCAACAGGCATTCTTAGACAAGTTTGGTGATGATAAAACACCTACAGCCTTAGTTTTAGAACTATCCCATTTAAAAATGGAAGCCAAAGAAAAGTTCAAGGATTTTCACATCTGGTTCAACACTTTGTTCAACAGAATCTAGGCCGATGCTAGACCTACTAATGAGGTGATCATGGAATTCTACATCACTTCTCTCCCTATCCCTACTATGATGTGGGTCAAGAGAAGTAACGCACAAACCTTACAAGGTGATATCGATGAAGCAATAAAAGTTGAGAATGAAATGATCAGCCTCACATGTCATCATATGACCGAAGGAAAGGAAGCCTCTAAGTCAACCAAGAAGAATAATGGGAGTGATAACAAAGTGGCTGAGGGAAAAGAAAGGGACACCACATATGTGGAAGGTTTGCATCGGATCCTTAAGAAATTGATGAACACAGTCATTGATATGAAAAGGAATTCTGGAGAGAGTACAAGTGGAAATGGAGGAGATTATAACAATAGAAAATAATTCAAACCTTTTTATCGGAAGAAGACAGAAGGTGTTCATGGTCAAATTGCATTGTCTGCTCCACCCAATGAAGGGACTTTAAATATGGAAGAGCTGGCTCTTATCATATCGCTCCTTAACAAAGAAGAACCTATAGTAGAGCTGGATCTAAAATAAGAAAATGAGGAAGAATACCAAGTAGAAGAGCCCTTGGATGAAGAATCTCAAATCAATGTACTGTGGGATTTCTATACAAATGAGAACGATGACGACGAAGGAGATAATGTGGCAGAAATCCACACACAAAGTAAAGGGCCACTTGCAGGCGTGATGAAGCCTGTAGGCCAGACAAAGAAAGATGTTCGCCCTTTGAAGGCATTCGCTCCTAAAGTTCCTGTTGAGAAAGGTAGACTTAGTGGTGATTCCAAGAGTACTCCTGTTCTGAAGTATCCACAGAAAGATAATACATCTCTAGCTGAAATGAAGGTGACTCAAAATGGTAAACTCCCACCTAGTAATGGAAAAATAGTATGCTTACTTTTCCCTGCCCTGTTTATAACATTGATTACTACATTGTGGATGATCTCAAGAAATCTAGAGCTAATAACACATACTTCGATTTGTTAATGTTAACACAACAAAGAGATTTGTTGTTCAAAGCTATGAATGAAAAGAATTGAAAATCTCCCACCATTCTGAGCAGCCAAACCAAGAAGTTGGTGTCCAGACCTATTAGTGCCTCCAGTACAGCCCAAACACCATTAGCTATGGAAGCCACTTTGTCAAAAATAAATCGAACCCCCCAAGATGTAAGTGTAGCCATGATAGGAAGGAAATCAAAATCCATGACCCCACCTTTCCTTATCACATTTAAATCTTCAACATGAATGTATACAATTGCCTGGTAGATTCCAGTGCCTGATCCACTATTATGCCTTACGCTGTTGCTAAAATACTTCATGAAATACTCGAGAAAACTGGAACTCAAATTATGCAACTAGATAGAATGAATGTAAAATTAATTGGATAATTCAAAGATGTACTAATTCAGATGGTTGCTAAACCATAGTAGACACAAGTCATTGACATAGTGGTAATTGACATACCCGCGGCTTATGTAATGCTACTTAGTAGGGATTGGTCAACAAAACTGAATGTATATTTCTCAACTAATTGGTCCCATCTCTTGTTGCCTCATAAGGGAAAAGGTGATATGCTGAGGGTTGATCAAGAAAGATACATGAAGTATGTGGTGATGGAATTAAACAGCCCCAATGAACCTATAATGTTTACCAACTCTATCCTTGGGAATTATAGTTTCGATGTTTGTGCCACGGAAACTTGTTTTGGAGAATTACATGCAGAGATAATTGAAGAAACTACAATAAACACAAAGTTGGAAGCTGTCCCCTGCAATCCAATTGATGAATTATCCTGTATTATAATAGATGATAGGACTAATTTCGTAGAAAGCAGTTCGGTTGATGTAACATTAGATTATATATTTTGGACACTCTATTTTGATGGCTCTAACAACCTTGAAGGTGCAGGTGCTGGGAGAATTCTTATTAACCCGCAAGGGAACCAACATCTGATAACTAGCTGGTTGGAGTTCATGTGCACCAACAACATGGCAGAATATGAAGGCTTGCTGTAGGGCCTGAAGAAAGCGATTGATATGAAGGTGAAGAATCTTAAGGTATTTGGTGACTCAAAAATAATTATCTACCAAGTAAGGAAAAGGATACATTGCAATTCGCCACACCGGGTAAGATACCAACATGAGGTATGGAGCTTAAGTGACAATTTTGATTCTTTTAATATAACATACATACCTCGAGGCCAAAACTGAGATACCAATCTGATGGCTAGTATGGCTGCAAAACTTTTGCCTGATCTTAGATTAAACAAGAATGAATATTATGTTGAATTTATTTGCAGACCATCCGTGCTTGATAACATGTCAAATTGGTAGGTATTCGAAGATGACGAGAAAATCCTTGAGTTCTTGCACTGCGAGAAGACATTCAAAAATGCATTCATTGATGAAAAAGAGAATGACAGGTTTATGAATGAGAATTAAGATGAGGAAACAGATCAGTCCAATATAATTCCCAAGTCAGTTGTCAAAATGAAGCACTTGTATGACCTACATGATAAATTTAAGAAGCCGACTAGCTTCAAAATGCATAGCTCATCCATGAAGTATGAGTTGGTCAACCTTGAAACTGAAGAAGAGACAAAAATTGTTAATTTGGGCTTGGGATGCTCTCCACAATAAAAGGATGCATTTTTTAAGCTATTTAAAGAGTGCAAAGATGTCTTTTCATGGATATATGGCAACTTAAAAACATTCAATACCAGTGTTATGCAACATGTGATTCCATTGGAGAAGGTTGTTAGGCCATACCAACAAAAGCTTCGCAAGATGCATCCAAGCCTGGAACCATTGGTGAAGAAAGAATTAAA
Source organism: Pinus tabuliformis (assembly GCA_031772625.1). NCBI lineage: Eukaryota > Viridiplantae > Streptophyta > Pinopsida > Pinales > Pinaceae > Pinus > Pinus tabuliformis. The sequence goes on along the minus strand of CM062818.1, from coordinate 340,534,622 downwards.
CAAAATGTTGGATGCCAAAATCATTTTTCCTGTTAGGCACACCTGTTGGGTAGCCAATCTCGTGCCAGTAAGAAAGAAAATGGAGACATCATATTACGTATCGATTTTAGAAACCTGAACAAAGCATCGCAAAAAGATAACTCTCTAGTCCCTTCTATGGAACACATTCTTCAATGCATTTCTAGGTTTGAAATGTTGTCCCTATTGGATGGTTTTTTGGGATATAATCAAGTGTTGGTATCGAATGAAGATCAACTTAAGACAACTTTCAACACTAAATGGGGCACTTACGCATATCGTAAAATTCTATTTGGACTTATTAATGCAGGCACCACATTTCATAGAGCTATGTACATAGCTTTCCAAGGATTGATTAATAGATCAATAGTAGTGTACATGGATGACATTATTGTGTATTCTTATCGCAAAAGGGATCATATTTATCACCTGAAACATATTTTCAAAAGATGTCGAAGATACGGTATATTGTTGAATCCCAGGAAGAGCATCTTCGCAGTTAGAGAAGGGAAACTATTGGGTCATATCCTCCCTAAAGAAGGGATTGTTATTGATCCTTAAAGAATAGAGACCATCATGAGAATACAACCCCCTGCAAATAAAACGGCAATGCAATCTTTCTTCAGGAAAATTAATTTTGTTAGGAAATTCATTTCAGGTTTCATAGAAACAGTGCATCCCATTCATCTAATGATGAAGAAAGACGTTATGTATAGGTGGAGCGATGAGGCTAGGAAATCATTTCAATGAATTAAGGAGGCCATCGCAGAATCTCTTGCATTGGTCAGCCCCGATTTTTATAGGGAATTCCTCTTGTACAATTTCACTTCTGATGTTTCATATGCCGTAATCCTCACCCAAAAAAATGATGATGGCAATGAGGTCCCTATTTCTTATATGAGCTCTAATCTCCAGGGAGCAGAACTGAACTACCTAGATGTGGAGAAAGAAGTTTTTGTGGTTTTTAAAGCCATAAAACATTTCTACCCTTATTTATTAAAGGCGAAGACTAAAGTAATCATTCCTCACCCTGCTAAAATAGCCCTCTTCATGTAGAAAGAAATCAGTGAACAAAGAGGGAATTGGATAACCGCCCTTCGAGAATACAACCTCGAGATTAAACTGGCAAACATAGTTCGGGGGTAGGGATTGTGTGAGCTCATGGCAGAAGCCTTGGTAGATAAGGAAGGGGTGTTCGAAGAAATGGAAGTGTAGAGCATACAGAATGCACAAGTGGGATTCAGGGAGGAGCCCCTATGGATTAATGAGACACTGATGTGTGAGTGCGAAACATTGGAAGTCCCTTTGGACCCTGAGTCATGGTATCATGACATACGCTTTTATTTAACATAGGGATCATGTCCAGAGCACATGGATGCATCATGGAGGAAAGAGCTCAGATTTAAATCTAATCAATATCACTTGGACAATGACACATTATACAGAAAAAATTATGATGGAGTCTGGCTGAGGTGTTTGGAAAAGGATGATGTCGATCATGCCTTGAAAGAAATGCATGACGGCCCAGGAGGTGGTCACTATGGAGGATAAATCACTGCTCACAAAATATTAAGATATGGATATTATTGGCCCATAGTGTTCAGAGACTCACATGCTTATGCTCGGAAATGCAAAGTACGTCAAACTGCCACAAGATGAGAAATAAAGACAGTCGTTCCCCCCAGGTCCGTTATGGTTTATCACCCATTCCAGCAATGGGGCCTCGATGTCATAGGTGAGATTACTCTAAACTCTTCACTGTAACATAAGTATATACTCACAGAAACTGACTACTTCACCAGATGGACTGAAGCCATCTCACTTTGGAAGGTTAACGAAGACGAGGTAATATCTTTTATTGAGAAATTTATTATCAACAGGTTTGGGATCCTTGACGCTCTCATATTTGATAATGCTTCTTACTTTTCATCACTAAAATTTACTGAATTTGCTATCGATAAATAAATTCGCATAAGGTATGCATCAAAATATTACCCCTAGGGAAATGGACTTGCAGAGTCCTCAAATAAAAAGCTCATTCACATAATCTGTAAATTTGTAGCTAACAACCAGAGGAACTTGCACAAAACTCTAAAAAACGCCCTTTGGGCCGGTAGGGTCACCCCAAAAGTACCATTAGGAAACTCCCCATACTTCCTCGTCTGCCAGGAAGCCATCTTGCCTCCTAACATTACCCTTTCCTCTTTACATCTCTCCCAATCTTTGAAAGGGACCCCTTCAACCTTACTTCAAAAAAGGATCAACCAACTGGTGAGGTTGGAGGAATTAAGAGATAAAGCCAGAAATAAATTTAGAAATCACCAAATGATTGTGAAGAGGTTGTTTGATCATCATCTGGCAGGATATAAATATTACCAAGTAGGAGAGCTAGTCTTGAAATGGGACATGCTGGGTGAGCCAAAAGGTAATCACACGAAATTCCAACACTTATTGTTGGGCCCATTCCAAGTTGAGGAAAAAATTAGTCAGGGAACTTATAGATTCAAAACTTTATAGGGAGAAACTGAGAAACTCCCTGTTAATGGCCAACATATTAAGACATAATTCCAGTAGCCACCACATGGTGGTTACATCTTGAGTAGGTTAGGATTCATTTATTTTGTCTGTTAGCTTAAGTTATATTTTCGTCCCGTCCATCTTCTTTTTTTTCTCGCAAAGTTTATTTTCCTTTCTGTTTTGGATTTCATTACTTTTTAGCCAATTGATTTCGATCCTTCAGTCTCGTTTTCACCTTTATAACTCTCTTCAAATTTCTCTCATTCCCGGCCTTCAGCTCTTTTCCTCCCTCAGTAACCTACTGATGAGTCTGCGAATCCTAAATTCATTGTTACCTTGCAAATCAAGCAAACTTTCAATGAGCTTATGAGAATTGGAAAACCAACGGTGAAATGCAAATCAGAGCAACTCATTGGCATCTATTGGGAATTAGGTAGGATCTGTTGATAACTTGGATACCTGGAGCATGTAGGGGAATCTTTATAAAACAAAAAATGTGTAACCACAGCTGGACTGGCATGGCGAAACGTTGCATTTTTAAAATCCCATCCAAACCTAGCCTATACTTGTCTATAAGGTTTACAATCATTCTCCATTGGTTCCATTCACCACACTAAAATTTCCAATATATGTCATCTACAAGTAAACCTCCTTTCATGGGCTAAGCTCACTGTCACTTATCCTATGGCAAATCCAATTGTGCTCTAGTCCTTGTGCCTAAAACTGGAAGGACGTATTTAAAAGAAAAGGAAATGTCGAGTCCTTGTTTTGATCTGGAAGGACAGGTTGTTTGGGAAGCTGGTTGGAGTAGGGACTATTGTTGGGCTTAGAGTACCGGTTGACACGGCAAGCCCAATATTTCTTAGGTGGTTTAAAAATATGGCATGACCCATGACTGCGCCCCATTTGATCATACGAAAGTATAACACTAAAAATAAAAAAATAAAAAAATTCTTACATAAAGTGCAGATAAACATATCTACATCAAGTTTGATGAGCGATAAAGAGCTGAGCTACACACCTAAATAGGTATTGACAGACCGATGATGGCCCCAAAAGGATTTTGAAAGTAGAAAATAGGTAAAGGAAGGTCAATAAATCCCATAATACTAACATTGGAGAATTCCTGTCAAAACCCTATCAGTAAGTAGAAGCTATTTGTATTTATCCCGCATGAAGTGATTAGTGCTGAAGTGGAACCCATGCCTATCCATCTATACAGTTTTCATTTCAAGTTTATCTTAACACCCTGATGTCCTATTGATCCAAGGTTTATTTGATAATAGGGATAATTGGTTCGCCGAGCGGTTTTCCATTAGTTATGGTCACAACCACCACTGTATTAAAACCTACTCTAGTAGCAAATTTGAATGGGTCCCCTAGAAGTTTGACCTTTCATTTCTCCGAATGATAACTCTCTGAATGTTCTGGTTTTTATCCCAGCGATTTTAACCCTCTTCTGAGTCAAATCATCAATTCTTAATGGTTAAGCCCCCCCTGAAAAAGTCTCTGCAGCATGATTCATTTATAACCTAGTCTAGTCCTTCATTCATATCCTTCATCCAGACTTTTTTAGTCCTCATGAACCTTCATGGTGCTCTATGTCCACACATATAACCAACCCCCACTCTTTACTATGAGTGTATGTTGAATGAACCCAAAAAACCTTCTATCGTGCCGTTATTTCTATTATAACACTTTTGTAATAGAAATACTTTTCAAGCATATGAAACTTACCCTTTCTGTGCTTTTTTGATCTGTATACATCTCTCGATCCATGCCTTCATCGCATATCGCTTTTCGTATTGGCAAAGGCTAAAGGTCCATCTCCCATAAATAACTACGATGCAATCAAGTCTCTGATCACATCACATATTGCAATCGGTGCTCTCAACCAGTATATATGCCCAAGCTTCAAACATTTCGTGATATGGTAGACCCACTAGGATCATTAACCGCAACACATATATTTTTGGGTTCGACCTATTGCATATCGCAATCAGTGGAACCCAAGGCCCATACATAAGGTGCTCCGTGATCTGGCAGACCCACTGAGATTATTAAGCATAGCATAATATGATTTTGGGTACGAAGCCCATTGCATATTGCAATCGACAGAATTAAAAGCTTATATATATAAGGCGTGATTCTTACAGCGGACCCGACGAGACTATTAAGCATAACACATATGATTTCGTGTCCGCTTTCGCCATTGCAATATCAGAGTTCGGCAGCTCAATAAGCCCGGTTCCTCTCCACTGAAAGGATGTGATGCGATAATGTTTCTCGGACCCGATAGGGTAAAGGTTCCCGTCTATAATATTTCAAGTCTGGATTTCGGATCCAATTTTGTGTTATACACCAATTTTCAATGTAAATCGGATTTATGCTGGGAGGACTTAATAAATGCATGAATTAAAAACCCAGGGCTGACTCGATGTTAACACGACTTAAGAAATAAAAGGAAACACGCTAGATCTATTGAAACTCAGAGATTTAAAAGGCAAATTGATATTCCTCTAATACATAGCGTGATGTAATATGGCGGACCCGCCGGGATTATTAAACGCCACACATATATTTTCGGGTCCGGCCAATCGCAAACCACAATTGGTGGGACAAGGGTTGATGTTGCATGTGATTTCCCGCCGCGATGTGCGATTGCAACTTGATCGCATCACAACCTTGGCTGAACCAGGGGTCGATTCTTTCACACTTGTTCCTTTTGATTTTATAAAAGCTTTATTGAGGGAAAGATGTGTTTTTTAAGGCATGTTTGTCATATTTCTCATAATCATAGCTAATATGAACTATTTCTGTAGGCGAGGACCAAGAGAAGAAAGGTGAGTTCGAGTGGACCTGATAACAGATAAATGTGATTTATACCAAGACGACACCTCTCCGTCACCGATGTCAATATTGCAAAGACATACTCTGCAAGAAAGGGATACGAATTTCAATAGTGCATAATGGAGGCATGCTCTATGTTCAGTGGAAGCACTCATGACAACGTTGATCCATCAAGATGTCATTTCCTCTAGATACACCTTAAAGCATGATAGATGTGGAATGATGAGGGCAGTGTATTCAATTTTCTTCAGGAAATGATAGGGAATAACGTCTGATCCATACAGATGCAGAGATATGACATGAAGTCACGCTCTCTTAATAAACATCATTTCATTTCCCCTAGAAAATAAAAATTTCCCAACAAATGTAGCCTCAAGGTGTCAGCAATATGGCGGACTGTTCTACATCTGTATATTTAATTTGTATATTGAAAAAGCTGGGAGATGGAGGATCAGGGATATACAGAGAGTCAATTTCTTCCTACATAAGTATTACCTCCGGAGATGGAGTGAGGAATTTTATTTGGCAAAAGAGGGGTCGATTTTATTATGCTAATAAAGAAGACTATTTTGGTCAAGAAGAAGCCTTTTTTCTTTAGATTCATTTCCCTTTTCTTTTCTGTTTGGAATCGTGGTGTTGCGATTGGCATGAGGATATATATGTTTTATTTTTGTGCACATTGATAACAAACAATTCGTGACTATTCTTAGTTATTCAAATATGATTTGTTTCCATGGTTAATTCATGAGCGGTCGCTGATTCAAAACATTGTTAAACATCAGTTGCAAGTTTTATTTGTATGGAAAGGAATGTGTATTCCTGTATGAGTAATTCGATTGCAATTAAGATTTAATGTAGCCTTGTTCATCTGTGAACAAGTAATTGATTCATTACGACTTGGAATCTATATATGATGTTTAATCTCTTTTTTTTATACTACTGCAGGATAGATTAGAATAGTTAGCACTAGCATAAGTAGTTAGAATCAGTATAGATAGGATCTGATACATATAGTTTAGTTGTTTCATTTGTTGATTTAATGAAATTCTTCCTCCGGGGAGCAATCTTTCAACTCCTATAACAGTTTACTGGGTCCTTTAAAACCCATCGGAACTAGCCATTCCAAACGAAAGCCGATCTAATTGGGGTCTACGATCAGGTTAGTTCCCCTTGTTGGCATAGCAAAAATTTGCAGCGTCAACACCAAGTACTGGCTTGCCATCTTAAGGGCGTTGGGGCCTCCTGTGAGTGGGTGCTCACATAAAACTAGATGTAATTAAGTAGGCGCTTCATTTACATCATAATAATACACATATTGGTGGTTTTCTCCCTTTTGGTTTCCACGTAACAATATTGGTGTCAATATGTGTGTGCTGCTCAATTGATGGATTGTGTGCCCATATTAATGACTTACTTTTCTATATATATAGAAAAAGTTAAAGGAAATCAAGAATTGAGCTAAATATATAAGAACCTCGCTATTACTAATTCATCTCGCCTCACCACTTAGTAATTCCTTTTTCCAACATAAATATTGTAATTAGTGGCTTTAAATGTGTGAATACATAAATTGTAAAATCAATATAGTTTAAATTTGTGAAAGTTTATTTTTATATGGTTTATCTTTGTAAATTGATATAACTTGAATGCAAATTCATATATCCAGCACACCCTTTGGTTTGGGTGACTGAGCATGATCAAATTCATTAATGTGCTCCAAGAAAACAAATATTAGTTACAAATATTACTCCTCTCCCTAATGATGCCAAATTTAATGGGGTTCTAGCTCCCTTATGTAGGTAAGGGGCTGGGGGAGTCAACAGCTAAACAAATACCCATAAAGTTGATACATTAGGTGGAGTGTGGAGGTGTGAAGCAAGAAATGAGTGGGTACAAGGGGGGTGATAACATGGATTTGGGTTACACTTTTTGGCAAGAGAGGGCGCATTTAGGTGAAAGAAAAGAAGGCGAGATCATGCAGTTTAAGTCATTGATCGAGCCATTTTTAAGCACTCGATCAAGCTTTTGAGGTCATAAAATCCACAATTCCAGCATCCCTTCTCCAAAAAGTCTCGCGACACATTTTTGTACCCTAGTAGACTTAGGGAAAATTTTGTCCTTAAGTGGTAAAGTTGATCATGTTGGATTCATACTCGAATCCTCTATCCAATAGCATATGAGTTTGTCATTTTTGAATTCATATGATATTTTTCATACAATTTATTTTAAAGATAATACTTGAAATTAGTTTGGAAAATTTTAAAGAGGATAGATAAAAAATCAATAACATAAAATATACACAACAAGTTAAATAAAAATACCACTATCTTTGTTTATGAGTCCTCTTCAAAAAGGTACTCTTGGTTTTTCAATTTATTTAAATAGTTGAAAAAAACCTTACGTGAACACGTGTGTCTACAAAATGCAATTGAAATATTACTTCACCAACTTTGAAAAATAATAAAAAATATAATTTTGCATAGAAAAATAGATTTTTAATATTTAAAACTTAGTTCTCTCCATGTAGATCATGATTATATATATATATATATATATATATATATATATATATAGATATATACATACATACATACATACATATATATATATATATATATGTATCTATATATATATATATATATATATATATATATATATATATATATATATATATATATATATATATATATGTATGTATATATATGTATATATATGTATATATATGTATATATATATATATATATATATATGTATATGTATATATATGTGTTGGACACCTAATCCTCAATGGGTTAGTGTGGAAGTCGAATGGACAGAAGCAGTCCAAGAGACCTTGGGATCTGAAACCCAAGAGTCATATGTTGTACTATAAATGTATATCTCATGTTAATAAAAAAATGAATTGCATGTTTTATCTTTCATATTGTCTTTGCTGTCCATGTGTGTTTAACATGGTATCAAAGTAGGCGAATTCTGGCCCTGCTCATATTTGAGCCACTTGTTTTGTGGTCTCTACCTACATGTCAGTTCTGTCTTTCTACTAATCAGAATTAATCAAAATTGCCACCTTATTGAGCATTTTATTCCTCATTCTGCGCCATAATATTTCCTACACTCTATACTCTCTCCCATAACCGTTGTCTGATATTAGCTGCCACCTCTGTCAATCAGGGGTCCGACGGGCAGATACAATGGTTATCTAATATGGAAATTGAAATGATTCAAGAACCTCTGCGTGGTCAGTCTGTCCACTGCCCCTCCACAATCGCTACCCATTAAACGCTGCCACTGTTTAGACGCTGCAAATATCTGACATTACCTGCGTTTTGTCTGCCGTACCTGCACCTGCGCTCTCATTCTCTGCCATTACCTGCGCTCTGCTCCATACGTTTGTTGTAATTATGACTATTGGTTTGCTGTAATTATGTTGCGTTTGCTGTAATCATGAATGGTCCATGAAAAGTGCATGCGTTGGCTCCGTTGATTGCTGGAGGAAAAATCGTTGTCTCGTTGAACGCTGTCATATCAAGTGTGGTCCGGTTTGGAGTCTGATGGAGAAGCAGGGTATTCTGGAAAACACTGCTCCAATCCACGCATGAAAAAATGTTGTTTGTCTTGTGGAAGGATTTTGGAACTGAGTGTTGTCATTGCAATATTCATCAGGTCGGACCGGAAGGATTCTGAATTTGCCTTATTGTCCCAAACCCGCTGTTCTAAAGCATTGCGAGCACACTCAGCAGCCATTTTATAACCAGAGATAATTGTAATAGGGTGAATCTTCATTGCTACTAGTTTTTCTGCCACTCGCAAGAGCTCACCAGCAAAAACAACTACTGAAGTGGTTCCATCTCCTACCTCATCATCTGGGACTTTCGAGATGTCGACCATTTCTTTGGAAACAGGATTATCTATGTGAAGTGATTTCAATATAGTAGCGCCATCATTTGTAATGGTGACACTATGTCCCCTGCCTGTGGATTGCAAAATTTTGTCCATCCCTTTAGGTCCTAAAGTCGTCTTTACAAGGTCGGATATTTCCATGCCACCAACAAACGAAGCCATCCTGGCCCGTTCACCCTTCTCGTCCCTGGCATCGTCTTTAAATAACCTTTCAGTTGCCATGTCTAAGAGCAAGAAACGTTAACTGCAGAATCGATCGCCTCCTTTCTTCCGAAGGATTCTGTTTGTCGGGAAGGAAAATATTTGATTGTAGAGGGAAGTAGACTCTTGAGCGTAAAGCAAGGGTTGGGTTAAAACACAAAAGGAAAAACAGATAGAGAAAGATAGCCTAATTCCCGAAGACATACAGAAGACAGCGGCCTTATTCTCTTACCGGAGAGAGACAGGAGCGACAGAGCATATGGAAGCTTCCGGGCAAATAAGTCTTCCAAAGCCTCTCTCAACGTTCATAGATAGGAATGATCGCGGAGTCCTACAATCAGATATATAAGGCTGTTACACTTTATAGCTTGGCTGAATAAACATTAGATTTGTGTGAAAGATTGATATCGGCGAAGTTTATGTTATATCTTATAAGAAATTTCTGCATTTGCTCTAGGTTTTCAGGCATCTGAAAGTCTTGAATATTTGTCTGGTTCCCTGTTATATTCTATTTTGGTTTGTTGCAATTTCAAATTCGAGTCGAAGTCCTCATGTGGATGATGTAGAACCTCTAACTTGCACTTGATTATCCATCATTACCTACAGCTTTTCTTCACTTATCCCTCTCTTTTGCTCTATTTTCCGCCCAGATCATTACATTTGATGTCTCTAAGCATAATTAGTTAACTTTGCTTATGTTTTACTGTTGGTTTAGATTTTTGACATATAAACAGAGTTTCCGCAGCTGTTCAGCAATTCCGCAGCTGTTCAGAGATTCCGCAGCCTTTTTGTTGTTTGATATGCTCCACGTGTCCTCTGAAGGAACGAGCCACATGGGCATGTTGGGTTGGATGTACACATGGATTGTATGCTATTGGTTGAGCCAAACCAGTCACGTATGCCCTTGGTCAATGCAGGTATTCCCTCGGTCAAACGGTCAAGTTCTAAACGGTGGCATGAGAGCCGTGAGTAGTTGGGACACGGAACTGTAGCTGGCACCTCCTCCCTGCCACGAGGACAGCTAAAGATAGGATCCAAGCATAGATTTGTCTCCCATGATGGCCGTTTGCCTCAAAAGTGCACGGGGTGACCTACGTGTTTGTTGCACAAACTAGTTAGCTATGATTGCGTGTTGCTGCGTAGTTAATAGGTTAAGTTGTAGTTGCTTAGTTCACGCAGAGAGTAGTTGCCTCTGTGCTTATAAATAAGCATGTGCCAACGCTTGTAGATTAGCTTTTTGATTATTGTAATTGCTGCGCTGATTTTGTATAAAAACTCTGTTTTAGAAGGTTGTTCCTACAGTACTTTTCACTGTATTTTTGACATGCTGGTTTTATAAAAAGAAGATTGTTCTGTTCACCTTTTTGCAGCTGATCTTCTAAGCTGGTTGCGTGGATGGAGGGCCCCCATCTATGACAACCCGTGTACATAGTGTTTGGTTTCATTTTCATGCTTTCAGCAATCTTTATTTCTTTTATCATGTATAATAGTATACCATTTGATTTCATGTCATTTTATTTCCAGCATTCATTTTAAACTGATCAGTATTGTTTTTGCAGGTTTTTAACCCGGGATTGTTTTGTCTTTGTGTATTTGCTTTATATCTGATGGTATTTTCAGTTGACAGATTCAAAGTTGCTGCCTTTACTCTATTTTCATAGCTGATTTCTAGTTTAGTTTCTCAAAGTTGTATGTTAACATATTGATGGTCTCTTTATCATAAATTGTTCATCTTTTAGAGATCAGAATACTAATAAATTACAGCTGGCTTTGAGTAATTTTTAGACTAATCTTTAACTACTTTCTAATCGTGCTTTACATAGTACCATATGTTGGAAGCAGAGAGTTAGGAAGAGCTGAACATTATAACTAGTCTTTAAAGTAGATTTTTCTCATTTTTGATCACTTTTTAAACTCATCTCTAACTGCTTCCTAATCGTGTTTTACATAGTACCATATGTTGGAAGCAGAGAGTTAGGAAGAGATAAACATTATCATTGGTTTTTAAAGTGGTTTTCTTACCTTTTTATTTGCAGCAGCATGAATGGTGTCTAGTGCCATTAGAAAGTGGTTCTTTGCTTTCAGTTTCATTTCAAGTTATTTATTTCTTTCAAGCTTTTTCTTTGCAAGTTTAGAAGGTAGTTAGAAATCACCTGTAACACACACTCACTTATCTAGAAATCACCTTACACACACACTCACTCATCTGTTTATAAAATCTCCATTCCATCTTAGGAAGATAAATTGACCACAAACAACACCCCCAAAACGACAAAAATATCTAAGAGGTTGCTTAAGTACATATAGTACACCTTCACTTCATCAGCTTACGAGCCCCGGGTTGACAATTAATGACATCAATTTAGAAACACTAAATTGACTAAACATTTTGGCGCCGTTGCCGGGGAAGTGAAATTAAGTAGCCATATTCTTAGAAAAAAAAAACATAAAAATTTGAAGGAAAGAAGTTGATAACCTATCAAAGCATGCTCTCCTCTTGCACTGCAAGGTGATCTGGAGGATCAAAAAAGAGAAAGTTATTGATTTGGTAGTTTCTTGAGTATGCTCTCTTCTTGCACCTAGAGTGAACTGGAAGATCAGAAAAAGAACTATTAACTTGACTTGAAGAAAAATAATAAAAAATGACATGCATAGAGCTAGAGATTCTAGGGGAAGGTTTTTAGTTAGAGCTCGAAGTTCAATTTTTACAAGTCCATCTGCTTCAAGGGATAGACAAGAGACACCTCCCTTATCTCCAACCGACACTCCTAGTCCTAGAATTCCTGGAATTCAAGAGCCAAGAGTTGACTCTCCTACACCTTCTATTGAATTTGAACCAGGAAGAGACTCTTCCCTTTCTCCTACAGAAAGACCAATTGTAATTGAGGAAGTGGAATCATCTGAAGAAGAAGGAGAAATCTCTTCTCTTGCACCTTTTGTAGAGGAACCAAAAGATTTTGAAATCACTAGGAGAACCATCATGGCAGAGGAAGAAGGAGGTGGTAGAGGTAGAGGTAGAGGAGGAGGAGGAAACAACAATAATAATGGAGGTAGAGGTCCCCTTGGAGGAGGAAATAGAAATGGGGATAATTCATTTGGGTTTCCCATTGTTAATGAGGATTCCCGAGCCACTATGAAAAACATATCACCATCTGTCCTCCCAAATTTCCATGGGTTAAGGGCTGAGGACCCTGAAACATTTTTATTTGAGTTTGAAGTGGTGTGTCGAACTTATGACTACCTGGATGACTCTCAGAAACTCAAATTGTTCCCTTCAACACTGAAGGATCAAGCCTTGAAATGGTTCATGGGGTTACTCACTCAATCCATTAGGTCTTGGGATGAAATGAAACAGACATTTTTGGATAGGTATTTGGACTATTGTATGCCTACTAATCACAAGGACGAGGTTTTTAAAATGATACAAAGAGAAGATGAGAGCTTAGAAGATTTACTTGAAAGATTTCAATATAACTTGGAAAGAGCAAAAATGAGTAGCTTGGATGAAGAGACCTTAAAAGCCCTCTTATTAAAAGCCATTAGGGATGAATGGATATATATCTTAAACATGATGGGGAAAGGGGATATTTCTCAACTTTCACTCAATGATATAGCAGAACTTTGTATCCATCTCTCAAGAGGCAAATCAAAAACTCAAAAAGGGCCTAGAGATCCTTCTCTCCTCAGAGCAAATAAATCTGCAACAGGATCAGTAAGTAGGGCTGAAATCGGAAATATGCTTGATGAATTCAAAACTGACATCTTAGAGAGTCTTAGTGAACAACTAGATACCCTTAAGATTCACAATAAACAAAAAGCAGAAGCTGAGGCTTTGGCCATTTTTTGCCTGAAATGTAGAAAGAAACATGCTTTAAGGGAATGTCCCTTGGACACACTGATCCAGGTGGATGTTGGTGGCCACCCACCAACCCATTTGGACCCCCACAACTGTCTCTTTCAGCATTTTCAGTTTCCTTAATTGTAGCACAACTTACTATTTTTAGCAGTTTTTCGGGTCCTGAACTTCCGGAGCCGTTTTGAGGCCCTAAACGACGTTTTTTTGGGAATCTGGGGGCAACATGGGTCCATGGACTGATGTTGCCCTTCCCAAAGTGGTAGTACTCGGATAGATCTTTCTAACGAGCTATCGTACGCGTCAAACGGAGATCGTATGCCAAAGTTACGATCCCGGGAAATTGATGTACCAATTTACCCAAACGGGGCCCACAATTTGGTGTTTCATCTTCTAGGGTTAGGTTTCGGGATGTGAAGGGTTTTCCATTGTTTCTCAACAATAAATAGGCCTTCGAGCCTCATTGTAACACAGTTCGGAACAGTTCAGAGGCATGTAGCCGCCACATCTCTTCTCAGAGATAAGCTACCATCGCCCTAGCTGGTTTCTTTCCATTTCTGTTTGTAAGCATATTTCAGTATTTTCCATTAATGAAATGAAGCATTATTTCCGCTGCATCTCTGTGTTTATGGTTATTGCATCTCTGGATTTATGGTTATCTCTATAATCTATTGTGTTACCGTTTAAATCCGGATCAGTGGTATCAGAGCGGTCTGCTTTTTCTCTGTTTTTCTTTGCATGTCCCCAACGAGGTCAGGATATAAGGAGTTAAGGCTTGAACTGGTCAAACCTTTGCAAGACCAGCCTCGCAAATCCCGACGGCCTCCCATGGCGAATGAGAAGAAAGACGAGGGAACAGGAGATCCTATCAAAATCTTGCTCGAAGAAGCGCTCGAGCGGCAAAGGAACGCGATGATGGATAGCTTTGCGCAGATCCTTCAGCGGCTACCCAGAGGCGACGCATCGGCTTCCAACAGCGACTCTGGAAACGCCACTTCGTTCAAGGTACAAGTTCATTTTGAAATCCCCATCTTCGAGGGTCAAATAGACGCAGATGCCGTAGATAAATGGTTAAATCTGCTAGATGGGTATTTTTCTGTTCATGAATTTTCAAGTCGGGAAAAGATTATTTTCGCTCTTCTCAAAGCAGCCCCCCACGTCAAGGACTGGTGGGAAACCTACTGCGAGCAGAAGGATGAAAGTACAGGCTCACTATTTTCAGCTGCACCCACTTGGAATGACTTCCGGGATGCCATCAAGGAGCAGTACTACCCTGTCGGAAGCTATGAGGACAAATACATCAAATGGACCACACTGCGGCAGGGACGAGACCAAGATGTGCCGGAGTTCACAAACATTTTTCATACCCTTCGCACACAGTTGGGTATCAAAGATTCTGAGTTGCATCTGGTACTCAAATATCGTGGTTGCCTGCACAGATACATCCAGGAAGAGATGGTGTTTTTGAACATCCACTCACTCGACACAGCATATCGATATGCTGTCAAAATCGAGCAAAAGTTCAAACAGAAGAAGCGAGACTTTGGATCTGCAAATCCGAAGCCCAAAGGACAAAGCCAAGGCGGGGTGACCCAAGACAACCCGTCGAAGCCGCAAGAAAAGAACAACACCATGAATCCAAAGAAGGACACAGGGAAGTGGTGTGAGTTCCACAAGAGTCCCACTCATAACACAAGTGAGTGTCGGACCAAGCAGTCACTGGTGGCTGAGTTGAGGGCTTCCGAATCAGATGCATGTTCCGACCCTGAGCCAGAACCCGACAAGGGGAATGGCAAAGGGAAGCAGATCATTGATGCGGATCCCAGTGCCACTGTTGCCACCGCCAAGATCAAGAAAAATGAGCCCGAAGATCCAGAGGAGGGGGAGCGTCTTTTCCACTCACAGATGTGGGTGAAGGGTTCACCGCTGCAATTCATTGTCGACAGTGGTAGCCAAAAGAACCTGGTTTCAGCAGAGGTCGTGAAGCGGTTGGGCCTACCGACTACACCTCACCCATAGCCGTACAGTATCGGGTGGCTTCATGAAGGACGAGATCTCAAAGTTCGCCAGCAGTGCCGCCTTTCCTACAGCATCAAACCCTTCACAGATGAGGTATTGTGTGATGTTACACCTCTGGATGTTTGTGATGTATTGTTAGGCCAGCCATACTTGTGGAGGCGACATGCTATGTATGAGTCAAGGCCTCGTGCTGTCATTATTTCTTTGAATAATTCATTATACAGGATACCGGAGGTAGCCCCACCTACCGCCACATCTTTGATTACTACCAAGAAAGGCAACAAGCTCATATCACAGACCAGGAAATTCATTTGTCTGGTTCACTCCCAAAGTAAGGGGAAGATCGTTGCTACATCCATGACCCTTGCAAAGGGTTCCTCCACGCAGCAGCAGCAGCAAAGGGATATGGTCATGACAGAACACAGGAACAACTTCTCCTCACCCACAGGGGTACCACACAAGTTTCAGGTGGGCGACAAAGTTTGGTTACATCTGCAGAAAGAACGCCTTACCAGAACCCATCAGAAGCTCAGACCACTCCGACATGGTCCTTACAGCAGTACCAAGGCTATGGGGAACAATGCTTTGGAGCACATCATTCCTCCATTCCTTCGCTTGCACCAAATGTTCAATGTGGACCATCGTCGACCATGCTTCCCACCATCACTGGACACATCAGAGATTGCAGGACAAGTTCAGCAGATGGAGGAACTCAACGCAATGGGGACCATTGCTTCCTAAGGGGGGAGGAATGATCCAGGTGGATGTGGGTGGCCACCCACCAACCCATTTGGACCCCCACAACTGTCTCTTTCAGCATTTTCAGTTTCCTTAATTGTAGCACAACTTACTATTTTTAGCAGTTTTTCGGGTCCTGAACTTCCGGAGCCGTTTTGAGGCCCTAAACGACGTTTTTTTGGGAATCTGGGGGCAACATAGGTCCATGGACCGATGTTTCCCTTCCCAAAGTGGTAGTACTCGGATAGATCTTTCTAACGAGCTATCGTACGCGTCAAACGGAGATCGTATGCCAAAGTTACGACCCCGGGAAATTGATGTACCAATTTACCCAAACGGGGCCCACAATTTGGTGTTTCATCTTCTAGGGTTAGGTTTCGGGATGTGAAGGGTTTTCCATTGTTTCTCAACAATAAATAGGCCTTCGAGCCTCATTGTAACACAGTTCGGAACAGTTCAGAGGCATGTAGCCGCCACATCTCTTCTCAGAGATAAGCTACCATCGCCCTAGCTGGTTTCTTTCCATTTCTGTTTGTAAGCATATTTCAGTATTTTCCATTAATGAAATGAAGCATTATTTCCGCTGCATCTCTGTGTTTATGGTTATTGCATCTCTGGATTTATGGTTATCTCTCTAATCTATTGCGTTCCTGTTTAAATCCAGATCACACACACGTTGTAGAAACATGTGTAATTTGCTCAGAAACTCATGAGACTAAGGATTGTCCTTCAATACCTGGCCTCAAAGCAGTCTTTCAAGAGGATCCAAGTACACTTGAATCTCTATGTTTTATTGCAAGGAGACCTTGGCAAGGGCAACAGAATCAAGGGTTTAACAACTCTATGAATTCTCAATCCCAACCAAATTGGAATCCTTGGCAACAACCTTGGCCTCAACCTCAAAATGCTTTTCAAGCATGGATGCAAAGCATGCAAAATCCTTATGGGAGATTTGCTCAATTCTATCAATATCCTCCATCATTTCAGAATCACCAGGCTCCACAACTTCCAAATCAAGGTCAGCAACTATCATTGCCATACCCTCAACAACAACAACCTCCTCCACAAAATAAAAATTCTCAACTATCGCTTCAATCCCAGCAGAAATCAAATCACCTTCCCTCTCAGCCATTACCAAATCCAAATAATAGGAACCCTCAAAATGCTTACATGATGGAAGGTCAACCATTCCCTACCTATATGGTTGTTCCTCTCAATGAAGTACAACTCAGATCAGGTAGAATCTTAGATCAACCTTCTACAAGTGTTCAACAACCAAGCATTTCTGAGGAAGAATCTCTCAAAGTCAATAAGGGTTCTGAAGTATCACTTCAAAACCAAAATATCCAAAAAGAAAAAGAAAAAGAATCAACCTCTACAACTCCCATAGTTGAGCAACCTACACCTTTAGCTACACCTCCTTTTCCTGAAAGATTACAAATTGACAAAGGAGTGGAAAAGAAAATATGGGTGCCTGACTATAGTTTTCTAGATGAATTGAAGAATGTCTATATCAAGATCCCCTTGTTACAAGCCATTAAGGAAATTCCCATTCTAGCGAAGACAATAAAGGAGTTGAGTTTGAAGAAAACAGGAAAGAGAACCAGAGACACCAAAAGGATACATCTAGTTGGAAAAATTGCAGACATTATGATGGGTAAGATTACCATGCAAAAATATGTGGACCCCGGTAGCCCTATTGTCAAAACTCATATTAATGGGGTTGAAATCCCAAATACTTTGATTGACTTAGGAGCCGCTATCAACATCATGAGTAGACAGACCATGGATCAGTTAAAGCTTCCTAACCTTATCTTTACACCTACTTTACTGCAACTTGCAGATAGATCAATCATTAAACCTGATGGTGTATTGGAAGACATTCCAGTCTCCCTAGATTCTTGGGAATATCCAGTTGATTTTATGATTTTAACTCCCAAGAACAATCTAGGAGGACATCCTCTTATTTTAGGAAGACCTTGGCTGGCCACAGCTGATGCTTTCATAAGTTGTAGGTCTGGGGACATGTATATATCAGATGGTAATTCCACCAAGAAATTCAAATTGTATCCTCCAGCAAAGGCAATAACAGAAATAGGAGAAGATGAGTGGGTTGATGATGAGGATACTATTCAACTTGTTCTAACCATCTCTGAGATCAGTGAGGATAGTCAAATTCTAAATACATTAGAAAATTTTGAAATACCTTTAGAATATGACTCTACACAGTTTCAGTTAGATGCGGACATTGAATATCTCTCCTCTAGACAGATGTCTCTCTTCTCAATGGAAGAGTTTGGTAGTTCTACAGTTGAAATACTTCCAGGAAAACCATTGAACATTGACAAAAACTTGGAAAGACCACAACAAGAAGAATTAACTAAATTGTTGCAAAAACATTCCACTGCATTTGCATGGAAATACACTGACATGAAAGGAATCGATCCTAAGACTTGTATTCATCACATCTATATTGAGGAAAACAGTAGACCAATCAGACAACCTCAAAGGAGGACGAATCCAAACCTTAGGGAAATCGTGAAAGAAGAACTCCAGAAATTGCTCAAGGTAAACTTCATTTACCCCATTTCAGATAGCCAATGGGTTTCTCCCTTAGTTATAGTGCCCAAAAAGAATGGTAAATGGAGAGTTTGCATTGATTATCGAGAATTGAACAAGGCAACCTTAAAGGATCATTTCCCTCTACCTTTTATTGATCAGGTACTAGACACTTTATCAGGTAAAAAGTATTTCTCATTCCTAGATGGTTTTAGTGGGTATAATCAAATTCAGGTAGCACCTGAAGATCAAGACAAAACCACATTCACTTGTCCTTGGGGAACTTTCGCCTACCGAGTACTCCCTTTTGGATTGTGCAATGCATCCGCTACATTTCAAAGGGCTGTACTAGGAATCTTTTCAGATCTGATTCATGATTGTGTAGAGGTATACATGGACAATTTCACAGTTTATGGTAATACATTTGAAGAAGCTTTGGAAAATTTGGAAAAAGTACTGATAAGATGTAAGGAAACAAATCTTTCTTTAAGTCATGAAAAGTGTTTTATAATGTTTACTGAAGGGATTGTTTTAGGACATCATATTTCGGGAGATGGGATTAAGGTTGATAGATCCAAAGTTGAATTCATCTCTAAGTTACCTGTTCCAAATTGCCAAAAAGATGTTAGAAGTTTTCTTGGGTTTACTGGATATTACAGAAGATTTATTGAAAACTTCACTAAGATAGCATCTCCTCTTTTCAAATTGCTTACCAAAGACTGTGAGTTCAAATGGGATCCTGAGTGTCAATCTGCCTTTGAAGCTTTAAAGACTAGAATATCTGAAGCACCCATCTTAAGGGGGGCAAATTGGAAACTCCCTTTCCACATTTCTACTGATGCTTCAGATACAGCTCTAGGAGCTGTTTTGGGACAAAAAGATGTGATCCCTTATGCCATTTATTACACCAGTAAAAATTTGACTCCCACTGAGTTAAATTATACTGTTACAGAAAAAGAGTTCTTAGCTGTGGTACATGCGATCAATAAGTTTAGACACTACATAACCGGCTATGAAACCTTTGTCCATACTGATCACTCTGCCATAAGATATTTAATGAACAAACCTGTTACTAATGGTAGAGTTACAAGATGGCTTTTACTCTTACAAGAATTCAACATTACTGTGTTAGATAGACCTGGAAAACAAGACACAGTAGTTGATTTCTTGTCTAGAATCCAAAACACTAATGAGGATTCTCCAGTAGAAGATAAGTTTCCAGATAAATACTTGTTTGCAGTAACTACCAAGACTCCTTGGTATGCAGATATGGCTAATTATCTAGTTACAAGGAAGCTTCCTCTACACTTATTTCCTAATGAAAAAAGGAAAATCATTCAGGAGAGTTCACGTTATTCTTGGATTTCTAATGAATTGTTCAAAACAGGGCCAGATTGTATAATCAGAAGGTGTGTTCGGGAAGATGAAATGCCTGACATCCTTAAGGCATGCCATGATGAACCATGCGGCGGGCACTTTGCTGACAAGAGGACAGCCTATAAAATCCTTTCTCTAGGATATTATTGGCCTTCTCTATTTAAAGATGCAAAGCAGTATGTTAGAAGGTGTGACAGCTGCCAAAGAGTTGGGAGACCAACTCCTTCAAATGAAATGCCACTACAGCCTCAGGTATGCATTGAACCCTTTGAGAAATGGGCTCTGGATTTCGTTGGACCAATTAATCCACCATCAAAGCAAAAGAAGTATATACTGGTTTGTACTGATTATGTTACTAAGTGGGTAGAAGCCAAGGCATTGCCTTCCGCCACTGAAAATTCAGTTGTTCAATTTCTTTATGAGGATATTTTCACTCGTTTTGGTGTCCCAAGGGAAATTGTAACAGATCAGGGCAACCAATTTACATCTAAATTGATGGAGAAGTTGATGGAGAAATATAAGATCAAGCACAGAACATCTACTCCCTACCATCCGCAATCCAATGGCCAAGTGGAATCTACCAATAAAGTTCTTGAAGGCATCATCACCAAGACTGTTCATCTTCATAGAAGAGATTGGGCGGAAAGGCTTCCTGAAGCCTTATGGGCCTATCGAACCACATGGAGGAACACAACAGGACATTCTCCCTATAAACTTGTTTATGGGAAGGAAGTCCTGCTTCCCATTGAGTTCCAAATCAAGACCTTCAAGATGGCAGTCCAATTGGGAATGAGCCTCTCAAAAGCCCAAAAACACAGAATGGACCAGCTAAATGAGCTAGATGAAATAAGACAAGATGCAATTCTAAGGACCGATCTAGTTCAGCACCAAAGATCTAAATGGCATGATCGTCATATCAAAGAAAGAAAGTTTCAGAAAGGAGATTGGGCTCTATTGTTTGATTCAAAGTTTAAGGACTTCAAAGGAAAATTTCAAACTCATTGGCTTGGGCCATATGAGGTTGATGAAGTCTTTAGTAATGGAGCAGTTCGAGTGAAAACTATTGATGAATTTCATACTCCTCTTATTGTGAATGGCCATCGCCTGAAAGTCTACCAGAGGCCACTCTCAAAAGAGGAATTTGTCAAGTTGTTTAAAGAAGATTCTGCAATCAGGTTGATGGAGAAGGATTCTTCTCCTCCATCAGCCTAATCTTTGGTTTTTGAAAAAAAAAAAAAGGAATAAGTGTATAAGCCTGAAAATCAATCTCTGATTGGCAGTCTTATGTAGAAAACCTGAGGTGAAAATCAGGGTCACCTGACACCTCATGTTTTCCAAAAAAAAAAATATATCTCTCTCTCTTCCATCTCATTTCGCCATTTCATCCACTTCATTCACCATCTCATTCATTCCATCACTCTCACTACACCTCATTTCTTTTCATTCATCCATCCATTACATTCCATTCCATCAATAAAGTCATTGTCAGATTTATTTTTACACAGCTAAAGTTGTTTTGTGCAGTCAGAAGGGTATTTCTGCAGTTTCTGCAGCTGAGGAGCAATTCCGTAGCCAATATCCCAATTCCGCAGCCAATACACTTTCTGTACCTGCATAAAAAAAACAGAGTCTGTTTAAAGAAGGAATCTGCAGTCCAAAGGTCATCAGCAAAAATTGAAAGGTCATGTAGCAGCAACAAATAATGAAAGGGTAATGTCAGATAAGCAAAAGGAATCAAACGCGGACACCTAAGGTATGATCTAATCTCTAAACCTATGGTTATAACATTTTGCATAGTTTACGGGTTGTGTTTTTTTTCCATTCAATGTAATGATTGCCAATTCTCTCCATTACTCGACCAAAATCCCCGTATCTCTCAGCCTTAATAGCCACCATTCATCGTGATTTAAAAGCCCACACACGGCTGCGTTTCCATTTAAATTTTTTTGTACCTAAGTGACGTAGACAATTGTACTACGGCTCTTTGCGTTATGATTCCGCAGCCAAATGTACACTCATGACCGAAGTTGAAGGACTTAACCGTTTCTTCCCATCATTCATAACCCTCCTACGCATGTATTATCTCATTCACGCAGTTGTTTCACTTCCGCATTTTCCTTGCTTTCCACTGCTCTGCCTTATTCACCACTCTGTCATCATAACCATACTCTGTTTCGTTTCTCTCCTCTGCTAAACTTTGACCACTGTTGTGAATGTATTACGGCTGTTGTGTTGAAGCCGTAAGTCTACTGTGTGGAAACCACTGTTGAAGCCGTAAAGCTGTTGAGTTAAAGCCACTGTTGAAACCGTATAACCCTTTCTCAAAGAGTATTAAAACAGAGCCAGAGAATCGATGGGTAAACTTCTGAGGGCAGAGCCAGAGGGCTCCAAATTTCTGGAAGGATATCCCCAAGTCAAAGACCCTTTGCAAAAGGAAAATTGGCTCAAGTGCATTCAAAAATTCAAGGGTTATCATAGAGAGGTCACAAAGACTTTTGCACGTTCTTTCAAAGAGAAAGAAAACCAAGTGGAGATAGGAGATCTGAAATTCACAGTCACCGAGAGCAGTTTGGCACAGGCCACTTCACTACCACAAACTGGGGAGAGATGGTTCAAAAACCGATCAGTACAAGACCAGCAATGGAAGCAAATTCTGAAGAATCCAGGTGTGGACACTAGCATCTTTACAAAAGGAATCCCTGTTAATCTTGTCAAAGAAGAATGGACAGCTCTACTTCTACTAGTACACAAATTCTTTACATGTGAGGGGAGGTTTGGAGTTCTATATGTTTATCATGCCAAAATTATGATGCATTTCTTAGGAGAGCATGACATTAACCTTCCATACCTTTTACTCTCAAGCCTTAGAAAAATGTGCTCAATAGTCCAAAGAAATCCAAGAAACATTGAACCACATTTATACCATCATGGGCTTGTCAAAATACTAGTTGAAGAACAATTAAAGGCCAAAAGGGATACCTGGGAAAGATTCCTTATGAGAAACCACTTTGAAGAGGCAGGAGAAGCCTCAGTGCCTAGAAGGAATAGAAGAAAAAGAGAAGAGGTTACCCCTGAAACTGTTGTGCAAGAAGAAACTGTCCAAGACCTTGCTGAAGAAGAAAATGTTGCCCATCATTCTGAACATGAAATTGACCCTGAACCTGCTGAAGACATTGATCAAACAGCCCAAGGAATCATTACAGAAACCCTGCAAGAAATTGTACAAGAAGCTGCTCAAAAGAAAAAGGAGAGTAGGAAGAAACAAAAGAAAGATAAAGGAAAAGCCATAGCCCAAGAAACCTACCTTACTCCTGAGAATTCTAGTGAAGAGGACACTCAGCCATTGGCACATAGGTTGGCCCAAATTCATGAGGCTGCCCTTTCCAAAAAGATGAAAAAACAAAAACAGAAGCAACAAAAAGAAAAACAGAGCATCACCACCGCGAGAAGGAGTAGCAGGTTACAAAGCAAAATGGGGGCCACAGAGAACAAAGAGACATTCTTTATTGACTTGAGCACACCTCAAAAGGTTGCTACAGGACTTGACTTTGAAAAAAGCTCTCCACATGTTGAGCAGGTTGAGACTAGTCCTCCACGTGAGGAAAGTCCTTTTGAGCATGAGCCTGAATTTGAACATGAACCTGAATTTGAGCATGAACCTAGTCCAAAGAGGTCACCAGAGATTGACCCAGACCAGCAAAGAGTATATAACTACTTGGAAACATTAGAACAAGCTGTTGCTGGTCCAAGCACTGTTCTACCTCTTGAACAACAAGTTCAATCACTAAAGCAAGAAGTATTTGAGCTAGAGGTACTAAATCGCCACATCAAACAAGAAAATGAAAGACTGAAGGAACAGAGCAATGTGGACAAGATGGTCCAAGATAATACCATGCTTCATATGGGCCTTTGGCAAAAGGAAAACAAAAAGCTCAAGAAGAAATGCAGGAAGTTAAGCAGAGCTTTGATCAATTTAAAATTCAGATGTTTGATGAAAAGACCAAGAGTCAATGTGGCCACACAGAGGAAAAAGAGAAGACTAGATGTCTTAGCAGAGGCATCCCAGCAGGTGGATTAAACAATGTTTTCGTTGCATGAGGACATGCAACACCCTCATAGTGGGGGTATGTAGAGCCTCTAACTTGCACTTGATTATCCATCATTACCTACAACTTTTCTTCACTTATCCCTCTCTTTTGCTCTATTTTCCACCCAGATCATTACATTTGATGTCTCTAAGCATAATTAGTTAACTTTGCTTATGTTTTACTGTTGGTTTAGATTTTTGACATATAAACAGAGTTTCTGCAGCTGTTCAGCAATTCCGCAGTTGTTCAGAGATTCCACAGCCTTTTTGTTGTTTGATATGATCCACGTGTCCTCTCAAGGAACGAGCCACATGGGCATGTTGGGTTGGATGTACACATGGATTGTATGCTATTGGTTGAGCCAAACCAGTGACGTATGCCCTTGGTCAACGCAGGTATTCCCTCGGTCAAACGGTCAAGTTCTAAACGGTGGCATGAGAGCCGTGAGCAGTTGGGACACGGAACTGTAGCTGGCACCTCCTCCCTACCACGAGGACAGCTAAAGACAGGATCCAAGCATAGATTTGTCTCCCATGATGACCGTTTCCCTCAAAAGTGCACGGGGTGACCTACGTGTTTGCTGCACAAACTAGTTAGCTATGACTGCGTGTTGCTGCGTAGTTAATAGGTTAAGCTGTAGTTGCTTAGTTCACGCAGAGAGTAGTTGCCTCTGTGCTTATAAATAAGCATGTGCCAATGCTTGTAGATTAGCTTTTTGATTATTGTAATTGCTGCGCTGATTTTGTATAAAAACTCTATTTTAGAAGGTTGTTCCTACAGCACTTTTCACTGTATTTTTGACATGCTAGTTTTATAAAAAGAAGACTGTTATGTTCACCTTTTCGTAGCTAATCTTCTAAGTTGGTTGCGTGGATGGAGGGCCCCCATCTATGACAGCCCGTGTACATAGTGTTTGGTTTCATTTTCATTCTTTCAGCAATCTTTATTTCTTTTATCATGTATAATAGTATACCATTTGATTTCATGTCATTTTATTTCCAGCATTCATTTTAAACTGATCAGTATTGTTTTTGCAGGTTTTTAACCCGGGATTGTTTTGTCTTTGTGTATTTGCTTTATATCTGATGGTATTTTCAGTTGACAGATTCAAAGTTGCTGCCTTTACTCTATTTTCATAGTTGATTTCTAGTTCAGTTTCTCAAAGTTGCATGTTAACATATTGATGGTCTCTTTATCATAAATTGTTCATCTTTTAGAGATCAAAATACTAATAAATTACAGCTGGCTTTGAGTACTTTTTATACTAATCTTTAACTAGTTTCTAGTCGTGCTTTACATAGTACCATATGTTGGAAGCAGAGAGTTAGGAAGAGCTGAACATTATAACTAGTCTTTAAAGTAGATTTTTCTCATTTTTGATCACTTTTTAAACTCATCTCTAACTACTTCCTAATCGTGTTTTACATAGTACCATATGTTGGAAACAGAGAGTTAGGAAGAGATAAACATTATCATTGGTTTTTAAAGTGGTTTTCTTACCTTTTTATTTGCAGCAGCATGAATGGTGTCTAGTGCCATTAGAAAGTGGTTCTTTGCTTTCAGTTTCATTTCAAGTTATTTATTTCTTTCAAGCTTTTTCTTTGCAAGTTTAGAAGGTAGTTAGAAATCACCTGTAACACACACTCACTTATCTAGAAATCACCTTACACACACACTCACTCATCTGTTTATAAAATCTCCATTCCATCTTAGGAAGATAAATTGACCACAAACAACACCCCCAAAACGACAAAAACATCTAAGAGGTTGCTTAAGTACATATAGTACACCTTCACTTCATCAGCTTATGAGCCCCGGGTTGACAATTAATGACATCAATTTAGAAACACTAAATTGACTAAACAGATGATTGTAGCAGAACTCTTGTATCACCTAGAGGGAATGTGTTTGAAAATGGCGGTGTAAATGGTGCTGATAATGGGCTTGTAAAAATGGTGTTGGAAATGGCATTGTGAATGGTCCTGTTAATGGTGTTACGAAAAGGAATCCACCTACTAACTGCTCAAATGCGAATGGAAATGGTAACCATGCCTAAATAAGACTGAACCGATTGAGTTTGGATTGTAAATTTTTGGTGCTTTAAGTTTGAGTGATTGTTAGCATCAATTTTTCTTTGATATTGAAATTAAGTGTTGCTTGCTCTCAAGCATTACAAAAGAGGTCCAAATCTACAATTTGTGGAACGTTCTGTAGAGAAGATAGAGTGGGGTTGTGTGTTACATCAAAGATAAACTCTGGGCAGATTGCTAGTGTAAAGAAGCTGAGTTTGAAGAGATATAGGGGTTGCAAATTAAGCTACGCAACCAGGTTCCAATATTTTATTCACCTGGTTTATTTGGCCACTATTAGGAAGAAAACGACCTTTGTTGACTGTGTATTCAGATTAAAAAAAAAAGTTTATTTATGGGTGCCACTGCTATATATATCAGTATTCTTATATAACCTCTGCACCGAATTGATTATCTGGCTTCTTCCTCTACATAATTTACACACAAGAAACCAAATGACAATGCAATGGTAACTGAATCTCCATCTCTAAAGGCTTCTCTGAACTCCCATTTCCAATTCAAAACTACAGCTCGCCTCGCTGAGTTCATCTTCCTGATTTGAGCCGAATTATAAAGTGTTTGTACTTGGAGGAGCTCAAAACACAGTTATCTAGTTACTTAATATATTGTTGCTGGCTGTTGGTATTCTGGGTCAATTTCTACCATACCAGAATGAGTTTGTCACAATTTGGATGCCATTTAGAGACTATTTGTGTGGCTGTATATTCTTCTCATTAGCTGATACTAAAGTGTTGATATATGTTGAAGAGTGAAGGAGTATTTGAAGGATCCAAACAAGTTTGCAGTTGCTGCTGCCCCAATTGTGGCATTGTATTTAAAACTCATTATAGTGCATTGATTCCTTGATTCCACTGCTGCATAAAGATTTTGGGGAACTGATTGTAATCCTTTATATTGCACACTGATCATTTGCTGACATTTATAAAGGATATTGTTGTGTACTGTGAGTAGATATTACTTTTCTGCATTGAGTAGTAGTTGTGATCAGTTTTTTAAGGTGTAAATCAGACATTGAAGGAAAAATGGCCAGAACCAGTGAAGTATTACAGTTCCTTAAAACTCTGATATTATCTACTGTTGATGACACATTACAAATCAGCAAAGGATCTCTCTCAGAAATTCAGACATGTTTACAAAATGCACAGGAAAAGATCGATTTTTTGCAGCTTGAATCACGGCTATAGCAAGAAGAGATACATCAAAATAGACACCATTCTGAACCTGTTTTTGTTCAGAACATTGAGAGAACCACCCATCAACAACATGTTAATAATGTTACAGTTCATTCAAATAAAGAAACAATTGTATATGCAGATGCAGAAACTCAATCTGCACTTCCCAAGCCCATCATCAGACCTTGGGAACAGCTTGTCCACAACAAGCACAGAACTGGTCTTAGATATGGCAAGGATTTGTCCTTTCATATTCCAGACTATGCCAAGCCCATTCAGTTTCAGAGTGCCGGATTCATTCATGACAGTTCACCTACTCCTCATGACAGTTCAGCTTCAGCTGTTCCAGATTCTACTCCTCTTCCACCGCAACAACAACAACAACAATAGATCGTGAAATGCCAACACTGTGACCGAGTTGGCCATTTTAAAGATCACTGTTTTGATCTTCATCCATGTAAGCACTGTCATAAAACCAGTCATTCTTCACACAGATGCTTCAGAAATAAACGTCCTGCAAGAACAAAGATTCATATTGGATGGATCGCTTCTTGGCAATGGTCATCAACAGCCAAGAATATATTCCAAACACATGTCAAAACTTGTTCCAGAATATTGAACAGTCTTGCAGTTGAGTTTTCTCCATCATCTCACCTTGTATTTGACAGGGGGGGAAATGATGGTCATCTACAAGCTTCAAAGCCACATCAAGCGAGCCTGAGCCACAACCTGCCACACCAGTTTCAGAGTTGTAGCTAGAGACAAAGATGCCTGTGAACATGCCTTCAGTTGGCAATCTGGGACACTTCCTCTAGCATAAGACTTCAGCTTCTTGCCAGTTTTGGAAGAATTCCAGGAACACAATTGAGAACACTTCCTCTAGCAGAAGACTCCAGCTTCTTGCCAGTTTTGGAAGAGCTCCAAGAATTGCATTAAGCATTCCAGAGTTGTTGGTCATCCTTAAACCATCACAGGTTGAAACTTCCCTTTTCAGGTTGAAGTTTTACCTTTTATGCGGGGTGAGACCTCCCTTTTATGGTTGAAGGTTTCCCTCTTTAAAACAATAGGATCACTTCCTCTAGCAGAAAACTTCAGTTTCTTGCCAGTTTTGGAAGAGTTTCGGGAACTGCACTAAGCGTTCCAGTGTTGGTGGTCATCCTTAAACCACCGCCCTTTATACCAACATTTCATAGAGCAAATTCAACCTAGTGCTGCCATGCATTTTTTGCACATTTTGTATTACAGCTCTCTTCTTGGACTCATACATAACCCTTCGGATTAAGGGGGGGAATGTTGGACACCTAATCCTCAATGGGTTAGTGTGGAAGTCGAATGGACAAAAGCAGTCCAAGAGACCTTGGGATCTGAAACCCAAGAGTCATATGTTGTACTATAAATGTATATCTCATGTTAATAAAAAAATGAATTGCATGTTTTATCTTTCATATTGTTTTTGTTGTCCATGTGTGTTTAACAATATGTATATATATGTATGTATATATATATATATATATATATATATATATATATATATATATATATATATATATATATATGTTATACTAAGTTATGCTACATGAACACACACATACCTCTTAAGATGTGCGAAAATTTGCAAGGACAAGCATTTCGTTTAATGGAAAATTGAAATATTATATGACACTAATTTCTTTTACAAAAATATCATTAGGGAAACAACATAGTTCTCCACAAATTATCTTTTTTCTCTGAATCAAAATTCACAATCATTGTATGAATTTTGAGGGCTTCAATTTGGTAAAAGAGTAAAATTTTGAAATTTCATCGCCACATTTGGCCCAAACGTGTAACCCATATTCATGCATTCACCCAGGGTTTCCTCCACACTCTGTATCATGTCTCAATGTTATGGCAAAGATGATTTTTTTAGTTGAATTTCAGCAAAAGGGACATAAAAAAGAAACAAAAAGAAGTTTAAAAATGCATAAATTGAATTACAGATTCTGAATATTGCTCGAAATGTAATACTTTATATGGTAGGAAACTTAAAAAACTGACAGACATGCAGAGAAAGCCATGTGTGTAGGAAACAATATTGACTCGAAATATTCCTTCCTCTTTAAGAAACTCCCTTACACACAATTTCTTCACACACCCTTTCTCCCACACTTCTCGCACGCCTCATCAGATATGGCGGTGAGCATGAGGTCCTTCGTCTTGATGAGAGAAAATATTCTCAATACGTTCACTTCTTCATTGATAGCCAAAGCAAGCACCTGTTCAAATATTCCTTTCCACTATGTTGAGTTAATGTGTCTGCAAATACAAAAAGAGCACAATGAAAGCCTCTTTCATACCTTTGTATTAAGTTATTTTAAAAAATGTTGTTTCGCTAAATTTAATAGTTATTTGAACCTATATTGCAATCCATGCTCATATTATAATTGAAAACAAAAAACAAAGTGAAATTTTGAGAAAACTAACTTTTTTGGTGAGTGGAGTATGCATGGTAAACTCTCTCTCTCTCTCTCTCTCTCTCTCTCTCTATATATATATATATATATATATATATATATATATATATCTATATATATATATATATATATATATATATATATATATAAGAGGAAATCATAATAGAGCAACAGTAGAAGCATATAAGAAGATTTATATGCAGTTATCCAAGATATCTTAATGCTCAACCAAGGTATCTCAATGCTTAGCCAAGATCTCTCAATGCTAACGAATATCATATTGTGATTTCAACAAATTCTTGAGTGGTTAGAAGATTAATGGACACTATAAGAATGTTATTAGAATATTTCTTCCAAAACATGAATAGAGAAATTAGACCTCCATCATCACAACACAATCAATAGAAGTGTGAACCTCCATGAAGAAAACGTTACCAAATTTTGGTACTTGCTCAGCCAATTTCGAAATTTAGTTTATACTAAAGGACATATATGGCAATTTTCCTATCATAGTAAAACAAACATTTTTTTGAAACATATAGTAGAAAAAGGTAATAACATTGCATCACCTATACACCACCTATACTATGATAATTTTCATGGAAAATACACTTTTTAAATTACGCTTAATCGAATCACCAGATGAATGTAAATGTTATGTGTGATCTAATGAAATTTCACAATTGCAAATACATAGATCTTGTTCTCTCCTTTAAAAAAGTGTGAAAGAGTTTGCATTTGTTTTCTGATCTTATCCAATTGTACAATTGCAAGCATACATATATTATACCTTCCTTTAGGAAAAGTTACATGCTATCATTAACTTTTTGTATTTCTCTATTTTAAATGTCATGTGCAATGAAATTTTTTATGCAAACATAAAATATGTGTGAAAGAAAAATGTTTTCTAATATTGTTTAACTAATTATACGACTTGAAAATTTGATAACTCATTAAAGTAATGTATGAAATGACATTGAAAAAAAGCAAACACAAAATAACACAAAATATGGAACATAAACAAAAAAGTTCATTGAAATGCGTTTTTGTACAATGTTAATAGCTACAAATCACATAACCATAAGATGAAATCAGATCCCAACCATACAAAAAATGGGAAAAGCTCCCTGTAAATGCTCAAATTCTTGAAGTAGAAAGTAGATTCAAGGTGGTGTTAAGATTGGAACTATGGCTATGCATAAGAATCCCTGGCCAATAGTAAATGGGAATTTAGTCCTAATAGTTTCTAGTAACAGGCATATCTACACTTTCTGTCGAACACTTCTTGACAACTTGATAATAATACCATCTTCAGAATACCATTAATAGATTGCTTGAAAATCCAAGTAAATAAAACCATACTACCATTAGATTCATCAATAATTTAAACAAAGACAACCATCATTGTATACGCATAATCATTTTTTGATAGTTTATTATAGATGTTCCATGGATCTCCAAATATGACAACAACTCAATAATTAAGGTTGATTTTTTCACATAGTATTATTGATAGGGAAGTTTTTTGAAATAAGGTAATAATTTTTCTTGTTCCATGCCTCTTAAAACATAGTATGTTATAGTCTTATTATTTGCATGTATGATATTGTTTAATCAATGGAAATAAACAAAGCAAGACTTTTCCTTATAACATGGTACAGTAAATGATAGTTTCATCCATAGTTCTAGCGGTTGTAATTGGACTACTATATTTTTCATATATAGTCTCAAAAGGATTCGTATATGCACTAGTCATCGTCGATAGACCCTGCAAGTGCTGCAAAAATGATATTGAAAACCGAGACTTAGCAACTTGAAATCAAATGAATATATATATATATATATATATATATATATATATATATATATATATATATATATATATATATATATATATATATATATATATATATATATAAAATAGAGTTTACCAAGCATATTGCACTTGTCGAAGAAAGGAATTTTCTCAAACTTTCTACTTTCTATTCTATTTTCAATGAAAATATCAACATGAATTGTGCAGTTAAAACAACTTTTTCTTGTTTTTTAACTACATTTTTAGCAAGATTAGCAAAAAATGTTTTCTCGCAATTGTTTTTGGAATGAAAGATAAGTTGGAAGAAGTTTTTCATTTACTTGAATCTGTCACATATGTAATATTTGTAAAATGATACATGTGAACTATATAAGAGATGAAAAATAACTTGTTACAATTGAAACATTCAAATAAATCTAAGCCTACTATTGCCCTTTCTTGATATGCATTCCCATCTTTGATTTCTAGTACACATTGCATCCCTATTTGTGTTGCGGAAATTGCAATGGAACCTATTGTGCTAACTAGAAATGAATCTTGACTATGAGACATATTTGCAATTGTGATATTTGAGAAAAATAGATACTCTCCTAAAACATGACAAATATATTATATGATGCTAAAGTTATTTAGTATAATAGTTTTCTCATAGTCACCATTATCATATTTTTGCTTTGGAATTATTTCGAAATTTCTAAGAGAAACACTAACATTTGCAAAAAGTTTTTCCTCATGGTATTTGTGTATTGGGACAAGCAAAGTTATTGTCACTTTTTCCTTATTATATATAAAATATGCACAAAGTATTTCTTTTTCCAAAAAAGTTTGATATGTAACTAACACAACGCCATAGAAAATGGTTCTCATTATGTTGTTATTGATAACTTTGATTAATAATGGAAAAGAATCGGTCATATTTTACATAGTCATGAGCATTGAATTGAAATTAATTCAAGAAAACAAAAAATAAATATGTTTTACAACTAGCTAAACCTGAACAAAGGTACCTTTTTGTCTATGTTTCTTGTTTGTTTTCTACACTTTTCATCGTGTCTCATGCAATATCTACTTTTATAATTGTGCTCATTTCCATCCATACTTATTCGTCCATGCCTATTGTCACATCAATAAAAATATATTAATTTGAGACCAGTTCAAAATCTGATATTTTTTTCCTTTTCAGAATAATGTTGTAACATACCTATCATAAAAACTCCCATAAAACTCCCCGGAAGCGGGTGCTTCAGCTGACAGTTAAGGTGATGGGACAGGGGTGCGGCAATGCTGGACAACACCTACCAGCCCAGCACCACCTGGATAAGGAAGGGACATGTTTACTAGAGAGGAAGGGGAGATCACATGGCTTCATGCATTGGAAAGACGACATGCACAATCTGAACATGGAACAGACCATCACCTCCGCATGCTTCAGGCCAAGTTTGGCTTCGGCTCCATTCAATGCAGGAGTAATGGCGGGGGATAGCCGAGGAGAGGCGGTTGAAGTTAAATTCATGTATTGCAACAGACTCGTCTGGAAGCTCCATATGCATCGATGGTCTGGCGAAGGTGGGTTATGGGAGGCTTCTGGGTTATGCTTGGCTTTTGAGTCGTGCCCTCCACCTGCTCCTAATTTTCTCTTCTTTCCACTCTCAGAGTACCTTTGCACTCTCTCTGTTCCTTATCCCATCATGGTGCGACAACGTTTGATCAGTAGAAGGGGCGGCTCGAGGGGTGGAAGCTCTCGACAGCAGGTCAGGAGGCGAAGCACCTCGGGCTCTCCCTCTTCCTCGGCGGAAAATCCTCACTATCCCAATACCAGAAGCAGACGGGGTAGAGCAGGCCTTCGCTCAGCTCCCTTCCCTCTGCCCCAGCATCACTCCCCCCATACCACGCTCTTCCACTTCCGCAGCACTCTCAATCAGCCAATTATCACCGCAACCATTTCCATCTCTTTCTCTGATGAAGCGGTTCAGAGCACCCAGATGCCCTTCCTCGGGAGCGATAAGCTTAAAGCAGAACCTAGTCAACATAGAGCTCAGTAGAATACAAACAAAGACAAGGAAATTGCGCATGGTGGACAGCCCAAACGGAAATGGAAGGAGGTTGTGCGAGAAAGGCATGAGGATTCAGAGCCTCAGCTTACCACACTAGCCATGGAGAAGCGCAAGATGAACGAGGAGGACACGTGTTATGAAACCAGCTCAAGAAAAGATAGAAAAGATATATCAACACCTTAGAATTCAGCCTCTTCGAGGGGCAACCTCCTTTACATTACATAAATGAACAATTCTCGGATGATACAAATGACAAAACCTCCTTTCTATATATAATAATCTAAGGAGTCACAATATAATCAAGCCGACCTAACAATAATAATATAAAGCCACAAAAATAACAATAGAGGGATTCTATGGGGCACAGAAATAACAATACGGGGGTAATAGGGGCACAACAATATAAATAAGGGGTATAACTACAATAGTAATGGGGTAATCACTAGTATTATAGGGACCCAACATGCCCCTCTCCTTCAAAAAAGTGTTGTCCTCAACGCTTGAGTAGTTCTGGATACTTCTGCATAAAATTCTCATCCTCCCATGTGGAATCTTCAGCGGATAAGTTCTTCCACTTGATAAGATACTCTGAAATTGATCGATTTCATAGCTTCGAGTTCTTGTTTCTGTGACTGCTTCCGGTTCCAATATAATTTTTCCTTCCTCGTCAAGTTCTAGCAATATTGTTTGAATTGGGAGCTTGTCACCTATAACCTTCTTTAAACATGAAACATGGAAAACTGGGTGCAATCGAGAAGCTGCAGGAAGCTCCAATTTGTATGCCATAGTACCAATCTTTTGCAACACCTTGTACAGACCATAATACTTTGGTGATAATTTATTATCCTTCTTAGCTTGCTTTAGGGACATTTGCTTATATGGTTGTAGCCGTAGGAATACCCAATCACCTACATCAAAACTTCTTTCACTGCGATGTTGATCTGCCTGTTGTTTCATTCTATTTTGTGCCAACACGAGGTTATCCTTTAAGAGTTGGAGGACTTGTTGTTGATGTTCGATGTGATGTTCCACTGCCTGAACCTTAGAATTTTCTCTTAAATATGATGTGATGGATGGTGGTTGATACCCATAAAGTGCCATAAATGGGGTCATTTTTGTTGTTGTATGGAAGGAAGTGTTATACCACCATTCAGCCAGAGGCAACCATTTGACCCATTGTGTTTGTTTATCAGATACAAAGCAACGAAGATATCCTTCCAAACATTTGTTTACTATCTCAGTTTGCCCATCAGATTGAGGATGATAAGATGAGCTATGAGCTAACTGAGTACCAAGACAAGAAAATAATTATGTCCAAAAATTTCCAGTGAAAATGGGATCTCTGTCACTTACAATAATCTTTGGGTTTCCATGTAGCTTTTGAACTGTTTCCATAAATGCAGTAGAAACTGTACTGGCTTTAAATGGATGTGATAATGCACAAAAGTGTGCATACTTGGTAAGTCTGTCAACTACCACCATGATGACACTCTTTCCCTCAGACTTGGGTAAACCTGTGATAAAATCCATTGAAACCTCCTCCCAACGTTGGCTTGGAATGGATAAAGGTTGTAATAGACCCGGTGTCTTAATTGTTTCAACTTTATTTTGCTGGCAAACCAAACATTCCGCCACAAACTTTTGAATATCTGATTTAAGGCCATCCCAAAAAAATTCCTTCTTAACCCTGTGGTAAGTTTTTAAAAATCCTGAGTGCCCTCCTAAGGGAGAAGTGTGCAATTCCATAAGAATCTTTTGTTTTAGCTGGGAATTCTTACAGAGGTATAAGCGATCTTTGTACCATAACGAATCATTTTGCCAGCTAAATGTATCAGAAGTACTGGAATCTTGTTGTAGCTTTCGAATAAGTGCCCACACTTCTTCGTCATTCTTCCATTCCTCCCTTGCTTCGTTTATCCAATCTGGTTGGATAATAGAAATGGCACACAACAATGCTTCCACATCCTCATCCTTTCTTGAGAGTGCATCTGCCACCACATTTTGCTTCCCTTTTTTGTAGATGATTTCAAAGTCATAACCCAACATCTTTGTGACCCACTTTTGTTGCTCTTCAGAGGATAATCTTTGTTCTAAAAAGTATTTAAGGCTATCATGATCCGTTTTTACCTTGAAGTGTCTTCCCATTAGGTAGGGTCGCCATTTCTTAAGTGCATGGAGTATTGCCAACATTTCCTTCTCATAAATAGCTTTGCTTAAAAACTTTCCCTTGATTGGACGACTTTCAAAAGCAATGGGTCTTTCATCTTGCATTAGAACAGCACCAATTCCATTTCCTGAAGCATCACATTCCACAATAAAGGTTTTTGTGAAGTCCGGTGTAGCTAAGACCGGTGCTTGGCACATTGCCTCTTTAAGATGTTCAAAGGCCTTTGTTGCTTCCGGAGTCCATGAAAATGAATCTTTCTTCAATAATGTTGTTAGAGGTGCTGCTATTCTCCCATAATTCTTAACAAACTTGCGATAATACCCTGTCAACCCAAGAAATCCTCGCAGATGCTTTATGGATGTGGGATTTTCCATTCCTTAATGGCTTTAATTTTGCTAGGGTCTACCTTAACTCCTTCATGAGATACAATATGACCCAAATATTCCACCTCCTGGACTCCAAAGAAACATTTGGATCTTTTTGCATATAATTGTTTCTCCTCCAATAGTTGTAGCACCCTGTCAACATGTTCAACATGATCCTTCCAAGACTTGCTGTAGATTAGTATATCATCAAAAAATACTAACACAAATTTTCTAAGGAATGGTTTGAAAATTGAATTCATCAAACCTTGAAATGTTGAAGGTGCATTGGTAAGGCCAAAAGGCATGACCAAAAATTCATAATGACCCTCATGAGTTCTAAATGCCATTTTCAGAATGTCTTCAATCTTCATTCTGATTTGATGATATCCCGAACGAAGATCCAACTTGGTGAAGTAAATTGATCCATGCAATTCATCCAGTAATTCATCAATAACAGGAATGGGGAACATATCTTTAATAGTGAGCTTGTTGAGCTCCCTATAATCCGGACACATGCGCCATGATCCATCCTTCTTGTGCACCAATACTACTGGAGCTGAGAAAGAACTTTGACTCGGTTGAATTATACCAGCCTCTAGCATTTCTGCAACCATACGTTCAATTTCACTTTTTTGGACATAGGGATATCTGTACGGCCTGATGTTTGGAGGAACACTTCCTGGAATCAGATGAATAGCATGATCATGATCACGCATAGGTGGGAGACCTTTGGGAGTCTCAAATACCTTGGAATGATTGTCCAGGACTTTTTGGAGATCTGGAGAAATAGATGATTCCAATGTGGAAACATCTAGCGAACATAATTGTGCAATTACACCTCTTTGCTCCTTTTTAGAAGCTTTGTCATGCCATTAGAGCTGATTATCTTTCCTGGTTTCCCTGCAATACCCCTTAATTCAACTTCCTTTCCTTCCGTAGAAAATTTGATGAAAAGTTCTTGAAAATTAAAAGCTATTGTACCCAAGGATTGTAGCCATTGGACTCCTAGTACAACATCAGCACCTCCCATTGGAATGGAAAGCATTGGGCTAGTCAATACATATTCTCCCATGGATAGCTTGATATTATGGCACTTTCTAGAGCAATTTATTGTTCCTCCATTTGCAATCATCACTTGACACTCTGGTGCTGGATATAGGAAGCAATTCAATTCTTTTGCTACCCTACAATGAATAAAATTGTGGGTGCTTCCTGAATCAATCAACACTATTACCTTTTTCTTCTTGATTTGTCCTTCTATCTTGATGGTTTGAGGAGTGGTAATTCCCACCAATGCATTACAAGATATGGTCGGATTTATTTGTTCTTCATCTAGGCTTTGTTCCTGGAGTATATCTTCTTCTTTTGACCTTTCTTGCTCCTTTTCTTCTTCCTCTTCACAATCTATGTAGAATAATTTCTTCTCAGCACACTTATGACCTTTAGTGTATTTGCTATCACAACTGTAACAAAGCCCTTTTTCTCTTTTTTCTTCCAATTGTTGTGGTGTCAACCTTATAGGTTGTGGAAGACTAGGGGCAACAACACTTCCATCTTTATAGTTGTGAGTGGTATGCTTCCTGGTTGCCATAATTTTGCTTTCCATTTTTCTTGCTAACCTGAATGCCTTCTCTAATGAATCAGTTCCCAAAGGCGAACATCATGTTGGATATTATCCTTTAAAGACCCTATGAACACATCAATCCTATGCTCCTCTGGAATATCTTTTACCCTTATGTTCAATTTTTGGAACTCCTCAATGTGCTCCATTACTGAACCCTTTTGTTTGAGACTTATCAATTGGCTAAAAAAAGTGTTGCTTTTTGTATCTTCATAATGTGCTATCAATTCTTTCGTAAAAATTGCCCAAGCGATAAAATGTTTACGAGAGCAAAGCCATTGATACCATACAAACTGATTTGGTTCCAAATATACAGTTGCCATACGTACCTTTTGTGTGTTTTGCACATTATTGAGATTGAAGAATTTCTCCATCTGTAATATCCATGTGGCGGGATCCTTGCCATCAAACTTCCTCCTATCGATTTTTGGAATATGGTGATTCTTCAATCCAACATTAGCATCTATGGAATCATGATTAACATTCCTTTTGTTCTCATCAACAGTTTCCTTTACTACTTTTTCACCATTAGTGACCCTTTCTTGTAGCAACTTCTTCAATTCTTCCATGTCTGTCTTCAAATCTATCTTCAAATCTACCATATCTCTCTTCAAATCTGTCTTCGAATCATCCATCTTAGCTTCCATGCCTTTTATCTTAGATTCCATGCCACTTATCTTAGCTTCTGTTAGCTTTTGTGAGCGTGACATTTGTTGCACTTGTTCTTGTAATTTTGATATATCATGTAGCATTTCTTCCTCTTCTTCATGAGTCATGCTAGAGCTTTCAGGTTCTTTACTAGGTGATTACATTTTCTTTCCTTGGGGCATCAGTTACCGATAATAATGCTTTACTATGCCCTTTGAATTCTCTTAAACCAAGCTTACACAAAAATTTAAAAGAAAACTACACACCTTTTTTCACCTTATAGAAGCCTGATATTGAATCTGATGTATCTTTGTAATTTAAGATCATCCAATTCTAAAATTGCTACTTGTCGTAGCCTTCTGCATCCTCTTTCCAATGCCACAAGTCTGAGCCAAATTGGATTCTCCAAGGAAGAGTTATGTGAAATCTCCCACAGTGACTTGCTTTTAGACTGGTTCAGTAGAGCGAACTTGTATGACGTACCACGAGTCACTGTTTCAACCTTTGAATCTGAAACACATACACAAGAAACTACAGTCCATCCTCTTTTTGTACCTTCTTATGAAATTTCAATCTGATCCCCAGAGAGAAAGTTATGACGATTTTCCCCAGGTCACCTGTTTTGAATGTAATTCAGGAGTCTGCAAAAATACCAACTTCCTCAGATCATATCTCTGCAAATATCGTGCAAAAAGCTCTGAAATTTGGACCCGAGGTTCAGCGCGACTTCTTATCAAATGGGTTTTTTTTCGACTTCTGAAACGTCATAGAAAAAAAATTATAGCGAAAATGCCACGACGACCTGTTTGGAGCAGTGAAACCCTAGAATCCAAAGCTCTGATACCAAATGTTATGAAACTAGCTCAAGAAAAAATAGAAAAGATAGATCAACGCCTTAGAATTCAGACTCTTCGAGGGGCAACCTCCTTTACATTACATAAATGAACAATTCTTGGATGATACAAATGACAAAACCTTCTTTCTATATATCGGAGTCTTAGGAGTCACAATATAATCCAGCCGACCTAACAATAATAATATAAAGCCACAAAAATAACAATAGAGAGATTCTATGGGGCACAGAAATAACAATATGGGGGTGATAGGGGCACAACAATATAATTAAGGGGTATAACTACAATAGTATCGGGGTAATCACTAGTATTATAGGGACCCAACAACATGTAGCTGATTGAAGGAAGAGGAGAAGGCGAGCAATCTCAGCCAGACAACCGCGAAGATTGGAGCTGCCCGATAGTGGAGGAACCTGCCACGGAGGAGTTCATCAACAAAATTACCAATTCCAGGTGGCACTTCATCTAACTTTTGGTTCTACTTCTTTTTTGTCCACGTAGGCGCACCTAGGATGATGAATTGCTGGTTTTATGTTGTTCTCTTAGAACTTTCGATAAAACTGTGGCAAATGTTCAACGATGTCCTCTTTTTTGTAATTCCCGCACTATCAGACTGGTTTCCCCTCTGTTGGGGCAGTCTTAGAACTACTCCTTCGACAAGATGAGATAGGCTATTTTACTTTACAGCCAGAACCACTCTCTAAATATCTTTTTTCTTCTCTTAATAGATTAAACTTACTTAGCAAAAAGAAAAACTCCCATAAAACTCAGTACAAAAAATAATACTAATTTAATATGAAAATATTATTGATGTCAGGCCATAAAGAAGTTGTTAGTGCTGATTCGGTTGCAAGCACCGAAGAGTAACCATATTGTCTTATTGGTTGATACTATTGATGTGAATTTTGGGTGAGGATAAAAACAAGAATGCTACATAGATGAAAATATATGTATCCATCTAACTCTAAGATAATTATGTTAGCATGCAATGGAAGCATATACTCCTTACTATGCAACCTTATCTATTTTTATAAAGAGGCCTGAACTTTATATCCTTTTATTTCAGTTATGAGGTGCAACCCAACTAGATCGATGACTAACATGTCAATGTAATTTCCAAAACTAGGTCCCACAAGGAAGTGGAAGCATTGAATGTTTGCTCATTATTAGGCTAACCATGTGAGAAAAAAATCAGACATTGGTATACTTTAAGGGTTTTAGTTCAAAGGGAAACTTCCTCCCATTACATGGGATTTATACGAAATCATGGATGGAGGGAGCAACAACTTCATGGCTTAGGGTTACATGAAATCACTTCCTTTTCTCCAATCATCTATGGTAAGCTGAGAAATATATCACTATGTAAGTGAGGTATGTGAGTAAATATTTTCAAAATATTGCATGGACATCTACATAGACGATGAATTAAAGATGATATTCTCTATATTCTCTTGAAAAGAAATGTGTTTATATGCATGAACATATTAGCTAATGGATAGATTTCTTGAGAAATAAAGTGTATCTTCACGCATGAAAACCTTTGCATAGGTTTATTTCTATCATTATATTATTGGAATAACATGCATGAAATCCTATGCGTAGGATTATTTCCTTGAAAATATTTCATGAAAATTGCAAAAAGTAGATACTATTTAATGTTTGTGGATGAAAAGGATTTTTTTATGTTGTGTTGGATTATTGGAGGCCCAAGAATATGCATCCAATAGAGTTTATTTTTCTTCAATGTTGCATTAATCTACATAAGGTACATGCATGCGGATTGAATAGACTTTCTTTTAATTGTGCTTTGTTAAATTATTTGACCATGCAAGTGAATAAGATAGATTAGTTTGATTAGTTTTTCAAATGGTATGCATTATATAATGCATATGATATATGATATATATATAATGTAGAGAATCCAAATAGTTGTGAGCTACATTATTTACCGATAATGAAAAGAATAAGCCATATTTTAGAGGTTATTGTCATGGAGATTTTGAATGGATTATATATTGTGGATGCTATATGTATATGTGTATTTTTTTTATATTGGATATTACATATATCAATAAAGCCTTTTTATAGTAATTCTTGAAAGCATTTGCATGAGTTGTTGAAAATAAAGTTAATTTAATGATGGTAATTCTTGAAAGGATTTGCAAGCATTCTTAGAAGGATGTTTTCATGAGTGGTGAGCTAAGAAAACTTAACTAGATAAATTTCTTGAAAATATTTCTTAATCCATGCGCATAGAGACATAGGTCACTAATCTTGATGGCAAGGACTTGTGTGAGGAAATATATTATTTGCATGGTAACAATTGTATAGTTTTCTTGAAAATTTTGCAGGTTTGGTATGTAAAAGATTAAATAAGTCTGCCATGTTCTTAAAAGAATTACCTGTGAATCTTGTGTGTAAAAACTAAGTAGCCATGTTTTCTTGAAAAATGTGATTATTCTAATAGTGTCATGAAAAGAATGGCTATCAAGTTGGTTTGTTATTTTATAAAAGAAATAAGTATTTATATGCGTGAAAGTAATAGTTGAACATCATGGTAAAAGAAACATGTGTTGCGAGATTTTTATTTCTTGGAAAAGAAACATGTATTTTTTGTATGCATGGAAACAATGATTATTGTGTTAGAATTCCTAAAAAGAAAATGTGATTATATTCATATAGATTCATGAAAAGGACATGTGCTCATATGATCATAAATAACATTTATTTTCTAATTTCTTAGAAAAGAATATGTGTTTACATACATATATGTTAAATTTTCTTAAGGTTATATTGTTTTTTTCTTTGATAATTTCATTTCATTATTTACATATTAAATTCAATCCACAACATCATAACATTTTTCAGTTTTACCACATTATTCAACAACATATGCAATTATATAGAAAGAACAATATCATCATGAATGTAGAATAACAAAGGAATAATATAAGAAAAACATCCACTCATAAAGACACCAAGATTTCTTGGAGACCGAGGAGAAACCTACTACATGGAAACTCCTTTCAAATTCTTCTTCTTATTAAATTATCATTGAATGATTTAGAAAAAGAGATTACAATGATCCATATTTTCAACCATAATACTATCCAGAAAAATAAATTAAACAACATCCAAGAGATGAACCTATCAATACTAATAACAAAAACTTTGATGTAGAAGCTTACGATCAACTATCACTGTCTGTGGTCAACTTTCAAACTCTATATTTATCTAATGAAATTTTCGATCAACTATAAAACTCAAAAACTAGTTCCCAACCATACATAGGGAGCGATGTTCATGCGAGTGAAACACTCCAACTGCACACATGAGCCTGCATACCTATGGCTGTGATAAAAAATTTCCTGAGACATGCCTGCAGTTGCGATCGAAATTTTCCTGAGGCATGCCTGCAGTTGCGATTGAAATTTTCCTGAGGCATTCCTGTGGCTAGAAACCAAAACCTTAAACATACGCGTGAGCTTCGAACCCTACAATATCAAACATGTATGAACTAATATCTACAACCCAACCTCATACCTATGCGAGGCAAACCCAATGAAAGAAGAATGATCATATTGATGGTGTCTAAAAGAGGTTCACTTTACGCGTATTTATATCTATCCTTTTGTGCACATGTGGTATTTTCTTCAAAAATACACTTTCCCTTGTCCAAATTGAGTTCTTCAACAGTCAAAATTGGTCGTCTCGAAAAAAGGAATATGGTCAAATGATTGGCATTTATCATTGAGATGCCAAATTTACACTCCCTCTAAACTAGGGATATATTCCAACTACATCTTGTAATCATTGCAAGTATTCTGACATCAAATCATGTCCTATCTCAACTATCTCATCATCAAATGTCATCACTAGTTACTTATGCTCATGTCTGGCTGTACATGATTATCTCTTGATTGTCTCTGGTCATATTTTGAACATTCTCAAATATAAAAGAACAATAATTTGACAATATATGGGAGTCCAAGCTACCCACTACTACCACCCATAATTATCTTTGTTATGAAACCAACTCAAGAAAAGATAGAAAGGATATATCAACACCTTAGAATTCAGCCTCTTCGAGGGGGCAACCTCCTTTACATTACATAAATGAACAATTCTTGGATGATACAAATGACAAAACCTCCTTTCTATATATAGGAGTCTAAGGAGTCACAATATAATCCAGCCGATCTAACAATAATAATATAAAGCCACAAAAATAACAATAGAGGGATTCTATGAGGCACAGAAATAACAATATGGGGGTAATAGGGGCACAACAATATAAATAAGGGGTATAACTACAATAGTAATGGGGTAATCACTAGTATTATAGGGACCCAACATGCCCCTCTCCTTCAAAAAAGTGTTGTCCTCAACGCTTGAGTAGTTCTGGATACTTCTGCATAAAATTCTCATCCTCCCATGTGGAATCTTCAGCGGATAAGTTCTTCCACTTGATAAGATACTCTGAAATTGATCGATTTCGTAGCTGTCGAGTTCTTGTTTCTGTGACTGCTTCCGGTTCCAATATAATTTTTCCTTCCTCGTCAAGTTCTGGCAATATTGTTTGAATTGGGAGCTTGTCACCTATAACCTTCTTTAAACATGAAACATGGAAAACTGGGTGCAATCGAGAAGCTGCAGGAAGCTCCAATTTGTATGCCATAGTACCAATCTTTTGCAACACCTTGTACGGACCATAATACTTTGGTGATAATTTATTATCCTTCTTAGCTTGCTTTAGGGACATTTGCTTATATGGTTGTAGCCGTAGGAATACCCAATCACCTACATCAAAACTTCTTTCACTGCGATGTTGATCTGCCTGTTGTTTCATTCTATTTTGTGCCAACACGAGGTTATCCTTTAAGAGTTGGAGGACTTGTTGTTGATGTTCGATGTGATGTTCCACTGCCTGAACCTTAGAATTTTCTCTTAAATATGATGTGATGGATGGTGGTTGATACCCATAAAGTGCCATAAATGGGGTCATTTTTGTTGCTGTATGGAAGGAAGTGTTATACCACCATTCAGCCAGAGGCAACCATTTGACCCATTGTGTCTGTTTATCAGATACAAAGCAACGAAGATATCCTTCCAAACATTTGTTTACTATCTCAGTTTGCCCATCAGATTGAGGATGATAAGATGAGCTATGAGCTAACTGAGTACCAAGACAAGAAAATAATTCTGTCCAAAAATTTCCAGTGAAAATGGGATCTCTGTCACTTACAATAATCTTTGGGTTTCCATGTAGCTTTTGAACTGTTTCCATAAATGCAGTAGAAACTGTACTGGCTTTAAATGGATGTGATAATGCACAAAAGTGTGCATACTTGGTAAGTCTGTCAACTACCACCATGATGACACTCTTT
This sequence comes from Pinus tabuliformis, assembly GCA_031772625.1. Lineage (NCBI taxonomy): Eukaryota > Viridiplantae > Streptophyta > Pinopsida > Pinales > Pinaceae > Pinus > Pinus tabuliformis. Next base: position 340,489,875 of record CM062818.1, on the reverse strand, counting down.
CCCTCAGACTTGGGTAAACCTGTGATAAAATCCATTGAAACCTCCTCCCAACGTTGGCTTGGAATGGATAAAGGTTGTAATAGACCCGGTGTCTTAATTGTTTCAACTTTATTTTGCTGGCAAACCAAACATTCCGCCACAAACTTTTGAATATCTGATTTAAGGCCATCCCAAAAAAATTCCTTCTTAACCCTGTGGTAAGTTTTTAAAAATCCTGAGTGCCCTCCTAAGGGAGAAGTGTGCAATTCCATAAGAATCTTTTGTTTTAGCTGGGAATTCTTACAGAGGTATAAGCGATCTTTGTACCATAACGAATCATTTTCCAGCTAAATGTATCAGAAGTACTGGAATCTTGTTGTAGCTTTCGAATAAGTGCCCACACTTCTTCGTCATTCTTCCATTCCTCCCTTGCTTCGTTTATCCAATCTGGTTGGATAATAGAAATGGCACACAACAATGCTTCCACATCCTCATCCTTTCTTGAGAGTGCATCTGCCACCACATTTTGCTTCCCTTTTTTGTAGATGATTTCAAAGTCATAACCCAACATCTTTGTGACCCACTTTTGTTGCTCTTCAGAGGATAATCTTTGTTCTAAAAAGTATTTAAGGCTATCATGATCCGTTTTTACCTTGAAGTGTCTTCCCATTAGGTAGGGTCGCCATTTCTTAAGTGCATGGAGTATTGCCAACATTTCCTTCTCATAAATAGCTTTGCTTAAAAACTTTCCCTTGATTGGACGACTTTCAAAAGCAATGGGTCTTTCATCTTGCATTAGAACAACACCAATTCCATTTCCTGAAGCATCACATTCCACAATAAAGGTTTTTGTGAAGTCCGGTGTAGCTAAGACCGGTGCTTGGCACATTGCCTCTTTAAGATGTTCAAAGGCCTTTGTTGCTTCCGGAGTCCATGAAAATGAATCTTTCTTCAATAATGTTGTTAGAGGTGCTGCTATTCTCCCATAATTCTTAACAAACTTGCGATAATACCCTGTCAACCCAAGAAATCCTCGCAGATGCTTTATGGATGTGGGGATTTTCCATTCCTTAATGGCTTTAATTTTGCTAGGGTCTACCTTAACTCCTTCATGAGATACAATATGACCCAAATATTCCACCTCCTGGACTCCAAAGAAACATTTGGATCTTTTTGCATATAATTGTTTCTCCTCCAATAGTTGTAGCACCCTGTCAACATGTTCAACATGATCCTTCCAAGACTTGCTGTAGATTAGTATATCATCAAAAAATACTAACACAAATTTTCTAAGGAATGGTTTGAAAATTGAATTCATCAAACCTTGAAATGTTGAAGGTGCATTGGTAAGGCCAAAAGGCATGACCAAAAATTCATAATGACCCTCATGAGTTCTAAATGTCGTTTTCGGAATGTCTTCAATCTTCATTCTGATTTGATGATATCCCGAACGAAGATCCAACTTGGTGAAGTAAATTGATCCATGCAATTCATCCAGTAATTCATCAATAACAGGAATGGGGAACTTATCTTTAATAGTGAGCTTGTTGAGCTCCCTATAATCTGGACACATGCGCCATGATCCATCCTTCTTGTGCACCAATACTACTGGAGCTGAGAAAGAACTTTGACTCGGTTGAATTATACCAGCCTCTAGCATTTCTGCAACCATACGTTCAATTTCACTTTTTTGGACATAGGGATATCTGTACGGCCTGATGTTTGGAGGAACACTTCCTGGAATCAGATGAATAGCATGATCATGATCACGCATAGGTGGGAGACCTTTGGGAGTCTCAAATACCTTGGAATGATTGTCCAGGACTTTTTGGAGATCTGGAGAAATAGATGATTCCAATGTGGAAACATCTAGCGAACATAATTGTGCAATTACACCTCTTTGCTCCTTTTTTAGAAGCTTTGTCATACCATTAGAGCTGATTATCTTTCCTGGTTTCCCTGCAATACCCCTTAATTCAACTTCCTTTCCTTCCGTAGAAAATTTGATGAAAAGTTCTTGAAAATTAAAAGCTATTGTACCCAAGGATTGTAGCCATTGGACTCCTAGTACAACATCAGCACCTCCCATTGGAATGGAAAGCATTGGGCTAGTCAATACATATTCTCCCATGGATAGCTTGATATTATGGCACTTTCCAGAGCAATTTATTGTTCCTCCATTTGCAATCATCACTTGACACTCTGGTGCTGGATATAGGAAGCAATTCAATTCTTTTGCTACCCTACAATGAATAAAATTGTGGGTGCTTCCTGAATCAATCAACACTATTACCTTTTTCTTCTTGATTTGTCCTTCTATCTTGATGGTTTGAGGAGTGGTAATTCCCGCCAATGCATTACAAGATATGGTCGGATTTATTTGTTCTTCATCTAGGCTTTGTTCCTGAAGTATATCTTCTTCTTTTGACCTTTCTTGCTCCTTTTCTTCTTCCTCTTCACAATCTATGTAGAATAATTTCTTCTCAGCACACTTATGACCTTTTGTGTATTTGCTATCACAACTGTAACAAAGCCCTTTTGCTCTTTTTTCTTCCAATTGTTGTGGTGTCAACCTTATAGGTTGTGGAAGACTAGGGGCAACAACACTTCCGTCTTTATAGTTGTGAGTGGTATGCTTCCTGGTTGCCATAATTTTGCTTTCCATTTTTCTTGCTAACCTGAATGCCTTCTCTAATGAATCAGGTTCCCAAAGGCGAACATCATGTTGGATATTATCCTTTAAAGACCCTATGAACACATCAATCCTATGCTCCTCTGGAATATCTTTTACCCTTATGTTCAATTTTTGGAACTCCTCAATGTGCTCCATTACTGAACCCTTTTGTTTGAGACTTATCAATTGGCTAAAAAAAGTGTTGCTTTTTGTATCTTCATAATGTGCTATCAATTCTTCCGTAAAAATTGCCCAAGTGATAAATTGTTTACGAGAGCAAAGCCATTGATACCATACAAACTGATTTGGTTCCAAATATAACAGTTGCCATACGTACCTTTTGTGTGTTTTGCACATTATTGAGATCGAAGAATTGCTCCATCTGTAATATCCATGTGGCGGGATCCTTGCCATCAAACTTCCTCATATCGATTTTTGGAATATGGTGATTCTTCGATCCAACATTAACGTCTATGGAATCATGATTAACATTTCTTTTGTTCTCATCATGAGTTTCCTTTACTACCTTTTCACCATTAGTGACCCTTTCTTGTAGCAACTTCTTCAATTCTTCCATGTCTGTCTTCATATCTATCTTCAAATCTGCCATGTCTCTCTTCAAATCTGTCTTCGAATCATCCATCTTAGCTTCCATGCCCTTTATCTTAGATTCCACGCCATTTATCTTAGATTCCATGCCACTTATCTTAGCTTCTGTTAGCTTTTGTGAGCGTGACATTTGTTGCACTTGTTCTTGTAATTTTGATATATCATGTAGCATTTCTTCCTCTTCTTCATGAGTCATGCTAGAGCTTTCAGGTTCCTTACTAGGTGTTTGCATTTTCTTTCCTTGGGGCATCAGTTACCGATAATAATGCTTTACTATGCCCTTTGAATTCCGTTAAACCAAGCTTACACAAAAATTTAAAAAAAACTACACACCTTTTTTCACTTTATAGAAGCCTGATATTGAATCTGATGTATCTCTGTAATTTCGGATCATCCAATTCTGAAATTGCTACCTGTAGTAGCCTTCTGCGTCCTCTTTCCAATGCCACAAGTCTGAGCCAAATTGGATTCTCCAAGGAAGAGTTATGTGAAATCTCCCACAGTGACTTGTTTTTAGACTGGTTCAGTAGAGCGAACTTGTACGACGTGCCACGAGTCACTGTTTCAACCTTTGAATCTGAAACACAGGCACAAGAAACTAAAGTCCGTCCTCTTTCTGTACCTTCTTACGAAATTTCAATCCGATCCCCAGAGAGAAAGTTATGACGATTTTCCCCAGGTCACCTGTTTTGAATGTAATTCAGGAGTCTGCAAAAAGGCCAACTTCCTCAGATCATATCTCCGCAAATATCACGCAAAAAGCTCTGAAATTCGGACCCAAGGTTCAGTGCAATTTCTTCTCAAATGGGTTTTTTTGCAACTTCTGAAACGTCACAGAAAAAAAGTTATAGCGAAAATTCCACGATGACCTGTTTGGAGCAGCGAAACCCTAGAATCCAAATCTCTGATACCAAATGTTATGAAACCAGCTCAAGAAAAGATAGAAAAGATAGATCAACGCCTTAGAATTCAGCCTCTTCGAGGGGGCAACCTCCTTTACATTACATAAATGAACAATTCTTGGATGATACAAATGACAAAACCTCCTTTACATTACATAAATGAACAATTCTTGGATGATACAAATGACAAAACCTCCTTTCTATATATAGGAGTCTAGGGAGTCACAATATAATCCAGCCGACCTAACAATAATAATATAAAGCCACAAAAATAACAATAGAGGGATTCTATGGGGCACATAAATAACAATATGGGGGTAATAGGGGCACAACAATATAAATAAGGGGTATAACTACAATAGTAATGGGGTAATCACTAGTATTATAGGGACCCAACAATCTTCCAACGAGAAGCTCAAAGATACAACCCGAGAAACATCAAAGAGCTTAATATCAGGGAGCACATCGCAACCTAAAAGCAAATTGGGGAGCTCAACCTCAACCCGAAATACAATGACAATTATGAAGGTCCTATGGGACACTCTCACCTTAAGTCATCTCATAGGGGTGCAAACATCTTCCACCCTATGTTGAGAAATATGAGTCATCGGATAGGGGAGAAAACATATTCTACCTGATGTTGATCAAGAATATATCATCCATCCTATTTCCCATTGATTTTCCCCACAATGACCCTCAAGATTCATGTGGTAGAAAACTTGTATCATAACCAACTTGGGTAACACACCTCCAAGCACTCTCTCCACCCATTTTCTAGATGGGAAATGAATTCCAACAAGCCTATCTTGTGGGTATGATGCCAGATGTGGTATACTCTGCATAGACGAAGATAGTGCAACAACATCTCTAACCCTATGGGTAACAGATAGGGGTGATACCCTATTGTCTAGAGATCCCTCAACTCCAAGATCCCTCCATCTCAATTCCTCACCCTGGGAGCTTAGACAGGAGAGAGAGTTGGCTCAATATCCTCTATCAGTCCTGCTCTCTATCGATCATAAACATATCACTTTGCTCATATCTAGTACAATCTTAAACAAATCATTGAATATTTTAATCAAAATGTTTCAATAACAATAGTCTCATGTTCATGCAGGACATCAAATCAAATTTATATTATAATATATATATATATATATATATATATATATATATATATATATATATATCTCATATATCGTATCCAGAACCTGCTCAAATAACTCTCCAAAGAGTTTCTTCAACCTTCCTCACAGCTATCCATGCTAGCAACATCGAAATAAACGTTAGTTGTGCTTAATGCTATGAAATTAGCATCCAAAATATCATGGTAGATCTCATACTAAGACAACACCCATATGTGCTCATCTTAGCAACAATGATCCCAAACAATGTCAGTACATCCATGTCATCACATATCATAGGAAGAATATCTCAAGCCAAAAAATTGATCATCTCATGCAAATACCTTGAAGTGTTCTTCATGGGAATCGAGTGTGTATGAAGTGGCTTAATCGTGAATATTCTATGAAAAACATATATATACGGACGAGTGTTCAAATGGAACATGAATGCTTCAATCAATTATTAGTTTCCAATTCAGGTTCAATAATATCTCTTGATAAATTCTTGAAATTCAATAGGAATGTCCAAGGATTTCCATTTTCCACTTTCAAAAAAATCTTCAATAGATTGACGATATGTATTTTATTTTCCAAACTTCATAAATTAATTCAACATGCCATAATCCTTAATTTCAAACTTCAGAACCCAAATCCCTCTTACTTTGATCATCAGAGGATCATTACCTATCAAGAGTAGACTATCAACATATAAAATCAAAATGAAAGTCATACCTTGGACCACTTTTGAAGTTGATGTTTGGATTGACACATCTTCCTGGCTTCACCAGGTAACTATCAATGCGGACATACTAGGCTTCGAAATCTTTCTTCAAACCATACAATTCTTTTTACAGACATTATGATGGTCAAACAAATATACTCATCCTTACACAAATCAACATTATGCAATCAAAACAACTAAGTCATATTATCAAGCCTTAGATGCCTAATCAAAACTAATATCAAAGTCATAATTTTTTTTCCAATATCACTATGAGAAACTCTGTGGATCCAAATACCAAGTTATGACTTTATCTATTGTTATGTCAAAAAATTGTTATCAAGAAATATCAAACTTCATCAAGCCATCCATATAATAATAATATGATTTTTTTTTTGTCATCATACATCAAGGATAATTCATATGAATTCATTATGACATTGTTGCATACTAATTCACAATTGCTTATACTTCAATAAATGTGTCAAAGCTAATGATTCCAATTGAAAATCACTATTGAATACCAATTAGCCGCTGAAAGTTACTATGCCCATATAGCACTATCATCACAGAAAATAATTAGTTAATAAATAAAAACCCTATATCTTTTATTATTGATTTCAATCAATCCATAAGTCAAATCATATCTATAAAATATCAAGAATCATGTCAAAATTCCAATTTTGATTTCTATATTAAACCAATAAGCCATGTCTTGTTAAACCCTTACAATTATTATTAAATATTTTCATATACTTGCTTTAATCATCAAATGAAAATAATATATTGAAATGCATATTTTGGTCCCCTGCAAACATAAGTTTAGTCAACACATTCACATTCTCTATAGTAAGTCAAACATTCAAACTTTCTATTCTTTGGTTTGTATCTATAGGACTATCATACTCCTGGCGTGCTCATGGTTTTATGCATAGGGATTTAGATTTTTTATCCTATAGGCATATTTGCACCCATAGGCCTTCTTCCTTGTGGTTGGGATGCTTATAACTGCACTCTTAAGCCTTTCTCACAGTGGTTGGTACTTAGAATAGGAGAAACCTTGTCTTCTTATACCATAACTTGTTGCAAACTAACAACATCATATATTTTCTTATTCATGTCCAAAAATATTACTTCAACAATAAAGAATCTTCTATACGTTTAATGCAAATGATAATATTTCAAGGGATATTATGGAGAGTTCCTCCCTCTTAATGAGAAGCGACTTCAGTCATCACCATTCAAGTCATCAATCTATCTATCATAATACTATCATGCATCAACAAATTTGTTAGATATATGAGATTCTTAGACATTTATACATCATATTCATAACATTTTAGCATCAGCTAATTCATCACCACATATGAACATGACATCAAACTTGCATCAAGGGTTAGATTCATATGATTACCATAGATGACATGTTATCATCATACTTCAAGGATCATAATCACTACATTGCTTCTTTTACATTTATTCAATCATTAAATCAAGACCTTCAATTTTACCATATTGTCAAAATTACTAAGCCAAGTTCAATAAGTAGATCCTAAGCAATAATATTATTGTTACACTTTTATCATCAAGGTTACCATGCTTGTTACAACCATTATCAATAGTATCAAGCCACCATATATAAGAATCAATGTGCTAGCCTTCTTTATCAGATTAGGAAATCCATCATGTCTAAAATGTAAGATACTTGTCAAATATCAAGTGTACCAATATATATCACATGTACCATAATCAAAATTACTCTCATATGGATATATGATTCATTCATGAAGGTGATATTACCATCATGTGTTAGGGATTACCTTGCCATCTAGTATTTCACCTGAAACAATATATTATTCATACCTTATAACATTCAAATACCTTTTCACTTTGTATCACTCATTTGTGATGGGAAACTATAGCTCTTCTCTTAATGCACTAGCCATTTTTTCCTGCACCTCAGATGATCCTCAATAAGGATCCACTTATCACATATCAATAGGAGGTTGTGAGTATCCAAATAATCAAATATACAAGAAAGAAGCATAATCAATGATTAGATCAATAAATGTAAACAAGAGTAAAGATATAAAGTACTAATAATAATTGAAAAAGTAATTATCTTCAATGATAGGTGATCTTGTCCCTCTTGAACTAGCCTTCGAGAGTCATTATTTTCTATTATCCATATAACATTGTTTCCTTCATTATATTTCAACCAACTTCATCAAAAACTAAGCCTAATTGAGACTATCCATCTGGTGTGATAGCAAACTTGTCACAAGTGCTTGAACATATTCACACTAATCATGCTAGGGGTTTCTCGAGTGCATATATCAAATCTTTGTCATAATACAGGGTTTATTCCAAACCCCAACCTCATAATATCCATCAAACCCTAATAGCCATATTGCCTAGGGTTTCCTTCAAACCCTAATATGATTTTAGGTCTCATCCATCTTCTCTTGCTTCTATCAATGCTGTCTTCATAGGGGTGATCCTTAGTGACTTTTCTTCAGCCCATATCTAAAACCATGTTAAATTTTCTAAGGGCTATATTTTTATTTTCTTTGATCATTTCATTTCATTATTTACATATTAAATTCAACCCACAACATCATAAAAATATTTAGTTTTACCACAATATACAACAACATATGAAATTATGTAGAAAGACCAATATAATCATCAATGAAGCGGAACATAAAGGAACAATGGAAGAAAATAATTAACAGACAAAGACATCAGGATTGGTTGGAGACCAAGGAAAAACCCACTATGGAGAAAACTCGTTCAAATTATTCTTATTATTAGATTGTCATTGAATGATTCAGCAAAAGAGAGTAGAATGATCCATATAATCAACCATAATCATATCCAACAAAATCAACTAAAAAACATCCATGAGATGAACCCAACAATGTTAATAATCAAAACCATAATTCGGAACTCTATAGTCAACTGTAAAAATGAACACCTGGTTCCCAACCACATGCAGAGAGTGATGTGTGTGCAGTTGAAACCCTCCAACAACATGCATGAGCTTGTATACGTATGGTTACAACCAAAATTTTCCTAAGGAATTCTTGTGGCTGGAAACCAAAACCCTAAACATACATGCGATTTTTAGACCCTGCAATCTAATACCTATACGAACTAATGTTTATGACCCAACCTCAGAACTGTGTGAGCCAAACCCAAATAAATAAGAATGATCATCTTGATTTTGTCAAAACTAGGGTCACTTGACTTGTATTTATAGCTATCCATGGGTGTCCAGTTTCTCTTTTGGGTTGAGTTGTCCTTCTGTGCACCTACGGGCTTTTCTTTAAAAATATACTTTCCCTTGTCCAAATTGAGTGCTTCAATAGCCAAAACTGGTCCACTCAAGAAGACAAAAATAGAACCATGAATTAAATTTTTCACTGATATTCCAAATTATCTATAAAAATATAGATAATGTGTTAATGTTCTTAAAAATTAACATGTCGTTTTTTGCTTAGTTTTATATGATGTTCTTGCATGAAAAGGATAAGCCATTATGATTGATTTCTTTGAATATATATATATATATATATATATATATATATATATATATATATATATATATATATATATATATATATATATATATATATATATATATATATATATATATATATATATATGCAGAGGAGAATGTAATTAGTGTGTAACTTTTTGAAGAGAAATATGAAATTGCATGCAAAAAAGAATAATTATTATGTTAGACTTTGGAAAAGAAACATATAATTGTATGAAATAAATTTGTTAGCTTTTCCTTGAAAAGAGAATGTATCTCCATACAAGAAATAATAACTGTTAAGTTAGCTTCTTTTTTTTTTTCTGGGTAAAAGATAAATCTATTAAGGAAGTAAAAATATGTACATAGAGTTTACAAATCGGGAGGAGGCCTCAGCCAGTCCTCAGCTAGCATATCATGGATTTTACCATATAGTCCTTCAGTCATGAGTACATTGAGGTCCTAGATATTAGAAGTATCATACCTTTGTAGTTCTGGACCTATATTGACAACTAGTACTAAAAAAACTCTGAAATGGACAAAAACGGATGACAGGGTATGCCAATATTTAACATTTGATTTCCTATCCCAGACCTTGAAAGCAAAATTACAAAACATGAGAGCCGGAAGGTCACCCGGACAGAGATTACTGTTCAGAGCCTGCATGATTCGGGGATGTTGGCGCGCCCTCCCTTTCTGGACTGGGTGATGCTATCCAGGTTACACCACCTTCTTCATCTAGCACTGGTTCTCCGTTGGGGTGAGTTAACAGGTGCAGGATGCGAGAGTATCCATGAGAGGGACCACCAGAAGGCCCCTCTATCTGCACTGGAGTTGAATTTGGGCACTGATCTTGAACCAAGGAATTCTCCTTAGCGAAATTTGGTGGCTGAAATTGGTCAGGTGCCGGTTGTTCTTCATGCTGGCGACCCACATGATACACATGTCCTGACAGATCCCCAAGTAGGATATTGTCATCTTGGGAGGGGTCGTTCGCTGAGGGAGCCGAACTGGAGGAGTTCCCTTCCTCTTCAACTACCGAAACTGTAAAATTGATAGTGATAATTGGCCTATTTACCTCACTCTAAAAAGACAAACTGGAAGTTTGAAACGAGCTATTCGGGCGAGCTCCCTCAGGTGTAGGCGATAGATGAGATGGCGGAATTGTAGAAATAAGATTAATAGTCGAGGGAGCCAGATATGCTCTACCTCCCCTATTCCTATAGTTGCTGCCTCGCCGAGGAATGCCACGCCTGCGCATTGTGATTGCGGGCACAGAGAACCTATGCAGGCAGATATAACTCAAATGACACAACAGAGAACCTATGCGGGAAGATATAACCTCCTGGAGCCTTACAAACCAGACACACAACATAATGCGGCAAGACGTGAGTGGCCTTGTATTAAATAACAAAGAGGCATTAATGCCAAGTCCTGAGAGCAGTACCCAGAACCCATACGCCTTCATTGTTTCCATGCGCGAATTGAAATAGAATCGGTTTTGAGACATCTCTGTAGTTAATGTTGAAGCCTTGAACTTATAAATTCTGTCTACCTCCTGTACTGTGCAGCACGCCCAACTGCGAGCATTGAAGCCAGCTGTTGTATCGGAGAGATATGACATTATTAGCTGGAGGGAGCACCCGCATCCGGGTGGGTTGTTTTGAACTGAGCTATGTCACTGAGGACAATCTCCTGTATTTTGAATATCTGATCCTCTGATTCAAGGTTAGATATAGGACCTTCAAAGTGGTTGTTTTTGGCTTCCACTCCAAAGTTGGCAAGAAGGTCGGCAAGCTTGTTGCCTTCCCTCCTTATGTGTTTGCAGGAGATTGCTTGATGCTGGACCGTCCAATTGTAGATGAGCTCTAACCTTTGAGACATTCGCCAACTTTTACTAAATTTGTGGGCCGGAGAACCATGCATCATTTTAATGAGCATTCTGATTATGATTTGTGAATCCCCTTCAACAATGAGAGGAAATAAACCCTTTTTTTGAGCTAATTTGAGTCCTCTCCATAGACCCTCCAATTCTGCTGAGTTATTTGTGTCCCAACTAATCGATCCCAGATAGATACATTGAGGATTGCCCATATGATCCCTGATGACTCCTCCATATCCTGCCTCGCCTGGATTTCCTTTAGATGCTCCATCAAAGTTGAGCTGGAACATATTTATGGGAGGCGGTAGCCATATGTTTGGCTCTGATCCCTGCATTGCATTGTTCTTTGTCCCTGCTACCATTTGTTTTATCTAAATCCCCCAGTTGGCCCAGATTGTTTTTTCCTGAGGTGTAGTAGGGAAGTCTTCTGTGTGCCATTCTCTAATTGAGAGAGTTTCCACTAAGTTTTGATGAATTTTAGTCCAAATTTGCTCTAGAGCCAAAGATTGATTTTTGAAGATTCTACTATTACGCTCCTTCCATATATTCCACATTAAAAGTACTGGGATTAGGTGCCAGAGAGCCTTAAGTAAATTGCTTTGAAAAGGAGGTTGTTCCCATTTTCACATAGTCGCTTTAATGTCTCCCTGAACTCTGCCTTCTTTTTGGCATCGAAATACTGCCTTTTCCCAGAGTTTTCTGCCGGTTTGGCAAGTCTGCATCAGATGTATAGCAGTTTCCTCCTCCTTCATTCACATTAGACAGATTGACGGTCCTGAGAACCCTCTTTTTCTGAGATTATCCCAGGTTAAGATTCTGTTGTGACAGAGAAGCCATAAGAATGTGGAAACTTTCAGCCAGTTAGTTGAGTGCCAGATGACTTCCCAGATTTTATCTTTGTTGAGCATATCTTGGATAATGATTTTATATGCCTCCTTTGCCGTGAAGATTCCTTTTTCTTCATATCCCCACCTGAGGATGTCATACCTTCTGAGGTTGTGACTTGTCTCTTTTGGAGTTCTACGTTAAGGTTCTGTTTCGTTTGCGCAGGGCATTTAGTTAAAAAGTGAGCTGCATCTTGCCATTGCCTATGTTCTTGATTAGTGTCTGTTTTCCAGAACTTGCTGACTATGTCCTGTGGTATCATTTCTCGTTCCGGAATTTGATGGTCTTGTAGAATATCTCTTAGCCTAGGCAATTGCTGCCATGAATCCTGCCAGAATCTCGCTATGGTTCCGCTTTTGATTTCCCAAAAACTATGTTCTTGTATAAGGCTCGTTTGCTGAATTGCTGAGTTCCAAAATACCGAACCCGTGCTTAGCTCTATCATTCTTATTCTTTCTTCCAAAGGATAATTACTTGTGTACTTGGCTGTCCAGAGAGTTGCCCATGGAGTGTTGGGATGAGCAAGCCATCTCCACCAGATCTTTGCTCACATTGCTCTGTTTCTATGCTCAGGGTCCCTTAACCCAATACCTCCTGCTATTTTAGGAAGACAGACTTAGTCCCATTTCACTAAAGCCCATTTTCTGTTATGCCCCAAACTTCCCCATAAAAAATTGCGCTGCAGAATCTTGATTTCTTTGAGTACCCATTTGGGGGCGGCAAGGATGGAGAAGAGATAAAGGGGCATGGATTGAAGGACCGCCTTAATAAGAACAATTCTACTGGCCATATTCAGTGCGCGATTGGTCCAAAGGGTGAGCCGCTCCTCAAGTTTTTCCAGGAGTTGCTTCCAGGACGAATGCTTAAGGGCAGAGTCCATTAAAGGGGCACCTAGATATTTGGATGGCAGAAAGGCAGTAGTGAACCCCAATATTCGTGCAATGGATCTTTGAGTGTCAGCAGAGGTGTTAAAGAAGAAGATTTGGGATTTAATTCGATTTATGAGAGCTCCAGAGGCATCAGAGAAAGTTGTGAGGATAGATTTGAGGATACGAGCTTCTTGCACTGAAGGATGACCATACAGCATATTATCATCTACAAATTGCTGATGGGTATAGACAGGGGAGTTATTGAAGGAAAGGCCTCGTAACTGCTGGGAGAGTCTGGCTGAAGTGATGAGTCTACCTAAACCCTCTGCCATGATGACAAAAATGAAGGGAGATAAGGGGTCACCTTGTCTTATGCCTCTGAAGGGCCGATAAGTAGCTGAAGGAATGCCATTAATTAAGATAGAGTAGAAGACTGAAGATAGAAGGTTGAAAATCCACCTTACCCATGAATGAGCAAAACCAAAAGCAAGAAGGATTTTTTGAATATAACCCCAACTAAGACTATCGAATGCTTTGGATAAGTCTAGTTTGAGCAACATACCTGACTTTTTGGATTGCTTTAAGGAGTGAATTATCTCATGCGTGAGAATGATCCCATCTGTTATTTGGCGACCTTCAACATAGCCCGATTGTTCGGGCGATATGATCAGTGGGAGCAGCGGCTTTAATCTTGTCGCTATAACTTTGGAGATTACTTTGTATATGATATTACACAGCGCAATCAGTCGATATTTTTCTGGAGTGTTGGAGTCTTCTCCTTTTGGGATTAAGGCTATGAAGGTAGCATTTAGCCCAGGATACATACATCCATCTGAGTGCTCTATATTCCTCTACCACCTGCCATACTTCCTCCTTTATCAAATCCCAGAACTTATGAAAAAAATTAGAAGTAAAGCCGTCCGGTCCTGGTGCCTTGCCTTCCTTCAGGTTCCGCATAGGTTCTTCAACTTCTTCTAAGGTAGTAGGTTTGAGGAGAAGACTGTTGTGTTCCTCTGTAATTATCCTTGGTATGTTTTTGGTCACCTTATTGATGGCTGGCATTCTATTGATATCGGGTTCCTGATGCACTTTCTCAAAGTAATTCAGGAATTCTGCTTCAATATCTTCATGTGTTTCCACTTTATTCCCCTGTTCATTTTTGATATGAGAGATGTGATTGATCATTCTACGCTGGACCGTCATTTTATGAAAGAATTTAATGTTTTTTTCTCCATTTTTTAGCCATCTGATCCTTGATTTCTGCCTCCACATTATTTCCTCCTGTTTAGCTCTTTCTATGATTTTGGATTCTAATATATGCTTCTGCTTGGTAAATTCCTCTGTGCGTCCTTCAGATATGATGGCTTGCTGGATTTTTCTCATTTCTGTATTGAGGGAAGCTTGTTCCGTGAAGATATTACCAAAGGTAGTGTGGTTCCATCTTTTTATTACACCTTTAAGATGTTTTAGCTTTTGTTGAAATCTCGCCATCCTGGTACCTTCAGATGGATTGAAGTGGAGCCAAGTGGATATTACTAGCCTTTCAAAATCCGAGTGAGTGAACCAAAATTCTTCAAAACGAAAGGGGCGTTTGCTAGTGTTACCGGGCCTGTTCCATTGCAATTCGATGGGCCAATGATCTGAACCTGAGACAGGAAGTATGGATGCTGTGAATTCCCCTCCAAGATGAACTACGTTGTCTGAGATGAGGAACCTATCAAGGCGCGATGCTATCTGCTTCTCCCCCTCTCGTTTATTGCTCCATGTGAAGATTCCATTACCTATTTGGATATCCATCAGCCAGTTATTTTGAATAAAGGTATTTAGTAGATTACCTTCATTATTTGCCCTGTTTCTGCCTCCACGTTTTTCTTCTGTGCTAGTTGTCATATTGTAATCACCTCTCGCAATCCATAGTGGATGAGGTCTATCTGTGCTAAGATCTGATAGTGTATTCAGGATCTGTGCTTTTTGTGTTGTATCCTGAGGAAAATAAACATTTGTTATTAATCCATGAGTATTAGAGCCTAAGAGATGAAAGTTTGCCTGAATGAAGTTTCTATTAGCTTGGATATTGTGTAGCTGTATGACTCGCGCATCCCAGAGGATTGCTAGTCCACCCGAAGCGCCATGAGCATCAACAGCGATTACATGTCCCCCTGGCCATTCTTTCACTGTTATTTTTTCTAAAAGGTCTGAACCACATTTTATTTCCTATAAGAAAATAATGCTTGGTTTTTCTTGCATCAACATATTTTTTAATAGTCTTCCTTTCCTGGGGCTGTTGAGCCCTCTGATATTCCATGATATTAACTTCATTGAGAACTGTGGGGGTGAGGATTGAAATACCTGGTCAGTTTAGCATACCTCCCTGACTCCAATAAAATCTCTCCAACCTTGATTGTTCTTTCCAGAGTGGATTTCCTACCTCTTTTCTTATTGTCCTTTGCGATGAATTTTCCATCCCAAGGACTGCCAATTTGGACCCCCAGCGAATATTTCTTTTGTGCTTTGTGCAGCACTTCAACTAGGTTATCCACTTGCTTTTCTGTTATTTTTTCAAAGTTCTTTGCCTTGCATGCCTGTTCCAAACCCAGAATATCCAATTCCCCTATGTCTAAGGGTTCCTGATCTTCGTCCATGATTTGAGGTGCTTGCGAGGGATCCTCTCGCTCCTGTGAGGATTTCTCATGAGGTTGCGAGTATTCAACATCCATGTCGTGCGTGTTCCATGGCAGGGTTTTTGCTGGGGTTATGAGCTTATCTTGCTTTTGGGTTTTCTTTCCTCCTTGTCTCGATGTCTCGCCTGGCTGTTCTTGGTGGGTCTCTTTGTCTGTCGTATTTCCTTTCTCTTTTTCTTGCTCATCCTCCTTTTCCAGTACTTCAAATCTATTGTTGGTTGAGGGCTTGGTTTTGTTGATTGGATTTGCTTTATTGTTGCCTGTAGATTTCTTATTTCCTCTTCTGCGATTTGCTACCTTGGTGTATCCATCAGTATCTTGGTTTTCAGAACTGTCTTGGGGGGCAGATGCTTTGTTTTGAGGACAGTCTCTGTAAAGATGCCCTATCTCATGGCACTTCCTACATCTAAAGGGCACGTATTCATAATCTATAACTTGTGTCCATTCAGAGTCCTCATGAAAGAAGCTTACCGTATCCAGTAGAGGTTGCTTGAGATCCAGATAGACACAAATCCGGGCATAGGATGTGTAACTACATCTCTTTGTTTCTTATGTGATCTTGACAAACTCTCCAATAGCATTCCATATTTCTTGCAGACACTTTTCCTCCCAGTATTCCCACGGTAGTGAGTAAAGCCTTATCCAAACTGGCACATTGGTCAGATCCTCCTTGTCTGGGTTAAATCTTTCAACCCGGCCTTTCAAGTATAGTCCCGCTGAATTAAAGAAATACGGACCCTGATCTAGAATCCTGTTGCGATCCTCCAGGCAGTTGAAAACCATAGTAAAGAAACCTTTGGCTCCTAAATGGAGCGAGAGATGTCCTTTTGGATGCCATTTAGTATTTATCCAGCTTCTCAGCGCTCTCTCCGTTGGCCATATTCCTATGAATTGCCTATTAGCGCGTGATCCCTCATGTATTGTATTCTAGCATTGATGCGTTCGCTTGGGAAGTCCATTTTATAGACATTTTTGTGCCTTGCATCACTGAGCATGAAATGTCAATAATCAAGGGATCCAAAGTCCCTAAACATGTTGTTCCTACCCCTAGAGGAACAAGGCCAAGTAACCACAACACTTAACAAAAGTTCTCCACCTGAAAACACTCAAAAACAAGCCAATTCTGGATCATGTCAACTACTCCACTGAGCATCTGCGCTGAATGTCAACTGCTCCACTGTCTACCTGCGTTGAATGTCAACTGCAAAGAAGGCTACCTGCACTGAGTGAGTTTGGACAAGTGGCAGAGTCATTCCTCAAGGTGTCAATGCCCAGGAAGCTTCCAAAATGACACTTGGATCAGGGAATTCGACTGGTCATGAGTAAGAGATTCCAAATCTCCAAGTGGAAGCAAGAACCTCCAAGTGGACTCAAGAACTGAAGTGGGAGAGGACACTAGTCAGCTTCATACCAGCCTCAAGCTGACTCATCCTCTCTCCAAAACTCCTATATATAGATCTCTCTCCATGAGGTCAAAGGAGGCTAGAATTTGGCATTTGCAAAGAATTGTTGTTGGTTTGTGGCTAGAAACATTGGGTGTGTTATGCTTTCAAAGGCGCTGAAGAAGGAATTCCATTCTGCTGGGAAGGAGATGTTGGGTTGGAGCCCTATGGGTTGTATCTCTTCCTAAACCCTGTTACTTTCAATAAAGCTATCTTTTTTCTTTCCTATATGCTGGTGTATTTTGTGTAATTGCATTAGTATATTTGATTTACTTCTAATCTTGAATCATTTATGAATATGTATATTTTCCTTTGTATCGTGTTCTTCTCTTGTTGCAAATAGTTGTTCTCTTGTCACAGGTAGTTGTTCTCTTGTGATCTCGTGGGATTCAAGTAGATGTTCTCTTGATTGAGCGAGGAGGCAAGTAGCTGTGGACACACAAAGAGAAGAGGATCTAGTTCGAGGGACAACCAGAAGATAACGGTAAGTCTGCCGATCTCCTCCCTTTCATATTTCATAAAGGAAGAAATCATGATAGCTGTATTCATTTGTTGCTAAGGCGCTGTCACACCTTAGGTGGATAGGATCGTCCTAAATAGGCATTTTTCCCCACAACAAATTGGCGACTCCGCTGGGGACGAACTTGTTTATTCATTTCATTTGTGTTTCCGTCATTTGTTTACTTCATAGACTTGACAGCAACTCTTGAATTGCATCTTTCCCGGATGCAAAGTAAAAGTTGCTGCTTTGATCTAGTATGTTGGAATTGTCTATGATTTAAACTAGATCCACAAATGATTTGATTGATCCTTGTGATAGTCTTTAGTACCCTATCAAAGCATCCCTTTGTTTATACCTTGCTTGTGTTTCTGATTTGGCCTGAAACAGTTGATTTTTGAGCATTTTGTGACCCAGAAACCAAGGGAAACGAGAGTTTCTCTCTTGAGCGCAGGCACTGTGAAGGCAGTCTGCATTTCAACGCAGGTCCCGAAGGGGCTACCTGCGCTGAATGTCAAACTGACAGTGTTGGACCTGCGCTGAACCAGTGTGGCCTTGTCCAGCTGGGGTTCTTTGTCCTTTTTTTCCCTGTTTTGATCTCTGTTTTTTGCAGCCTTTAACCAAGTATAGGTGCTGGTCTGATAATCCTTTTCTTTGCCTGAATTCCACCCCAATTTTTGTACAAAAAGATTGTGAATGTTTTTATGTGTTTGTGGCGTCATTTCCAGTCTTCCTTTGCATGAGTAAAGTAGTCTTTCTGTAGCCTTTGATTCAGATCTGATTGAGAGTGATCTTAAAAGAGAGTTCATTGGTTGTTTGTTCAGATTGATTATAGTTTTACTTTTGCTTATTGGTTTGAATTTGTTCTTTTCAAAGTATCAAAACGAGTCTTTATTTCGAAAATCGCAAAGTGATTGTAATCTCTTCTAACCTTGTTGATTTCGAAGAAAGTGAACTTGTTTATTTTGATCATTGTAAAAGCAAATTCAAAGTTGTGCAAAAAGCTTTCTTTGTAGGCATTTATACTAAGAAAGTGAAAACAAACACCTGCATTGTGCATTTTTCATTTGATAAGTTTGCATGTTGGAGTTAGGGAAAGTGCATTAGAGTGTGCTGATTGCTCTTTGAGAAAAGATAGTCGCTCTCTTTTCCCTTAGTAGTTAGGATTTTCAAAGTTGAAAGATTGTAAAGCTTTCTTATCATCTTAGACTGCATTTAGGAATTTGTATCATACATCTCGTGGTGAACCTTGAAAGGCAAACTTTAAAAATATCAACCTAAAATAAACTGATTGAACCTAACAACGCTTTGTAACATAACGCACAACATAGAGGTCTAGGCTAGAGACGTGTTCCGGCGTCGTTAAACATAGTGACTGTCGATCTCGAAGAAGGTTGGTGATTCCTCCTGAGAGTCAGTGGCGCTAATACGGATTGTGCTCCCACGTACCGTCGCGTATATATTGGGAGACCCCTATAGGCATATATCTTTTATCCTTAAGAAGCCGTGTCGGCCGCCCTACTAATCGCAATGCAGTGAACACAGCATTCACGAAGATCGACTACCCGTACCGTAAAAAGTATTCTGTGGTTTTGCGAAACGTTTGGCACACCCTCTGCCTAGATCTCCAGAGCAGTTCCTTTTGGCCTTTTTCAGACTCTATAACAGAAAAAGTCCAGCCGAGCATTTGTCACTTCAGGCTCGTTAAAACATCGAAGGAGACTAGAGTCATCTTTAGCTTTTTCTCGATTCTTTAAAACTGAAAAAGCAAGTTGTGTCTAAAAGCATCGTTAACAATTTATTTTAAACAGAACGATCACCCTTTAATCCTGCATTGATCTTTAGGTTGAAAAGATGGAGCACACCAAACAAGGAGTTCCCTTGGGTGGAAATCCTAGTCCCTTCTCCTCTTGGGGAGAGATGTTGGTGCGCCCCACATGGCCACATTGTCGCTTCCAGGATTGACAATTGGCCTACCAGTTTGGCTCTTTTCGACCAATGTTGTTCAGAATACCACCACTCCTGAACAGTCGAGTCAACAGTTAGATCAGACAAGAGTTGTCTCCCAGCCTTCGAATTCATCTTCCTCCCCTCCTTCCTCTTCGCTTGACGGAACTGGTCGATCAAAAAATCAGGTTCCTAAGGAGAAGAAGGAGAAGAAGAAGAAAGAAAAGAAGAAGAAGGAGCCTAAGGCGATTGGGGGCAAACAAATGTCATCTAACAAAAATCCACACACCGCACTTGTAAGGCCTAAATTGCCATGCATCATATGTAGGGGAGACCACTTCCATAGAGATTGTCCCTGTATCCCACAGATACTAAGAGACTAGTCCCCCCGTTTGCACAATTCAGGAGCATCGACCTCTGATAGCCATGTCGACTGCTCACCGTCAACTAGTGGGAGTGAAGCTCCAGGACAAAATGGGAAAGTTAAATTTCCCTGTAGACTGTGTGAAGGCGATCACACCATCCACCGTTGTCCCTTCTTAGATGAGGCAAAAAGAGTTATGGAAGATCGCCCGATTTTACGAGTGAATCTTCCTCCTGGATATCAAAGACTCCTGCCAAGTCCCTCACTAGTTGAGAATCCGGCTGAGCCACTTAGATGGTTAGCCGAAGCACCTGTCATTGAAGAAGAACCGTCTGGATCCATGCCTAACGAAAGTCAAAAGGTTGATACGGCAGTTGACCCAGTTTTGCCTTCAGAGGCTCCATCTTCGAATGACACCATCACAGAGGAGAATACAGACGACACCGTCGAAGTTCTCTTCATCAGCACTGACTCTGATGATCAAGGGGGCAATGCCACCATTCCTTTGTCGCAGGAAGGAAGTTCATCAGAGCGCTATCCGGCCGTATATTCGGTCCCACCACCAAGCAACCTGGTTGTGTCCTTTGATTCGAACCAACTAGGAAGACCCCGGTTGCCAGCTAGTGTGCCATTCAAAATTATTTGTCAAATATACAGAATGGTAATGGCCGACACTATCATTGATGAGGGGGCATCTGTGAGTATCCTTTCCTCTATTGCTTGGAAAGTGCTTGGTTCGCCAGCGCTTTTACCTGAGATGAGAAATCTATCAGGTTTTGATAAAGGAACCAGTCGACCTTTACGGATCCTCCCCAATGTGCCTATAACATTGAAAGGGAAGACCGTTCAAATGAATGTGATGGTCGTTCAAGGACCCTTGGATTATAACCTACTCCTTGGATGAGACTATATATATTGCATGGGAGCTGTAGTCTCCTCACTCTTTAGTCTCCTCACTCTTTAGAGTAATGTGTTTTCCACATGAAGGAAGAATGGTCAAGCTCGTGGACCAACTTTCGTTTCCCGGATCATACATCGCAAATAGTCAGATGCCATCCCTAAATGGTCTATTCATGCAAGAAGTGTCTCAACCCACGGTCCGTCCTCCTGATGAGCACGAGTAATCCGGGAGGATATGACTGGAACCTAGGGGGCATGCATCCTGGCCTGCTTCGGCAGGGAAACTTTGGGTATAGGGTAGGTTTCCGCGGGAGAATATGACTCGTCCGTACCCCGTTCGTGGATGGAAGAGGGGTTGTTCTAGAATAGGATTCTTTTGTCAAAGTTACGTGTTTGGCACCAGTCATTCACCATTGTCTATCTCGGTAGATAGTGCCGAGGAAGTGTTTTGTTTGAAAGATTAACGAGACAATCTTTGGGTAACCTGAAAGAGGTAAGCCTCTCTCGATTAAAACAAATGTTTCGGCGGAGGGTAAGTAGAGGTAACCTTGAAACTCTGTTTTATACCTGGGGGCATGCAAACCTTTTGGAGTGCAAGCAAGGGGCGACTATTTATTTTTTAAATTTTTAGGTCCTCCCTTTAAACCTGTAGGTCTAACCCTTTAAACTCGTAGGATTAGCCGTTTCCGAACTTGCATAAAGAAAGGAGAGTGAGAATAGCTTTGGTAAAGCGCAAGCTCTATAAAAAATGGGATCTTTCATGAGACACTCTTAATCTTATGACTGGGTAATCGAGCAGTTTTAGCATAAAGTTCATGCTCGTTAAAAAATAAACGCAAGATCCGAGCAGTTTTAACGCGGTCTTCATGCTCGTTAAAAAATAAATAAAAGCAGTGAGCAATGTTTCCTCCAGAGTTTAAGCTCATTTTTATCTAAAAAATGAACCTATCCCGGTAAATAACCGTTGTGATCGTAAATTTATCAGCCATAAAAGCCTTGGTCGTGTTTGCACCTGCCACCTCCACTTGTCATTTGGCCGATCGTTCACCTCCATATGATTGTTTACCCATTTTGAGGAACAGCTGCAAAGAGTGATTTCACCTAGCCATCCTTGTGACACTGCCGTGATTGGAAAATTCCAACCTGTACCTGGAATCAGTTGCTATCCCTGTTTATCACTCGTTCCTCAAAAGACGAGTCTTCTTTAAGCTCTTTTCATCTGACTCGTAAAATATGAAAAGATTGCCGAGTTTTGGCCTTCCAGCTCGTTAAAGGACCGGAAGAGCTATCCATCCTCTAGATTTTAATCTTTTTGGACCTGAGGGATTATTGCACAAAAAGATCAAGCGCTTGTTTTGTTCGGCTCGTTAAAGTTATCGAAAACTCATCCCTTCTGTATTGTTTTATACTTTTTCGGACTTAAGGGATTAGATGACGAAAAAGGAATTTTGGAGGTGACTTTATGTACCTTTTCAGACTCTCTAAAAATGAAAAGGACTGAGTTATCCTTGTCGTTAGACTTGTTAAAATGATTAAATAGCGACAAACTTGTTTTTAGACGAGAACGAGTTTCACTATCGCTAAGCTCGTTAAAACATAGCGATGGGCTTGCCCGAAGGGCAGGTTATAGAACAAGCATATGTTATCCTCCTCAAGCTTGACAAAAATAAAGAGGTACTGGTCAGCAATGACTGGGGAAAATTTTTGAAAAAATCAAGAAAACTTTGATGGTAGCAGGTCGCTCTTGAACATGACACTTTTCCTCCATATCACAATTCAGGTTGGGTTGTTTCATTCACCGGTCACATCACCATGGTCTTGCCATACCATCCATATTTGGGGTAATGCTACCGATCCATTGCATCAGTGTCGCCATATGTTCAAGAGAAGTCGTTCAGAAAGAGTCAACCGGGTCCCATCCACTGCCATACATTATCCTTCATCCATTCATGACTGCCACCCTGAATCATATGTCACAAATTGTTTTCACCTCCATTAAAATCATTAGCTCCGTTCCGTGTCACTGATGTGGGATTCATTAAGGCCCTCCTTTGATGGATCGCTCCTTGTCGACATCAGCTCATTATCCAAGGAGTTGATCTAGGATCACCCCCCTTCAGTACTTTGAAGCTTGCATGCCTCAATGGCAAGTTTCTCACTTCCGGCAACAGGTATACATCAATGACCTTCGACCAGAAGATTTTGCGTGGTGTTCGACGCCAAGTCCTTTATTCACACCATGTGAATTGTACTGCAGTACCTTGAGGGTCATTATCATTATCGGTGATTCCTCTCGCGCTTGTTAACGGTTTACATCATTGACCAGTAATCAAGCGATGTCTTTCCATGTTCGACTTCAGCGCAATTCTCACATGGATCGACTTGTACTTAGAGTGAAGATCGAACGAGTTTGAAGACCCCGGATCTAGTTTCATCCATCCGGGCTGCGATATATATTCAGGAAAAATAAAGACATTTGACATGTACATCATTGCAGCAGATGATCATCCTACTCAAAGGATGATAATTTTCACCAAAATTATCAGTCTACCATCAGACGATCGTCTGTTCTATGTACAAAAAATGAATTTATAAAGCTGAGCATGGGAATGCCCGCCTCAGCTAGATCATGAAAGCAGTATGAATCATAATGTATTGTATTGTATTTTATTACAGGTCTCCTCCCAGCAGATGGATGAACTTCGGACCCTCCTGGATAAAGCATTTCACCCGATAAACGGCCTCTAACTTTAGGGGGCAACTGTTATAGACATTTTTGTGCCTTGCATCACTGAGCATGAAATGTCAATAATCAAGGGATCCAAAGTCCCTAAACATGTTGTTCCTACCCCTAGAGGAACAAGGCCAGGTAACCACAGCACTTAACAAAAGTTCTCCACCTGAAAACACTCAAAAACAAGGCAATTCTGGATCATGTCAACTGCTCCACTGAGCATCTGCGCTGAATGTCAACTGCTCCACTGTCTACCTGCATTGAATGTCAACTGCAAAGAAGGCTACCTGCACTGAGCGAGTTTGGACAAGTGGCAGAGTCATTCCTCAAGGTGTCAATGCCCAGGAAGCTTACAAAATGACACTTGGATCAGGGAATTCGACTGGTGATGAGTAAGAGGTTCCAAATCTCCAAGTGGAAGCAAGAACCTCGAAGTGGACTCAAGAACTGAAGTAGGAGAGGACACTAGTCAGCTTCATACCAGCCTCAAGCTGACTCATCCTCTCTCCAAAACTCCTATATATAGATCTCTCTCCATGAGGTCAAAGGAGGCTGGAATTTGGGATTTGCAAAGAATTGTTGTTGATTTGTGGCTAGAAACATTAGGTGTGTTATGCTTTGAAAGGAGCTGAAGAAGGAATTCCATTCTGCTGGGAAGGAGATGCTGGGTTGGAGCCCTATGGGTTGTATCTCTTCCTGAACCCTGTTACTTTCAATAAAGCTATCTTGATTCTTTCCTATATGCTGGTGTATTTTTTGTAATTGCATTAGTATATTTGATTTACTTCTAATCCAGAATCATTTATGAATATGTATATTTTCCTTTGTATCGTGTTATTCTCTTATTGCAAATAGTTGTTCTCTTGTCACAGGTAGCTATTCTCTTGTGATCTCGTGGGATTCAAGTAGTTGTTCTCTTGATTGAGCGAGGAGGCAAGCAGTTGTGGACACACAAAGAGAAGAGGATCTAGTTCGAGGGACAACCGGAAGATAACGGTAAGTCTGTCGATCTCCTCTCTTTCATATTTCATAAAGGAAGAAATCATGATAGTTGTATTCGTTTGTTGCTAAGGCGCTGTCACACCTTAGGTGGATAGGATCATCCTAAATAGGCATTTTTCCCCACAACAGTCCACTCTTGGTTTTTTGACTGCCACAGGTTTGCAGGTAGATGAGCTTGCCTTACTTCTTTCATCTGCTTCTATGTCCTTGTCTTTCTTCTGTTCATTGTCCTCGGCATTACCTCTGCCGCCCTGTTCCCTTCCCTGGTCAACCGTGGACCTTTCTCTGTTTTCCGTTTCGGGGGGAGGCCCCTGGTGCTCCCCCTGTGGATCGTCCATTTTCCTTGAACCATATGGTCTCCCTGTTTTCTTGTCGGCGCTTCAGTCTCTGCCCTCTATGCGCAGTAAGTCATTATTGTCGTGCGCAGGTTTGCAGGAACCCTAGGTCAGGTTTCAGCATCGCCCGCTCGCTCAATGGGACACTTTCTTTTCGTCATTCTTAGTTCGTTAAGTTAGCTTTATTTCAGAATAAAGAGTATATTTTAATGTACGATAGTTATTAGGAATGGACCTCTCTTGGAAAATATTATTTTGGAAAGAGAACCTACATTTGCATGTGCAAGAATAGTATCTATTATGTTAGATTTATTTTAGAAAGGGATATGCATTTCCATGCATAATAATAATATCTATTGTTTTAGTGTTGTTGGAAAGAATACCTAGTTGCATGAACAAAGAAAATAGCTAAGGGGCTAGTTTCTTTTGAATAAAGTTCATATAATTATACGCACAAAAGAACGTAGCTAATGTATTTATTTTCGTCAAAAGAGTATGGATAGTTGTAGTGGTTTTCTTTAGTAAAAGAATGTGCAATGTGAAAATAAATGGTAGCTAATGTGATAATTATATTGGAAAGATTTTCCCTCTTCTTATGTGAAGAAAGGGTAATAACCATGAAGGTTCTTTTAATTATTATTGTGTTTTGGTGGTGAGAAGTAGAGTTTAACTAATTCCATTTTCATGATACATGTGGAGTAAGTATGAAGAATCATGTCTTGATAATATTCATTCAATTTACCTTATACATGATGGAATTTGATTGGCTAGGCACAACTCATAATCATACACATGCAAGGGTGAATATACATGTTTAATGATTATGTGCTTTTAAATTAACGCATGTGTAGTGTTTTTAAGGAATGCATGTCACAATATATGTTTATATTTTATGTAAGAACCTGAATATATGTTGAAACATCATTAGTAAAGGTTTATTATGAGTTTGATTAATATTTTATCTAATCATGATATCAAAGTTTTCTGACAGTAGCATGAAAATATTGCAACATATGTGAGAGGAGGGTTATGTTTAACCTTATGGAAGGCGATGAGCTAGTGTTCCATGCAGATTGAAGGAATGTCAACTGAAGGATAATTCACTGATGGAAAACAACCAGGTCGCAAAGGTATAATGTTGAGGATTGCGGGTAATGATATCATGGGTATTGCAATAATTTTTATTTAGTTATATTATATTTAAGATGACAATTCTTTGCAATTTTTTATGGAAATGGTCAAGGGATAGGCTCCCTCATATCCATTGAGTGAAAGGTCAACACCCTCACGAGTGTTTAATAAAATTAAATGTTTGTTGGTTTTCACCCTACGGGGTTTCCAAGTTATATCGGTCTATAATAATGTGGTTCCTTATTGTTCCATTCCTATGATGTTGATTCCTTGCATGATTCCTTACATGATGTGACATTTACAATATCAAGTATGTCGTTAACTGACCTAGTTAAAATAATAATGAAAATAATGGAAGGTTGCATGAGGAAGTTTGTATTAATAGGCTACAACAATGGTTGTTAATAGTTATGTGATTTACTAATCCATTCCTAAAGTCTCTATGTAATAATGACGAAGTTATCTAATGGTTAGTTAGGGATTATGGAATAATGAATTCAATTATTACGTGTTGGTAATTCAATAAAAAATTCTAACCTTATCTACTTTTCCATGAGGTTTAGCAGTGGATGTTACAATTGCACTCAAATCACTTCTTAAAATGACATTATAATTGATACTAAGTAAGAATTGAGTCACAAAGACAGAACCAGATATTGCAAAGTCATTTCTAATGTATATTCTAATAGGAGGTTCATAGTTTAGCAAATACAATCTTAGTTCCAAAGTTCCTGTTTACATATATTAAACTAAAAAATTAATAAATGTAAAATGCAGAAATGTTTTATAGAAATATTGAAAGTGCCTTTTTTATTGTAGATGTTCTCCTAGATTTGAATCTTTAAGTGTTACATGTTTCTTGAGAAATTTAAAACTTGTCGTTTTTAATTACAGTACATAAAAATATAGAAGAAAAACAAAGACATGTATAATGTAATAATCAAATGACAATAAATAGAATAGAATTGTACCTCTTAGAAAGTTTATCATTGTTTTTAAATGTATTTTTCTACTTGTGTTCATCTTACCAATTCCGAAGATATGAATTAGATCATATATGTATAAATAAGAAAAAAAAGAGGTTATAATTTCATAGCAAGAAAACATTCCAGCCTTGATAGCTACATGATGCTAACATATATTGCACAAACGTTTTTAGCAGTCTCATGTTATCAACTTTTTGAAATTCACACACTATTTAAACATGAATTTAACATATATTTGTATAAAGGATCTAAGTAGTCACCTACAAAATGAATGACACATAACTTACCTAACAAAAAAGATGCACATTGTGCACCTGTGTTCAAAATGAACTTGCAGAGAAAATACCTCGCATCATGCAACTACTAGAACAACCATTGTAAATCCCGAAGAACAAATCATTATGTAACCAAATCCCTTGAAAAAGTAATCGAAAATATGTTGGAAATGTGTATGCTAAAATTTGCGTTATAAACACAATGGCTAGTGCTCCTATGAACAACATAACTAGGACTAGTTGTCACAATTGTCACATTACTTCTTATTATTAAATTTCCAATGTACATATTAGATACTAACTAAAGGTGATATGTTATTCATAATATATTTTTTGAAACATCTTACCAATGCACCTGGAAATAGAACGGGGCGGGGACTAATAAATAGAATTAGTAGTTGGAATAATCACATTACATTTCAAAATTTCATGATATGTTTAAAATAATAGCAATAATAAAAACTCAAAAAAATAATAGATAGTCAACATGCTTTGACCGTGAAGTGAGTGATTTAGTCCTTCATGAGGCAGGGACTAATAATGATAACAATAAGTTTAAAAAATGGTTGGAATCATACGTCTGAAATGAGGGCGGATGATAAAATTTGCACACTACTATGTCAACATGGATGCATTTAATTTAATATTGGGAAGTACAATAAAATATTCTTCCACAACTCCACACTCTACAAATCCTTAGATGATTAAAAAATATAATATCTTTTGAACTTTATAGTAAAAATAACTACAAAATTTTGAGGCATGAAGAGTTTATGTAGGAGATTAATCATCCCCAATACTATCTCTATGCGGATTCATATAATTTGAGCTTCCTGCATAGTAAATGCATTTGTGACTTGATATTTTTTAATTATATAGTTATCAACCAATATTAAACGAGATTTCTTTCTATTGCATACAAGGAAGGAGTGTTTTGTAGGAGAACTGGAGTGCAGAGAAAGCAACAAAAACTTTCTCCCCTCTACAAACTTCTAGAAATGGTCCATCACACATATAAAGTGGAATTTATAGATCATTAGGTAATATATAAAAGATAAAGAAATTTTCTCAAAATATACTTTTAATAAATGATTTTACATAATTTCTCAGAATCAATTTCACAATTGACAAATAGACTCAAAATTTGAATGAGCATTGAATAGAGATTTATGGTCCAAACAATAATATTTGTTGCATAAAGCATTTACAAAAATCCAAATACTTAAATCATAAAATCAAATGCATTTTCCCAATTGGGGCTTGCAATTGGGATCCCATAAATTTTAATGTCAAAAAGGCACCTAAAATGAGAAAAAAATAAATGCATTCAGGAATTAGTTTAGTTTGTGATAACATACCAAACATGGTAGTCTCTGAAATAAGGGTTGGAGATAAATATGCACACTACTATATTCACATGGGAATGTTTTATTTGATATTGAGATGCAAATGAGCCTTGGAGAAAATTATTTTTGGGCGGTCTGATGTCCTGTTCTCAAAACTATGTTTCATGGCTTTGAGTGTGCATGTGCAGTTGTGCGTATGTGTGGTTGTGTGCTAATACAAAATGAGCACAATTAAAGCATTAATTAATTATAAAAAAATGTTGTTCAAATGAATTTGATAGTGATTTATTAAAATTTTATAATATACATT
Organism: Pinus tabuliformis; assembly: GCA_031772625.1. Classification (NCBI taxonomy): domain Eukaryota; kingdom Viridiplantae; phylum Streptophyta; class Pinopsida; order Pinales; family Pinaceae; genus Pinus; species Pinus tabuliformis. Next base: position 340,460,737 of record CM062818.1, on the reverse strand, counting down.
ATGTTGAGTGCACACGAAAAAAGCTTGACTTTGTATTATCCTTGCTCTTTAACAAACACCCCTACACACCCTTTCTCCTTCACTTCCCACATAATTGATCACATCACACAGTCAGCATCAAGTCCTCCATCCCGATGAGAGAAAATCTTCTCAAGAAGTTCGCTTTTTCATTGATAGCGAGAGAAAGAACCTATTAGAATCTTCATATTTTCAATTTTCCCTATCAAATGACGACACTTTGTTATGCCAGAATATAACTTCTTCCATGTTTTGATACCCCCATCATAGATCAAAATTGTAGTAGTTTCATACTAAATTAATAAATAAAAGCTTTGTCCACATATTTATTCAGACCCACACAATTTCTCTGCACACCCTTTCCCTCGCACTTCCCACACACCCTTCCTCCTTCCTACAAGTAAGAGCTCTAGCAAAATTTCTTTGTGGGGTTCTCAAAACTATGTTCAATTGTTCTACTTGTAGAGGTGTGGGTGTGCACAACTACAAAAAGAGTGACAATGAAATATTCTTCCACCAAATTTGATATTTAATCGAAGATATATTGCCTTATATTGATATTATGCTTTGCACAATCAAAGAAGTAGCTATACGATAGGAGTATGCATGACAATAAAAAACTTTGTTCCTTGTTCAGGAAAAGGGAATCCTCGAACACTCAAGAATGTTGGAAACATTTCTAAATGAAACTATCAATTGTTCTGAAAAAACTTATTAAAGATTGAGATACATTAGTTTCCATTTGACCTATGGAGTAATTTCAAATTTAGAAATATACGTTACACCAAGCATGGAGGAAAATAGCATGAATTTATATAGTTCCCGCTATTTAACAAACTCCCATGCATACAATTTCCATGTGCACCCTTTATCTTGCACTTCTCACACACCCTTTATCCCACACTTCCCACACACCCTTTCTCCACACAATGAAATAGTATTAGTGTCATATTAAATTAATATATGTGTTTAAGCCCCCCACCCCGCCTGTTGGCACCCAATTTTGTCCCCAATTTTTTGCCACTCATCCCTATTTTCACCATATTTTGCCTATGAAAGTACTCCTATTACCTACCCTATCACCTACATCACTCCCTAAACCCCACTATTACATAACTAAGAGGTAAATGCACTTAACGCACATCATTTTTCTATTTATGGTTGAATTTAAGTGAATTTTGAGTCATGTCCCTATATGTTAACTATTTATTCATGGGTTTAGCTAGAAGCTTAGTGACAGGATTGACAGGTCCGCATGAATGGAAGGATGCCTCGTCATCAACATCGATCTTAGTTTTCATCTTCAAATAGTTGATCCTTGACCGAGTTTGAGACAATCTATCCAGGTGGGCTCCTTCTTCTTGTTTTGACCATCAAAGTTACAAAGTGATCTGTGAGGACAAGCACAATGCTTCCAAGATCTATTTTCTATGTTAAGTGTGATAATTCCAAGCCTGTATATCCTCCATATCAGAATCAAAGTAGACTACTCTCAGAATGGTAGTTAGTTACTCTAGAAGGAAGTCGTTTGTTCTAAGTAAATTCATTATCATTTGGAGCATATCGAGTAGTGCTCATATTAGTTTACAGTTGCTAAGGTTTCCATAGTTAGTTAAATTTTTATTTTTACATTTATAGAGTCATCTTTAAAGGTATTTGTAATGCAAATACAATGCTAGTTGAGCTAGTTGGTTAAGAATTGTTGATGTTGATACATTGTGACTTATGCCAATTGGTTCTCAAACTCAGTTTTGGAAATATATGTGATCGCTTTCAAGTTGTGAGCCAGAAGCATTGTTATCATGGTTGATTCCGAGCTATATCTCTCATGTTTTAGATATTTCTTCTATTGTAGTAGAATATCTTACTCTAGGCATGGGAAGGCCCACCACCTCTAGAAATAAGCCCCATTAATAGTTTAGATAGCTAGGTGTGTGTGTGTAATTTTATAGTTTGAATCATGTGTGTTGCAGTTATGAAAACTAGTATATGATTTCATGATATGCATGGTTTGTTGCTTTACAGATTACATAATTTAAATATTTCTTTCATGTGTTAAAGAGTTTCAATTCATTATATAATCTAATTTTGTATTTTGATACAGAGACACACTTTGTTCTTTCATTCAAAGTTGCATTCATTCATTTATATAATTGGAGTTTCCATGTTAGGAACATCAATCGATTCTTGGAGCTACATAGGATGACTTCTGTGTGTTTATTTCATTGTATCTATCTCTATAACAAAGTTTATGATGAATGGTATAAGTGTGAATGTAGATTTCATTTTGTATAAGTGAGAGATTGATTTATGGTGTGAGTTTTTTATTGTGATTTCAAGCAAATTCGAGTTTGGTAGCAATAGGTGTTTCGTTTTCCATTTCCACAATTTGAATTGTTTGATTTGTTTCAAACATTATGATTTAGTTTTTGTAGTGGGGTTTACCTTAAAGTATTTCATTCAGAGCATCAATTTGAGTTATTAAATTATCATAGGATAATTTAGATACATTCTCTCATAATAGAATAATTTTGATTTCCATTCCCAGTGTTGTAGTATAAATATTGATTTCAAGCATTGAACTGTATGATTTACATTCCTAGCATGATTTGATTCCTCTCATTACTTTGAGTTATTTGAAAATAGTTAATTCTAGGATAGATTAGATTTTCATTTTAAATGCAGTAGCATAGGATTTTATTTTATAGCAGTAAGCTTAGATAACTTTGTCAAAGGTTTCATTTCCTTAGAGTCAATCTCTGTAGCAATTTAAAGTGAAGTTTGAATGTGTTTCATTCCCAAGTAATAGTAGTCTGGTTCGAATGGATTGCGATAACAGATTAGGATATGATCTTAGAGTTACAATTTGGTCTTCTTATCATATTTTGTTATAAGTGAATAGATGATTGGTCCTCTAAACAGATAGAAGTTTAAATCCTCGCCTAATATTTGTGCTTAGAGTGAATTTCATTAAGCCTTTGGTTTCAGTAAGATTGCCTTTTGATTGCAGAGATTTAGAATGAGGAACATAATGGATTGAGTTAAGTTGATTTCCTTTATAATGCTTATGTTTTATGAGAATGAGATGAGTGCTAGTTTGCTTAATTAGTAGTGTTTATTTTCCATCATTCTGTACTTAACGATCAATGGAAAATTACATACTTTGAACTTACTCTTGAACCAAAAATGCAATACAAGTCGTGCTTACAAGTCTTGGTTGATAATTAATTACTAGGAGGTTTAATCACTAATTAAAACTCTCAACACCACCTGTGTAAAGGACCTAGAACTTCATTAGAGAAATGACAAACAAAATTATCCCTCTTCGTCCATGCCTCAACTCCACATATTAAATTAGCCTTGCATGGAGGAAAAAATATTGAATCGTTATAGTCCTTGCTCTTTGAAAAGATCCCCCACACAAAATTTCTCCACATACCCTTTCTCCCATACCTCTCATGCACCATTTCTCCACACAAAAAAATAGTAATAGTTTCGTATTAAACTAATATATTTGTTCACCCACACCTCCCATCCCCACCACCCACTCCACTTACATAAGGGACCTACAACCTAATCAAAGCACCAAAAAATTAAATTAGCCTTTTTTTGCATGCCTTGAATCCACATATTAAATTATCCTTGTGCAAAGGAAGAATGTTATGTAACCATCTCACAAAAAGATAAAAATGATAGATCAACGACTTAGAAGTCATCGTCTTCAAGTGGGAAACCTCCTTTACATTACACAAATAAACAATTCTTGCATGATACAAATGACAAAACCTCCTTTCTATATATAGGAGTCTAAGGGGTCACAATATAATCAAAGCCGACATAACAATAATAATATAAGGACACAAAAGTAACAAAGGTGGGCTTCTGTGGGGCATAATGATAACAATATGGGGACAATAGGGGCACAACAATAGCAATAAGGGCTACAATGCAAATAGTAATGGGGGAATCATTAGTATTGTAGGGACCAAACATGGCCCCCTCCTTAAAAAAAGTGTTATCCTCAATGCTTGAATAGTTCTAGATGCTTCTGTATAAAATTCTCATCCTCCCATGTGGACTCTTCAATGGGCAAGTTCTTCCACTTGATGAGATACTCTTAAAATTTATCAATTTCATAGCTTTTGAGTTCTTGTTTTTGTGACTGTTTCAGGTTCTAATATGATTTTTCCTTCCTCATCAAGTTCTATAAATATTGTTTGAAATGGTATCTTGTCACCTATAATCTTCTTTAAGCATGAAACATGGAAAATTGGGTGCACTTGGGAAGCAGCAAGAAGCTCCAATTTTTATGCCGTAGTACCTATATTTTGCGACACCTTTTACGGGTCATAATACTTTGGTGATAATTTATTATCCTTCTTAGCTTGCTTGAGGTACATTTTTTTATATGGTTGTAGCCGTAGGAATAGCCAATCACCTACATCAAAACTTCTTTTGTTGCAATGTTGATTTGTTTGTTGCTTCATTCTATTCTCCACCAAAGTGAGGTTATCCTTTAAGATTTGGAGATATTGTTGTTGATGCTTGATGTGATCTTCCATTGCTTGAAAGTTAGAATGTTCTCTTAAAAATGAGGTGATGGATGGTGGATGATATCCATAAAGTGCCATAAATGGCATCATTTTTGTTGCAGTGTGGAAGGAAGTGTTATACCACGATTCAGCGAGAGGCATCCATTTAACCCATTGTGTCTGTTTATCAGATACAAAGAAATGAAGATATCCTTCCAAATATTTTTTTACTATGTCATTTTTCCCATCATATTGAGGTTGATAAGATCAGCTATGAGCTAACTAATTACCTAGACCAGAAAATAATTTTGTCCAAAACTTTCCCGTGGAAATGGGATCTTTGTCGCTTATAATAATCTTTGGGTTTCCATGTAGCTTTTGATTTGTTTCCATAAATGTAGTAGAAACTGTACTCACATTAAATTGATGATATAATGCACAAAAGTGTGCATACTTGGTGACTCTGTCAACTACCACCATGATAACACTCTTTCCTTCGGACTTGGGTAAACCTATGATAAAATCCATTGAAACCTCCTCCCAACATTGGCTTGTAATGGATAAAGGTTGTAATAGACTCGGGGTATTAATTGTTTCATCTTTATTTTGTTGGCAAACCAAACATTCCGCCACAAACTTTTGAATATCCAATTTAAGGCCATCCCAAATAAATTCCTTCTTAACCCTGTGGTAATTTTTTAGAAATCATGAGTGCCCTCCTAAGGGATAGGTGTGCAATTCCATAAGAATCTTTTGTTTGAGTTGGGAATTCTTACATAGGTATAACCGATCTTTGTACCATAAAGAATCATTTTTCCAGCTAAATGTAGCAGATGTACTGGGATCTTGTTGTAACTTTTGAATGATTTTCCACACCTTTTCATCATTCTTCCATTCATCACTTGCTTCATTTATCCAATTTGGTTCGATAATGGAAATGGCGCAAAGAAATGCTTCCACATCCTCATCCTTTCTTGAGAGTGCATCTACCACAACATTTTGCTTCCCTTTTTTGTAGATGTTTTCAAAGTCCCAACCCAACATCTTTGTGACCCATTTTTTCTACTCTTCTGAAGATAATTTATGCTTTAAAAAGTATTTAAGACTATCATGATCCATTTTTACCTTGAAGTGTCTTCCCATTAGGTAGGGTCACCATTTCTTAAGTGCATCTAGTATTTCCAACATTTCCTTCTCCATAATAGCTTTGTTTAAATACTTTCCTTTGATTGGATGACTTTCAAAAGCAATGGGTCTTTATTCTTGCATTAAAATAACACCAATTCCATTTCCTGAGGCATTAAATTCCACAATAAATGTTTTTGTGATGTCTGGTGTAGCTAAGTTCGGTGCTTGGCACATTGCCTCTTTAAGATGTTCAAAGGCATTTGTTGCTTCTAGAGTCCATCAAAATGCATCTTTCTTCAATAATGTTGTTAGAGGTGTTGTTATTCTCCCATAATTCTTAACAAACTTGCGATAATTCCCTGTCAACATGAGAAATCCTCGCAGATGATTTATGGATTTGGGGATTTTCCATTCCTTAATAGTTTTAATGTTTCTAGGGTCTACCTTAACACCTTCATGAGATACAATATGACCCAGATATTCCACCTCTTGCACTCCAAAGAAACATTTGGAGCTTTTTGCATATAATTGTTTCTCCTCCAATAGTTTGAGAACCCTATCAACATGTTGAACATGATCCTTCCAAGACTTGTTGTAGATTGGTATATAATCAAGAAATACTAACACAAATTTTCTAAGGAAGGGTTTGAAAATGGACTTCATCAATCCTTGAAATGGAGAAGGTGCATTGGTAAGGCCAAAAGACATGACCAAAAATTCATAATGAACCTCATGAGTTCTAAATGTTGTTTTTGGAATGTCTTTAGTCTTGATTCTAATTTGATTTATCCTAAATGAAGATCCAACTTGGTGAGTTAAATTGATCCATGCAATTCGTTCAATAATTTATCAATGACACGAATGGGAAATTTATCTTTAATAGTGAGTTTTTTGAGCTCCCTATAATTTGGACACATGCGCCATGATCCATCATTCTTGTGAACCAATACTATTGGAGAAGAGAAACAACTTTTACTAGGTTTAATTATACCAACCTCTAGCATTTTTTCAACCATACGTTCAATTTCACTCTTTTGGGCATACAGATATCTGTATGGACTGATGTTCAGAGGAACACTTCCTAGAATCAAATAAATAGCATGATCATGATCAGGTTAGAGGATTTTGGGAGTCTCAAATACCTTGGAATGGTTGTACAAGACTTTTTGGATATCTGGATAAATATATGATTTCAATGTGGGAACCTCTAGTGAACATAATTATGCAATTATACCTGGTTATTCTTTCTTTAGAAGATTTGTCGTTCTGTTAGATATGATTATCTTTCCCAGTTTCCCTATGATAACCCTTAATTCAATTTCCTTTCCTTCCTCCTCTTCACAATATATGTAAAATAATTTCTTCTTGGCACACTTATGACCTTTAGTGTATTTTCTATCACAACTGTAACAAAGCCCTTTTTCTCCTTTTTATTCCAAATGTTGTGGTGTCAACCTTGTAGGTTGTGGAAGGCTAGGGGAAACAACACTTCCATCTTTATAATTATGAGTGGTAGGCTTCTTTGTTGCCATAATTTTGCTTTCCATTTTTCTTGCCAACTTGAATGGCTTCTCCAATGAATCAAGTTCCCAAAGGCGAACCTCATGTTGGATGTGATCCTATAAAGTAACTATGAACACATCAATCCTATGCTCATCTAGAATATCTTTTATCCTTATATTCAACTTTTGGATGTCCTGAATGTTCTCCATCATTGAACCCTTTTGTTTGAGATTTATCAATTGGATAAAAAATGTTTCTTTTTGTATCCTCATAATGTGTTATTATTTCACCCGTAAAATTTGCCCAAGTGACAATTTGCTTACGAGAGCAAAGCCATCGATACCATACAAACTATTTGGTTCGAAACATAAAGTTGCAATTCGTACCTTTTGTGTGTTTTTCACATTATGGAGATTGATGAGCCTCAATATTGCAACAAGAATGTTGCAACTCTCAAGGCTACTGAATTTAATTATCAAACCGATGTTTGTACAAACATAAGAGGTATCGACACTATATGTGCAGAATACAATATGTCATTCCTTTGATGTCATAATATAATGGAGTGTATGTATTGAATTCAAATCCTAAGCTAATTGAAGAAAATGAAATGTTCGAAATGGAACCATAACCTATTGCAAGAAAGGAAGTACAAGGAAAGAGAATGAAATCAAATGCTAAAACACACAATTTTCTAACTACCTCCTAAAAGGATTTGCTTCAAAAGAATGCTAAGTTAACATGTATGCAATACTAATATCCTAAGCATGCATATTCAAACCATCAAACCTTCTATTGTTGTTCATGTAAATGAATAAAATAAAATTGTTTTTCTTTTTGTCTTTTTCATGTGAGAGTGTGAAAGCTAATCTCTTTTGGTGATGTGGCAGGTGGCTTGGAGAAAATGGTGAATGGTTAGAAGGCTTGGGAGACAAGTACAGACCCCTTTCTAGCTTCCTAGAGGATTTTTCCTCAATTCGGCCTCAAAACAAGCTTTCCTACAAGATGCTATAGTGATTTCCTACAGGATCCCCTTATTTCTTACACGATGTACAGATTTACAATAATTCATTGAATGACAAATAAAATCAAATCCAATTTGGATGGGAAATTTTTTCTTTGTTAACTAGGATGTCTTAGGTCCCAATTCCAAGTGGAATCAGTCAAAAATACCTTTGTTAAACCATGCAAAAGAAATAAAAAACATTACTAGTAAAAAATTTAGAAATTCAAGAACTAGTGAGCTAGTAAATCTAAAAAATTCCTAACCAAATCAAGTGTAAATGAAATGGGGTAATTTTTTTTCTGAACTAGAATTTTTTTTTGATCTAATGCAAGTGGAATCAATTTGATTGAATCTCGTTAGCATGCTCTAAAAAATAGTAGAAACTTATTGTTCTTTGCTAAAAAGGAGGTCCAACAATCTAGATTTGGGAATGAGAAGACTAATCCAAGCAACTCAATGATTATTATGAACTTCGAAATCTTTTCTAAGGATGAAATAATGCTTTTGATCTTGCAAAAGAACTTACATGAACCATTTAATTCAATCCTACAACAAGAAATCATTAATACTAGATGCAGAAATAGAAAGAAATAAAAACTAGAGATGCATGTAAATAAGAAATGAAAAGAAGGAAAAAAATGATACAAAAGGGCTCTGAGGCTCCTAGGATAGATAAGCCCAAGGAAAATAAAAGACCTATCGTGAAGAACAAGATTTAGAAGATGAACATGACACCAATCTTCATTATTTTCATCAATAGAATTACATCCCTGCAAGAAAATACAATGGAGCTGCAAAAATACAAGCTCTCTCCACAATAACATTGATGAAAATATATCCCTAAGGGAAAATTCGACTTGGTACTTGTACAAAATGATTAAGATTCATTCCCCATGAATGGAGGAATCTTTCCCCACCAAAATCCCTTGATTATTAGATCTGGTCCCCAATACTAGGACTTTGAATTAAATGGCAAGGAACACATTCCTAGATTTTATCAATCATTCCCTAGAGGCAAATTTGACTTGGTACTTATAAAAAACGATTAAGAATCATTCCCCGTAGATGGAAGAATTTTCCCCATTGAAATCCCTTGATTTTTGGATCTACTCCCTTGATTGGTGGATCTGCTCCCTTGATTAGTGGCATTCCTAGATTTTCGCAATCATTGCAATTCCACAATGTGTGCCATAATTCCATAATATCTTGTTGAATTATTTATTTATTATTGATCCTCCAGTAGTAGGGAACAAGTCCCTAAATTATCTCCTCCTCCAACTCTTCATAATCTGCCAAATATTCTCATAATATTCCACAAAAATAAATAATATTAGGCACAAATATTCAATTATTCATAAACCTTCCTAATGAATATATTAAAGTTAAAAATAAATTATCTAATGAAAAAATAGAGGTTTAATGTGTTGAAGGTTGGTCATAGGCCTTAATTTATGTTTTAAATTACAGGCATGGGCCTTAATTTATGTCTAATTTAGAGGCCCATCATACCCCCCTGCTGAAAGTGTTGGTCATCCTCTGAGCAACCTAGTGACCTCATTGTGCCTCATCCATGGCCCCGGTGGCCTCTCTCTTGTGCATTAAGAATATTGGTTGTATGCTCTGCAAGGACAAGCCAAAAAACATATGTTTTCAAAGAAAAATCATTGTTTCTTGAGACCATTAGCTTGCTTTCTTGCCCTTATTCAAGATGAGTTCTTGAATATTTTTTTAGTTTAGCAAGGTCTTCCATATCCTTATCAACCTTCTCCTACCTTATTCTGCCATTTGGACAAGTCATTTATTTTCCTTAAGACTGTGTCCCATAGCATTTGTGGGTCACTGTAATTCCTACAGGATCATCATGTAGAAAACATATCCCCTTTGTAAATTGAAGTAAAGGAGTGGAAAAAATGATATAAATGGTGGAGGAATGAATGGTAATGAGTGGTAAAATAAAAATGTGAGTGACAGGGGTCTCTTTGTGATCCTCCTTTTCTCTTTAACTATCCTTGTTGACCTGCAAATGGAAATTTCATGAAAATGGAAAGGATGCTCTCTTTGTTTTTTGTTTTCTTTTCAAGAATGAAATGGGATGGATGAATGATGAATAGATAGTGAATATGAAGTGGATTGAGGGCTTGGAGTGTTGTGGTGACCTTGGCCTTTAAATTTCTTCTTTTAACTTCTGTCCCCATTCCTTGAAATGATCACCCTTCCTAATTTGACTTTTCAACATTACATGAGTGAAGGAGTGAGCTGCAATCAACTAGTTGAAGGTGGCTCAGACTGCAAACCCATCCTTAGCTTATAAAACCTCATCTCTCATGCATTGACAACAAATTTCTAACTATAATATAGGTCAAGAATATTGCATACCTGTACCTACCTAATGGTTTTTGAAGAGACATGCATGCTTCTGCTGAGTTGATTTTGATGTGCAGGTGTTGGATGGCGATTCTGATGATCCTGATGTTGCTGCTAAGCTCTGGAGGAGCTTCTTTGACCTCTAGATCTCCTTTAAAACTGATCACTACCAATCCTGTAGGTGTTTTTGTGTATCCTATATGTTTACAGGATAGTTACTTGTTTTTTCCATATATCCAAAATGGTAGATTGGATTGAGTTGAAACTTATTGAACATGTTGCCATTATCATTGTGCACCTCCCCATAGAAAAGCTTTGGTCAATGGATGCACAGATATTGAGAAAAACTAAAAATAGTTGAATGTGATGGAAGTCGATTTTTTGGAAGCCATGCACTAGAATTTGCTGAAATTACTTGGACATGTTACCATCATCCATATGCATCTCCCCATGAAACAAGTTTTTAAATGGATGCACAAATATGGAAAAAATGCAAAAATGGATGAAGGTGATGGAGACCAATTTCTTGGAAAATGTGCACTAGAATTTGCTAAAATTGCTTGAGCATGTTACCATCATCCATACGCATCTCCCCTTGAAACATCTTGGCAAATGGTTGCATGGTTTTCAAGTTATGGCAAAAACAAATTTCTGCTCTATGTATTTTTGTATCCTGTAGTAAAACAGAGCATCGTGTAGTTGTTTAGGACAGCAAGCAAATTGAATGGTAGAAGGTGTAGAATGATGGGTGGATGGTGGAAATAGACAAGGGTGATGAATTGGCATGGCCTTGGTCTTGTTGAAGAATTTGAGCAAAGGAGGAGAAAGTCAAAATTTGACTTCTTTTGACTAGGATTGACCAATTTTCGTTTTGATACCAACTTGTTCTTATTGCTTGCAGATATTGGAGAGTACATCCATTCATCAAAGAGATGCATGGAGCAAGGATTTTTTTCTTTTTTTCTTTTTTTATATTTTTCTTCTAGGCCTACTAGCCGCCTCAATGAGGTTTTCAACTCATAGGTCTGCCTAGGCGCCTCAAAGGAGGTCTTCACCTAGGATCTTTTATTTTTTTCCCCTTTTGTTTTTCATTTATTTCCAACCCATTGACTGCCTCATGGAGGATTTCAATCAATGAGACAATATGAGGCGCTTACAAGGGGGTTTTCACCTTAGATTTTTATTTTTTCTCTTATTTTTCATTTTTTTTTGGTTGTTTTGTTTTTTTTCTTCTACCCTACCCTACTTGAAAAGCAAAATCACTTTCAAGTATAGGAATACTTCCAATGGAGCCATGTGCACATCAAGATGATAGAAAAAATGACGTGGAGGATTGAAATGTATGTTTTGACATGTACCTGGATTCCAGAGACCAAATGATTTGACTTTGAAAGCATCAAGCATAGTTGAGGAAGAGAGTGACGCTGCAACTTAGTGACTGTCTGGAACCATATTTCAATATAGTTGTGTTGCCTCTGGTCCACTTGCTGATTTGGATCATCTTGTATGTCTTATTCTACCATGACCTTCAAGTCTTCCTATTTTTTTTTATTGGTCTCTTGAATACATGGAGGATTTGATGGTAACCATGAGGGTGCTTTCTCACTCTCCGATATTGTTGTCTTCTCTTCATTAAATACAGCCCATGGTTCTTTTATCTTCTCATTTGAATCTTCTTATGCTGGATGTAGTCCTTCAATGATATCAAGAGAATCTATTTTTTGCAATACTCTTCCTGAGCTATGGTGAATACCATTGAGCTCAAGAGGAGATGTTTGGAAGTGTTTTACCTTAGCATTGTAAGCATGCTGAGGTACTTCAAGGTGTGGGTTTGAAAATGGTGGTATAGGTAGTTGAGTGGGAGTGTGTATTTGAGATGGATGTGGATGGGTTTGTGGTTGTGGTGGAGGTGAATGGTAGGGATAACATGGAGTTTGGTATGGAGGATATTGAGTAAAATACTGAGGATATTGTGGATGGCTCCCATAATTTCCTTGCCAATATTGTTGCCAAGATTGGTTTTGGGGTTGAGATGGCCAGTGTTGATAAGGAAAGAGTGTGTTCCAATTACTTTGAGGTGGATGTGCATAAGATTGAAATTTTGAATTGGGCTTTTGCATCATATCAGACTGAATAGGATGCCATGGTCCTCTTGGAGCTCCATAACATTGCTAAATTGGCAATTGACTTTCTCCATTATTCTCTTCGTGAACTTCCTTCAACCTTGGTAATGATGGACAATGTTTAACATCCTGTGATTCTGCAACACAAATATCAACATTTTCGTTTCCTTCATCTTTCATTCTTAACATTTCTACTTGTTTTGTTAGATTGCTAAGAATTTCTATTTTAAAATCATCAAACAAATTACCAAATTTAGCTTGACTTACCGATCTTGATGCTGATTCTCTTGCTTTTCCTCTTGATATGTGTTTGCATGTTTCACAAATTTCCTCAAATGACAATTGATATATATCACATCTACTCATGAGATTAAGGAGATCAATCCACTCATCCCTAATTGTTCTAAGTAAGAGGGTTTTTAGTGTGTCGGGTCCTAAATGATGTAGTTTTTCCCTCTTAAGATTATACATGAACCTCTTTATTAGATCATATAGACTCTCATCTTCTTTTTGGTTCATTATAAAGATTTCTTATTTAATATCATGATCTTTATATTTTTCTAGGAATATCTTTTTCATATAATTCCATGATCTTATTGAATTAGTCTCTAAACTCATGAACCATTTAAGATCTCTATTCTTCAATGTTGCTAGAAACAATTTAAATTTTTGAGTTTTTAATAAGTAACCATAAGGTCTACAAACAATCTCAAATTCAAAGAGAAAGGTTTCTGGATCCTTTAACCTTAGACCATGAAATTTTGGAAGAAAAGATGGAGGGATGTTCTTCGTGTGCACACTACCATCAGTATCTTGAATGGGAAATCCGAGAGGATCTTCCTCGTTGTCATCATCTCCATTCATTTATTCTACATTCTTTGCCATTTATTATTCTTCTTCTACCTACAAAATTGGATGGTGATATGGCTCTTACTGCGTCATGTGATCAAATGGGGGGGTGTGTTGGTGTTGGAGAATTTTTTTGTTTTTGTTTTTATGATTGAATGAAAACTATAATGCAATGCAATTTTCTACTTTTGAAATTAAATATGTCTAATGAAAATATTTTTTTGTTTTTGAAAAAAGTAAAAATAAATGAATCAACTAGGGAAGAAAACAATGCATACTTTGACACCTCCCCGACAATGACACCAAAAAGTGATGAGCCTCGGTATTGCAACAAGAATGCTGCAACTCCCAAGGCTACCGACTTTAATTATCAACCCAGGGTTCGTACAAACTTAAAAGGTATGGGCACTATATGTGCAGCATGCAATGTGTCCTTCATTTGCTATCAAAATGTAATGGAGTGTATGTACTGAAAGAAAATTCTAAATTAATTGAAGAAAATGAAATGATCAAAATGAAACATTAACTTATTGCAAGAATGAAAGTACAGGGAAAGAGAATGAAATCAAATGCTAAAACACACAATTTTCTAACTAGATCCTAAGAGGCTTTGCTTCAAAATAATGCTAAGTTAACATGTATGAAATCCTACTATCCTAAGCATGCATATTCAAACCGTCAAACCTTCTATTGTTGTGCACGTAAACGAATAAAATAATTTTGTTTTTCTTTTTTTCTCTTTCATGTGAGAGTGTGAAAGCTAATCTTTTTTGGTGATGTGGCAAGTGGCTTGGAGATGATGGTGAATGGTCAGAAGGCTTGGGAGACAAGTAGGGAAGCTTTGCTAGATTCTTAGAGGATTTTTCCTCAATTCGAACTCAAAATAGGCTTTCCTATAGGATGCTACAGTGATTTCCTACAGGATCCCCTGATTTCCTACAAGATTTACAAATTTACAATAGTTCATCGAATGACCAAGAAAACCAAATCCAATTTTGATTTGACAAATTTTGGTATTAAATAGGATGTCGTAGTCCCCATTCCAAGTGGAATCACTCAAAAATACCCCTGCTAACCCATGAAAATAAAAATAAAAAACATTACTAGTCGAATATCTAGAAATCCGAGAACTAGTGAGCTAATAAATCTAAAAAATGCCTAACCAAATCAAGTGTAAATGAAATGGGGTAATTTTTTTTATGAACTAGAATGTTTTTTTGATCTAGTGCAAGTGGAATCAATTTGATTGAAGCTCATTAGCATGCTCTAAAAATAAGCATAAATTTATTGTTCTTTATCTAAAAAGGAGGTCCAGCAATCTAGATTTGGGAATGAGAAGACTAATCCAGGCAACTAAATGACTATTAAGAACTTCAAAAGATTTTCCAAGGATTAAATAATACTTGTGATCCTGTAAAATAAATTACATCAACCATTTAACTCAATCCTACAACAAGAAATCATTAATACTAAATGTAGAAATAGAAAGAATTAAAAACTAGAGATACATGTGAATAAGCAATGAAAAGAAGGAAAGAAAATGATACAAAAGGGCTCTGAGGCTCTTGAGGGAGACAACTAGGGACCGTTTGCTAGGTTCCTAGAGGATTTTTCCTCAATTAGGCCTCAAAACAGGATTTCGTACAGGATGCTACAATGATTTCCTACATGATCCCTTGATTTCCTACATGATGTACAAATTTAAATAATTCATCGAATGACCAAGAAAATCAAATCCAAACTGGACGGGAATTTTTTTGTTATTAACTAGGATGTCTTAGGTCCCCATTCCAAGTGGAATCACTTAAAAATACGTCTATTAACCCTTGGAAAAGAAATAAAAAACATTACTAGTCGAAAATCTAGAAATTCAAGATCTAGTGAGCTAGTAAATCTTTAAAATGCCTAACCAAATCAGATGTAAATGCAAATGAGGTAATTTTTTTATGAATTATAATATTATTGTGAAATAATTCAAGTGTAATCAATTCTATTGAAGCTCATTAGCATGCTCTAAAAAATAGCAGAAATTTATTGTTCTTTTCTAAAAAGGAGGTCCAATAATCTAGATTTGGGAATGAGAAGACTAATCCAAGCAACTCAATGACTATTATGAAATTTTAAAGATTTTCCAAGGATGAAATAATTCTTGTGATCCTACAAAATAACATACATCAACCATTTAACTCAATCCTATAACGAGAAATTATTAACCCTAAATGTAGAAATAGAAAGACATAAAAACTAGAGATACATGTGAATAAGCAACGAAGAGAAGGAAACAAAATGATACAAAAGGGCTTTAAGGTTCCTTGGATGGCCAATCCCAAGGAAACTCAGAGACCTCTGGAGGAGAACAAGATTTAGAAGTTGAACATGACACCAATATTCATTATTGTTCAATAGAATTACATCCCTGCAAAAAAATACCATGGAGCTGCAAAAATACAAGCGCTCTCAACAATAACACTAATGAAAATATCCATCTAGACGCTAATTTGACTTGGTACTTATATAAAATGATTAGGAATCATTCCTCATGAATAGAGGAAGCTTTCCCCGCCAAAATCCCTTGATTAGTGGATCTGCTGCCTTGATTAGTGGAACACATTCCTAGATTTTGTCAATCATTGGACTTCCACAATTTGTGTCATAATTCCATAATATCTTCTTGACTTTATTATTTGTTATTGATCCTCGAGTAGTAGTGAGCAAGTCCCTAAATTATCTCCTCCTCCAACTCTTCATAATTTTCTCAATATTCTCATAATATTCCACAAAGATAAATAATATTAGGCACACATATTCAAGTATTCATATACCTTCTAAATGAATATATTAAAGCTAAAAATAAATTATCTAATGCAAAAAGAGAGGCTTAATGTGTCGAAGGATGGTCATAGGCCTTAATTTATGTTTTAAATTAGAGGCATGGGCCTTAATTTATGTCTAATTTAGAGGCCCATCATACCCCCTGCTGAAAGTGTTGCTCATCCTCTAAGCAACTTAGTGCCCTCATTGTGCCTAATCCATGGCCGTGGTGGCCTCTCTCTTGTGCATTAATAATCTTGGTTGTAAGCTCTGCAAGGACAAGCCAAAAACCATAATTGTGCAAAGAAAAATCATTGTTTTTTTAGACTATTTTCTTGCCTTCTTACCCTTTATTCAAGATGGGTTCTTGAATATTTTTCAGTTTGGCGAGGTCTTCCACACGCTTATCAACCACCTGCTACCTTGTTCCATTGTTTGAACACCTCTAACACCTTCAAAATGCATTGAGATGAGAACTAGGACATCTTGTAGGAATTCCTATCAAAACTACAGGAAACCCTGTTAAAACTACAGGAAATCAGTTTTGAGTATAAATGATAAACTGAGGTTATGGCAGGCCCCCAACTTGACTCCCATGTAGTTCTGCCATTTTTAGGCCCTGGACAAAAGCTAGAAATATATTGGAGACCACTTAGAACACCTATTTTCATCGCTATAGTTTGATTTATATTTTGATGGTGAATTCCTTATTTCTTTTTGTTGCCTTCTTCTTCTTTGTGGCCTAGTTGACTGCCTAATGGCCTTGGTGTTCTCTAAAAAAGTTCTGCCAACTTGGGGTTTAGTATAATTTATTCATTTCTTCCTTCTTGTAGCAGCAACATTCTGCCTTCCTGTAATAGTCATTCCTCCTCTTTCAAAGCCTTCTAACTGTATTGGAGTGATGAGAAATGATGAAGAGGAATTGGATGATTATGCTTGGGCTCAAAGGGAGTAGTTAAGGTTTGTGAAAATGGAGAGGATGTTCTATTTTTTTATTTTTTTTTCAAGAATGAAATGGGGTCGATGAATGAAGAATAGATAGTGAATATGAAGTGGATGGAGGGCTTGGAGTGTTGTGGTGACTTGGCATTTGAAAAAATTCATTCTTTTAACTTTTGTCATCATTCCTTGAAATCATCACCCTTCATAATTTGACTTTTCAACATTGCATGAGTGAAGGAGTGAGCTGCAATCAACTACTTGAAGGCAGTTGAGATTTCGGACCCATCCTTAGCTTATAAAACCTCATCTCTCATGCATTGACAACAAATTTCTAACTATAATATGCTCAGGAGAATAGGTCAAGAATATTGAATACCTTTACCTACCTGATGGTTTTTGGAGAGACATGCATGATTCTGCTGAACTGATCTTGATGTGCAGGTGTTGGATGGCGATGGTGATGATCCTAATGCTGCTACTAAGCTCTGGAGGAGCTTCTTTGACCTCTAGATCTCCTTTAAAACTGCTCACTGCCAATCCTGTAGGTGTCGTTGTGTATCCTATATGATTATAGGATAGTGACTTGTTTTTTCCATATCTCCCAAATGGTGGATTGGATTGAGATAAAACTTATTGAACATGTTGCCATCATCATTATGCACCTCCCCATAGAAAAATGTTGGTCAACGGATGCACGGATCTCGAGAAAAACTAAAAATGGTTGAAGGTGATGGAGGCCACTTTCTTGGAATCCATGCACTAGAATTTGTTGAAATTGCTTGAGCATGTTACCATCATCCATATGCATCTCCCCATGAAACAAATTTTTAAATGTATGCATGGTTTTCAAGCTATTGCAAAAACAAATTTCAGCTCTATGTATTTCTGTATGCTATAGTAAAACAGAGCATCCTGTAGTTTTTTAAGACAATAAGAAAATTGAATGGTAGAATATTTAGAATGATGGATGGATGGTGGCAATAGATGAGGGTGATGGATTGGCATGGCCTTGGCCTTGCTGGAGCATTTGAGCGAAGTAGAAGAAAGTCACAATTTGACTTCTTTTGACTAGGCTTGGCCAATTCTACTTTTGGTACCACCTTGTTCTTGTTGCTTGCAAATGTTGGACAGTGGATTCATGCATGGAGCAAGGATTTTTTTTTTTTGTTCTCATTTTTTTCATCTAGGCCTACTAGCCGCCTCAATGAGGTTTTTAACTAGTAGGTTTGCCTAGGCACCTCAAACGAGGATTTCACATAGGATGTTTTTTTTTCTCTTTTTTCTTTTTTCCAACCCATTGACTGCCTCATGGAGGTTTTGAATCAATGAGCCAATCTGAGGTGCCTCCAAGGAGGTTTTCACCTTCGACTTTTTTTCATCTTATTTTTCATTTTATTTTTTTTCTTCTACCCTACCCTACTTGAAAAGCAAAATCACTTTCAAGTATAAGAATGCTTCCAATGGATCCATGCACACATCAAGATGACAAACAAAATGATGTGGAGGCTTGAAATGTATGCTTTGACAAGTACCTGGATTTGAGAGATCAAATGATTTGACTTTGATGATATCAGTCACATTTGAAGAAGAGGGTATTGTTGTAACTTAATGACTATCTGGAACCATATTTCAATATAGTTGTGATGCTTTGGTTCACTTGTTGATTTGGATCATCTTGGATGTCTTCTTCTTCCATGACCTTCAAATCTTCCTCTTTTTGTTGATTGTTCTCTTGACCACATGGAATATTTGATGGTAACCATGAGGGAGCTTTCTCAATCTCTAATTTTTTTGTTTGCTCTTCATCAAATGTAGCCCATGATCCTTTGATATTCTCATTTGAATCTTCTTCTTTTGTATGTGGTCCTTCAATAATATCAAGATTATCTCTTTTTTCAATACTCTTCCTGAGTTATGGTGATGATGAGTCTCATTATTGGGTAATTATATGGGCCTTAATTTACCTCCTAGCTTAGTCAAACCAACTATTCTCGCAACTTATTGCATACTTTTGATTATATTTTGTTTATGAGATGAGTTAGAGTTGGATATTTTGCTTTGTGGTCTAATGTGCATTTAACATAGGATTAAAAGATAAAAGCAAGGAATTTTGGCAAAGATCGTGGTAAAAAAGTGAATGGGACAAGGGACAGGAATTATAGGAGGTAAATCCTCCTCATTTACTACCCCTCCATTCAAATATTCCTCCATAAGTAGAGAGGCCTAGGACCTCAGTAGAATTGGGATTTCTTATTGTAAAACTCTACTTTATTTTCAAGCTGCAAGACTTGTGATAGTTTTGATGTAATCCATTGTTTTGATAATAAGAATGAGTTTTGTTTTGAGCTAGCACTGAGTTAACTCAGAGGGCTAAAGCTGTTGGGTTAGGGCCCAACCCTAGCAGCTAAGGCTCCTCTTTATTGTACATGTATGCTAGCATAGATTCATGGTTTAATCATTGATTTGCTTAAATAGTTGCATTTCCATTACAGTAGTGTAGTGTAGATTATTCGTGTTTTAGTTTGCTTCCATTTGTACCTTATTTTAATTAGCAGGTTAGCTAGAAGTTCTTGCATGAAGTTTTGATGTCTTGATTTAGTACGAGGTTTATTTCATTGTCATCTTTTTCCATCACTTTTTTCGCATATGCTCATTTCCTTTAGCACGAAATGCTTAAGCGGAAACTAATAAAACATGTCTTGATCAGATTATACCCATAGACTTCCTTACCGTCCAATCCACAACAAACCTGACCAATCACCTTGCAATTCATTTCAACGCTTCACTTTATGCACTCCAGATATCCACCGTTGATCTGTCTAGCTTGATCCAACGGCTAGCGTGAATTCTTCCACCTAGTTTATGCTCTCCAAATCCCCACCATCGATCTATTGCACCCTCAATCCAACGATTATCGCGTCACCGATCACCAACTAGCTTGGCCTATCTCCACCGTTGGTCAATCCCGCATGATCCAATGGCTATCACACAATCTCATGCAAATTCTTGCATGGCTAATATCTGCCCGAGAGCATGTCAGAAAATTGGTTTTCTCGTGCTATGTGTCACTCACTTAGGCTAATCGCATGAAAATTAGAAATACAACTTACAACTTTGACAGTGTGTGAGAAACTGCTTACCACCTACGAACCCTGCTCCATCATTCCGCATGTTTTTTACCATTTTTTCACCACGTGACTTGATGTGATCCATCCATTTATTCACTTCATCATCGCAATAAGATCTTCGTCATTCATCTCCCATTAATCATGTTCGTCCATCTATTGAGTTAACCTCCCGTGATAAGATCTTGGCCACTCAATCTTTCATTAATCTTGTTCGTTGATCGATCCACCCATATATTAACTTAATCCCTGTGATAAGATCTCCTTCACTCATATTCCATTAATGTTGTTCGTCCCTCTATTCACTTAATCCCCTGCAATAAGATCTTTGCCACTCATCTTCTGTTTTTACTGTTCGCTGATCGATCCAATGGTTCCTATGCACTATTGCCTCATTACATTCTCCCTTCAATGATTTCCATCTTCGATTCCTCTTCCACTTGATTCCTTCCCAAACATTGTTCTACATATCATTTAAAAGCTACCACTCCTAAGTTTAAATTTGGTTATGCAATCGGACTCTAACACTGTCCAATCATCAAAAACTAGAAAAGTGAAAACAGATTTAGTCTAGTTTCCTTGCTTACACATTAGTTTGGTTTGATGCTTTTTACTTCTATAACGTAGATAGCAACATTAGGTTAGTGTTGATTTAGCAATTTTTCTTAGCATAGTTGTTAAATGTTTAATTAGGATATGGTGTAATTTAGCATTACATGTTGTTTTCTTCATTACTACAGTAGAGTAGCTCTCTTAGAATAGATTTGCTCTTCTTCCATCAAAGAATCAAGATTCTTTTGACTATATAGAAGTCTGGCTTGGAACCCTTGGTATCTCTCTCTAGATGAACAAGTGACAAGAGGCAGGACCTTCACTTCTACTTGTGCATATAACACTGTCACCTCCAATTTTGTACGAAGCTCGGGTTGATAAGTAAAGTTGGTAGCCCAGGAGTTGCAACATCCTCGTTGCAATATTAGCGCTCATCACTTTTTTAGCGCAAAGAGAAGCAATTTCAAGAGGGTGATTTGGCATTATTATATGATTCTTTGTATAAATACTTCAAGGGCAAGCTAAGGACAAGATGGATCGGATCTTATGTGGTGGAAAGATGCCATGATAATGGTTCAGTGCAAATCAAAACTATAGATGAAGAAGCCATTCCATTTCTTGTTAATGGACAATGATTGGAAATGTACAAGAGGCCTTTACCAAAGCAAGAATTCATTGACAATATCAATAAAACAATGATCATGGTGGAGCAAGTTCCAGCTCCTCCCTCATTAGGTGACTGAAAACAATGTTGCAACACTCAAGTCTACCGACTTTAATTATCAACTCAGTGTTCGTACAAACTTAAGAGGCGTCGACACTATATGTGCGGCATACAATGTGTCCTTCCTTTTTTGTCATAATGTAATGGAGTGTATGTACTGAATTCAAATCCTAAACTAATTAAAGAAAATGAAATGTTCAAAATGGAACCTTAACCTATTGCAAGAAAGAAAGTACAAGGAAAGAGAATGAAATCAAATGCTAAAACACACAATTTTCTAACTAGCTCCTAAGATCTTTGTTCAAAGGAATGCTAAGTTAACATGTATGCAATCCTACTATCCTAATCATGCATATTCAAACCATCAAACCATCTATTGTTTTGCATGTAAATGAATAAAATAATTTTCTTTTTCTTTTTGTCTTTTTCATGTGAGAGTGTGAAAGCTAATATCTTTTGGTGATGTGGCAAGTGGCTTGGAGATGATGGTGAATGGTCAGTAGTCTTGGGAGACAAGTAGGGACCCTTTTCTAGCTTCCTAGAATATTTTTCCTCAATTCGGCCTCAAAACAGGCTTTCCTACAGGATACTATCGTGATTTCCTCCAGGATCCCCTAATTTCCTATTGGATGTACAGATTTACAATAATTCATCGAATAGACAAGAAAATCAAATCCAAATTGGATTGGAAAAATTTTGGTACTAACTAGTATGTCTTAGGTCCCCATTATAGGTGGAATCACTCAAAAAGACCTCTGTTAAGCCATGCAAAAAAAATAAAAATTACTAGTCGAAAATCTAGAAATTCAAGAACTAGTGAGCTAGTAAATCTAAAAAATGCCTAACCAAATCAAGTGTAAATGCAATGGGATAATTTTTTTATGAACTAGAATGTTTTTGTGATCTAATGCAAGTGGAATAAATTTGATTGAATCTCGTTAGAATGCTCTAAAAATATCATAAATTTAGCGTTCTTTGCTAAAAAGGACGTCCAACAATCTAGATTTGGGAATGACAAGACTAATCCAAGCAACTCAATTATTATTACGAACTTCCAAAGATTTTCCAAGGATGAAATAATGATTTTGATCCTATAAAAGAAATTACATCAACCATTTAACTCAATCCTACAACAAGAAATCATTAATACTAAATGCAGAAATAGAAAGAAATAAAAACTAGAGATGCATGTGAATAAGAAATGAAAAGAAGGAAAGGAAATGATACAAAAGGGCTCTGAGGCTCCTAGGATGGCCAAGCCCGAGGAAACTAAGAGACCTATGGATAAGAACAAGATTTAGAAGCTGAACATGACACCAATCTTCATTATTTTCATCAACAAAATTACATCCCCGCAAGAAAATACAATGGAGCTGCAAAAATACAAGCTCTCTCCACAATAACACTAATGAAAATATATCCGTAGAGGAAAATTCAACTTGGTACTTATACAAAATTATTAGGAATCATTCCCCATGAATGGAGGAAGCTTTCCCCATGAAAATCCCTTGATTAGTGGATCTAGTCCCCAAAACTAGGAATTTGCATTAAATGGGAGGGAACACATTCCTAGATTTCCCCAATCATTCCATAGAGGAAAATTCGACTTGTTACTTATACAAAATCATTAATAATAATTCCCCCTATATGGAGGAAGCTTTCCCCATCCAAATCCCTTGATTAGTGGATCTACTCCCTTGATTAGTGGAACACATTCCTAGATTTTCGCAATCATTGGAGTTCCACAATTTGTGCCATAATTCCACACTATCTTGTTGAATTATTTATTTATTATTGATCCTCCATTAGTAGAAAACAAGTCCCTAAATTATCTCCTCCTCCAACTCTTCATAATCTGCCCAATATTCTCATAATATTCGACAAAAATAAATAATATTAGGCACAAATATTCAATTATTCATAAACCTTCCTAATGAATATGTTAAAGTTAAAAATAAATTATCTAATGAAAAAAGAAAGGTTTAAGGTGTTGAAGGATGGTCATAGGCCTTAATTTATGTTTTAAATTAGAGGCATGGGCCTTAATTTATGTCTAATTTAGAGGTCCATCAGAGATCAAAATATTGCTCCATCTGTAGTATCCATGTTATGGGATCCTCGCCATCAAACTTCTTCATATCGATCTTTGGAACATGGTTGGTCTTCGATCCAATGTTAGAGTCTATGAAATCATGGTTAACATTTATTTTGTTCTCATCATGAGTTTCCTTTACTACCCTTTCTCCATTAGTAAGCATTTCTTGTAGAAACTTTGTCAAATATGTCTTCAAATATTCAATATTAGCTTCCACACCTTTCTTTAAACCATCCATCTTAGCTTCCACATGTCCATGTTAAAATATTCAGACCTAAAAATGATACACAAAAAACTAAAGTCTGCCCTTTTTATATAACTTCTTACGAAATTTCAATCTGATACTCAAAGAGAATGTTATAACGATTTTTCCAAGGTCACTTGTTTGGCATGTAATTCGGGAGCCTGCCATAACCCTAACTTCCTTGGATCATATATCTGTAAATATAGTGATACAAGATCTGAAATTCAGACTCGATGATAATCGATATTTTGGCTCAAATGGGTTTTTTTTAGCTTCTGAAACATTGCAGAAAAAAGGTTATAGAGAAAATTCCACGATGACCTATTTTCGAGCATCGAAACCCTAGAATCCAAATCTCTAATACCAAATGTTATGAAACCAGCTCACAAAAATATAGAAATGATAGATCAAAGACTTAGAAATTAGCCTCTTCGAGGGGGAAACCTCCTTTACAATACACAAATGAACAATTTTTGCATGAGACAAATGGAAAAACCTCCTTTCTATATATAGGAGTCTAAGGGGTCACAATATAATCAAAGCCAACATAACAATAATAATATAAGGGCACAAAAATAACAATAGTGGGCTTCTATGGGGCACAATAATAACAATATGGGGACAATAGGGCACAACAATAATAATAAGGGTTATAATGACAATAGTAATGGGGGAATCACTAGTATTATAGGGACCGAACAAAGAAATCTTGACTTGACTCTCTGCTCTTTGGAAAACTCCCCCGTGACACAATTTCTTTACACACCCCTTCTCCTGCCTTGCATATATGTTCATATCCCCTCACCCAACCCCACCCCCTCATTTACATAAGGGACTTGGAAGCCCATTAGTTTTGACATCATTGACGAGACCAAGAGCAGTGTCAGGCATAACAATGTCGAAGCACTCTCCGATGGAATGGCCACTCACAAAATTAACCATTTGTTAATTATAAAATGATTTTTCGGGCACTAAAAAATACTAAAAATAACCCTCCCTCCACTAAGGGAACTATGTCCCATCAAGGCTTGTTTAGTCAACAAAAAATTAGAAATAAGATGTCCTAAAATTAAAATATTATTTCTGAATTTATAAGAAAGTAGAAATATTCAGTATTTCCTTCAAACATTGGTTAAAATTGCAAAATCTCAACAAAATAATAGAGAGTCAACACAATTAAACTGTGAAGCGAGTATTATAGTCCTTCGGGAGGTAGGGACTAATAATTGCGAAAGGCCCCATTCCAATATTGGATATTTCTAGCCCCAATTTCCTTGTCAAATGACTTCTAACATGCTAGCTATCTAATTATAAAATACAACAAGACTAGATATAAGGTAGACTTGGCCACTTGTATGATTCATTGCTAAACTTTTTTTTAAACATAATTGGACACCATTGATGATGGAATAATGACTCATTTTTTAATTGTTAGTGTTATTGTAAGTTGTTGTTTTTGGTAAGAAAATATGGAGTAATTTCTAGAGAGATTTATGGACTGATTGATAGGAGTTTTGTGGAGTGATTGATTAAGAGATTTGTGGAGATGACAAATTCTTAAGACCTCTATTCATGTATAAATATATTACTTTTGTTAATGAAATTTGTTAGAGTTGGTGTGTGTATTATTGTTGAATTTTTACTTTTGTAACGTGTTGGTTTTCTTTCTTCATTTGATATCAAAGAACTATAGACATTTTGTGAGTTTGAAATTTGTGGAGTGTTATTTGATATGTTGAGTGATCAATCTTCTTGGACTTGTGTGTGCTAGAAGACTTATGAAAGCCATGAAATGACCTTCACATGAATCACTGCATAATAACGAAGCATGTTCAATTTGTGAGGAGGGGTCAGAACTCCAATCATGTGAAGCCAACTATGGAACATATGGAGCCAATGCGAGTCTATGCCTTATTCTTTTGTTGTGTTTATTGAAACTAGATAATGTGCAAATAATGTTCCTAGTCAATTAGTTGTGCCCAGTATATGGAAGAACTCATGCCCAACGTGTGGAAAGTTACCAAGGAAGTTTATGTGAAATGGTACACTGAGTGAATTAACGAAAGCTAAGTGTTAAGTATATGGTATGCATAAATTTCTTCATGCATTAAAATAATATACATTAAGGAGAAATAGACTAAACTATTAACATAGATTTTCAGGATTTAAATTCATTTTGATTCATTAAAGCACTCCCATTATAATTATGTAATTAATATTTACTGAGAGGGATTTAGTGGAGAACTTGATTTGAGCACAAGAAATAATTAATGGAGTCTTAATATTGATTTTGTCTTTGGGTTTAAAAATTGAGGGTGTTTTTCTAAATTCCTTCAAAAGGATATTTTTGTACATTTTTAAGAAAAAGGTTGTATTTTTAACATAGTTGAAAATTGAAAGTGAGAAGTATTAATTATTTTTATTGAAAAAAAGGAACTTGGTTGTAATTGCATGTTTGTTGCACCATCTTGTACTCTCTATTTAATAAAAAAAGATATTTTGTGGTGGTGGTTGAGTCCAATTTCTAGGACAATAGATCTTGTCCTAGGTCGAAGTGGGACACATCATGTACCTTTTTTCTTATTATCTCTTATTCTCTCATGGAAACAAGCAATATTTTGTTGCCTAAACTTGTTGGCATGCACTATTTTATTTCAGCCAACACATGCAATCTATAGTCATTGCTAAAGATTTATGGGAACTTGTAACTACTGGATATACTATGCTATCTCAGGATGAATTCAAAGTTTTGAATGATGATGAAAAGAAATATCTTAAGGAATTTATTAAGAAATATAATGCAACACTTTCACTTATAGGGAATGCTATTGAAGAATTGATATTTCTAAGAATCAATGGTGTAGTATCATCCACAGAAGCATGGGATATATTAAAGAACACATATGAAGGTGTGGTTGTAGCTGAATTTCAAAGATTAAGGATGAGTTCTGAAAATTGTCATATGAAAAGTGATGATTCTATTCATGATTACATCACTAAAATGCAAGATCTTGTTAATCAGATGATATCATTAGATGAAGATGTTCTAAAAATAAAGTTAATTGAGAATATTTTAAGAAGTGTCCTACCCAAGTTTTAGATGGTCACTAACAATATTATGGGATCCAAACATTTAAATACAATGAAAATTGATGAATTAAGTGGATTTTTGTTAACTGTTGAAGAACATCAACCATATAAGCAAGCATAACATTTTTTTTCTGCAAATCATAGAGGAAGAGGAAGGAGAAGGTGTTACTATTAGAATTAGAATAAAAATAGAAATCAATAAAGTTTAGAAGAAAATGCATCTCTTTCGAGAGGTATAGGAGGGAGTCTCAATTAGTTGAGAGGAAGAGGCATGGATGGATCTTGGAGAAGAGGACAAGGAAGAGATGGTGGTAGAAATGGAGAAAGAGGTGGAGAACTACAATGTTATTATTGCAAGGAATTTGTTCATCTTGGAAGATATTTTTATGCAAAAATGTGAGATACGGAGCATAAGGGTGTTAATACAGTTGTCCAAGAAACTAGGAATGAGAAGTTATTCATATCAAGTTTGATGGTACATAGTGAAGAAAGTGAATCATGGTATATTGATTAAGGAGTTCAACTCATATAAAATCTCAAGAGGAACCACAGTCAACTGTATTTAACTTTTAAATATTTAACTATAGTAAACCAAAATCAACTATATTCAACCATAATTTAGTAATCTTCCTTAAACATCTAACAACAATTAGGTAAACCACATTAATAAAATATTATTATACATGGATAAACTCTATTTTTAACCTTTCATATATCAATTACGAACACTAATATAGAGAAACATTAAAAATGGCATCAAGATGTATCGAGTACTCTTGAATGGTGAACAAATGTAACACTGCATGTTTTGAAAAGTACGATTTCCTTTTGGTGAGAGAAAATGTTAAAGCAAAATCCTTCAAAAACCGATGGAAACAAATCTTGTTATCCAAAGTCGTGTCGATGTACCGGTTGACCTGGAGCAGTGTCTTCGATTACTCCTTCAGACCATTGATCCTTCGATTACTCCTTCAGACGGTGAATGCGTAACGTACCGATATAGCAGGTCATTCAAAAAGTCGATACAAGTGAACATGAGTTCAGTGTTCAGTTTACTTCATACCGGCGGTAAAAGACCGTGGCAGGCTAGAATAACCGCCTTACAATTTATCATTGTCATAGGTATCGAGAGTAATTCGATTTGATTGACTGAAAGGCTTTTTGTGGACTACGTCACAAGTTAATCAGTTTGACAGTCGTTCTTGAATTATATGTGTAATTTAAAATTATTATTGAGTATGTGATAATGTTTGGTTGAGTGAATTTAAATTTTATTTTTTTTTTGTAAACTGAGGCAAGATTCTATTACTAACAAGAGATATTACATACACAGGCAGGTCTTACCCGCCCAGAAGGGAAACCGGGTGACCATCGGAAGTTTTTAATAGCCATCCAAAAAAAGTATATGTCCAGTCTATCTAACCAAGCTAAAAACCCCTCTATTCTTACTACAAACAGACTTTTCTTAACTGGAAACAAGACCATCTAATATTGCAAAAAGACAAAGAAGTATAGAAAAGCCTCCTATCAGCAGCTGCATAATCTATTGTTTCATTGCATCTGGCTTGACCTCGCTTTCTACCTTGACCTCAATTCCACTTGCTTTAAACATCTGCACCAGCTTGTCCATCTTTCTATCCTGCATGAGAAGAGTTACTTGGATATTCTTCAGCTCCCCTTTAAGGGTGGGCATTCCTTGAGTTAGCTCCACCATTTCCATGGCCACTTTTTCCATGGCCTTGGCTAGTAATCTCTTCATGCCCCAATAGACATGTAATGACTGCTTGTATAAAGACATTCTACCTCTTGTGTGCCCCGGGTCAGGGAGAAAACTCTCCCAATCTTTCATTTCAGGCTCAGAGTGTTCCTGCATAGCATCCTCCTCTAAATGGTCTATAATTCTCCGGATGTTTGGGTTGCTTTCATGGATACAAGCGTCCTCTGCATCCTGCAATTTCTTCCTCATATCCTTTTTCCCTCTCTTCCTGCCTCTGACCCCACTGGCTGATCCTTCCTCATATGCAGATCTTCGAGCTCGGTTCCCTCGACCTCCACTTGCTGCAGGCCTCCCTCTGCCCCTCAGGTTACGTCGTCCTCACATACCTCGACTCCTTTCGCGCCTGCCACCCTCGTCCTCTTCATCGTCTTCCGAACTCTCCTCTGTATCTCCCCTGTCTCCCAATGGAGCGCTGCACTACTTCCATTTACCAACCTTGCCACCCGAGGTCGGCCGCTGCTCCTCCTCTGCGATATAATCTCGAATATCAAAATCCTCCTCTTCCGACTCCTCCGATATGTCAAGGTAAATCCGCTGCGATGATTCCTCAACCGCACCCTTCCCTTTCGTATCCATACTCACCCCCTGGCTTCGTGTCCGCCTACCTTCTCCCCTGTCTGGGTTCACGGCCATAATGGTTATCAGCAAGTTCGTAACACTGCTGTTATTCACTCCCAAGTCTGTCGGACTGTATCCAAGAAGGAAATCTAAAACTCTCCCCCTCACTTGGCTGCTATTCACTTCCAAATTTATCCTTGTCGTCGATCGGCTACACGCATGCAGTAATATAACCCTGCTCGGCCACCTTTCCTCCTTATAACTTCGTTGCTGTCAAGCCTTCTCATTAATACACGTCTCAGGTCTTGGTTCATGATGTGATACGGTCCCTGTCCGACTGACGCATCCACCACTCCACCTCGGTACCTTACCCTCATTCCTTCTTGGGATGATCATTCCTCCCAATGTTCGAGTATACGCACCATGCCTGATTTTAATTTGAGCTACTCTCGCCTTCATATACCCTGTGCAATCATTAATGATCTTGTCTTTTCCCCTCCTATCCATTATGAGGAGACAGCTAATCCATCCCTTCATTCTCAATCGCTTCATCATTATCCTGGCTTAATATGGATTTCAAATCATTCCACCGTGGATCCTCCTGGAATGATAACCAACTGCCGTCCATTTCCCTGTTCAGCTCTTCACATGCCCAATTGGCTAAGAAATCAGTTTCTCTATTACCTCGCCTCAAAACATGATTGATCGTAATATAATCAATTGTCCGCATCAAAACTTCTATGTCATGTATGATCCCTGTTGTTCGCCAACTCTTCGCCACATGGTCCCAGCCTTTGCCACCCCTCAATTTCTTTAGCATATCGATCATGAGTTGGGAATCGCCTTCAATTTCAAGGTTTCTATATCCGTTTCGTGCTGCAATTCGAAGTCCATTATAAACCCCCCATAACTCTGCTTCATTGTTTGACATTTCCCCTCCCCATTCAGCATATGCCCACCGCGAAATCCCTCTACTATCTCTAAAAATACCGCGCCATCCTGCTTTCCCAGGGTTACCCTTCGATGTCCCATCGAAGGTTAATTTAATTCGACTTTCTCCTCGAAATCTAAAATGATTTGGGCTCTGCATACGATACCTATTACTCCTGGCTGTATTGGGATATAACATTGTGAAGTCAATATTCAATCTGGAGAGTATTCGCTGTTCTTCCGAGTTTAATTTCCAATCGTCTTCACACCAGACTTCTGATAAAACCGCTTCTTTAATCGATCGACAAACTTCATCCCAAATTCTTGATTTGTGGCAGCCTCTATCTCGAAATATTCTGCGATTTCGTTCTTTCCACACCTCCCATATTACAAAACCAACCGCTAAATTCCATATCCTCCTGACAAGTTTACTTTGAAAATTCCCCTTTCCCCATTGAAGTATGGTATTCCTAAGACTGTCGGGATCCCTATTTGACTTACCAAAGAGTACCCGAAGTTCTTCCCACAGACTCTGAGTATACATACATCGATTCAGTAGGTGTTCCTGATTCTCTATCTCTTTACTACACAGGTAACACCTTGATGGACCAATCATTCCTCGTTTCTGCAAATTATCCCAAGTCAGGATCCTTCCTCTGCAAACCAACCATGCAAAAAGTGTTACTTTTGGCCACCATTTACCTTCCCAAATCTTTTTCCAATCCATTGGTTCATCCTCCCTTTCCTCTTTCGTAGCCCAGTAGTAAGCTTCTTTAACTGTAAACATACCCTGCATTGCTTTACCCCATCTAAGGATATCTTTACCTTCTCAGATCTTAAGTTTCCTCGAATCTATTTCTCTTATGTACACTTTTGCAATCTCCAGACTTATACTCTCATCCCATTCCTGCGGTCTTTTCCATACTCTCCAAATATCATTTAATGCTGCTCTTCTCCAATAATCCCTTACGTATTCCATTCCTGCGCATTGCGCTATTGCTTGGAGTTCATGTAAAGGTTGATTTCTCGCCAGCTTCTCACGCTGTTGCCATCCTTCCTCCCAAAACCTCGCTGAACTACCTTCGCGGATTTCCCAGAAAGCGACTTCCCTAACCAGATCTTTGTTATTTCTTGCTAACTCCCATATTTGTGACCCTCGTGGAGTTTCTGCTATTCGTAGATGCTCTTCAATTGTGCCGGGCATATCATATTTTGAATCCATATTCTTTTCCACACCTCTGTACCCCCCTGTACCCATCGCCACCATAATTTCGCCCCTAAAACCTTATTTACAATTTCCAGATCTCTTACTCCAAGACCTCCTTCCTCTTTCCTCTTGATTACATTCTTCCATGAAACGAGAGTCCATTTTTTCTGCTGCTTTGGTCCCCCCCAAAGAAATTTACCCAATATTTCTCTCAATTTAGAAAAAATGCCTTTGGTGGCAGCCATAATGGACAGAGGGTATATGGGGATAGATATTTATACCAATTTTAAAAGAATAACTCGGCTTGCTATATTAAACATTCTAAACGACCAGCTATCTAATCTTTTCCGGATCTTATCCAATAAGCTTTGCCAATTCTTAATGCCGTTTGAGTTTATATCCAGCTGAATGCCCAAATATTTTGTGGGTAACTCACCCTGTCTAAAGCCTAGAACTCTTGTTAAATGATCCTTGACAGCTTCAGGTGAATTAAATATAAAATTACAAGATTTATCATTATTAACCGCCATACCTGAAGTGTTCATAAAAACTTCTAAGACATGTTTGAAACTTCTTACCTCTCTAAGCGACGCTTCTCCAAACAGTATCAAATCATCAACGAACTGTTGATGTGTGATGATTAGATTATCTCCCCACAATCTAATACCTTTGATCCGTCGTTCACTTACTCCTTTCTCAAGTTTTCTGCTTAATCCTTCCATAGCCAGTATGAATAAAAACGGATAAATTGGATCCCCTTGCCTAATGCCCCTGGTGGCATTAAACGTGTCTGTAGGTATCCCATTAACCAAAATTGAGAAGTTCGGAGTGGAGACCATACTAATTATCCATGCAATCCACCTGTTCGCAAACCCAAAAGCTTCTAAAACCGCTCTTAGATAATTCCAATTCAATCGATCATAGGCCTTAGACAAATCCAACTTCATAAGCATCCCTTTCTTTTTTCTCTGTTTTAAAGAATGTATTACTTCATGAGATACCACTATGCCATCCAAAATTTGCCGACCTTCCACAAACCCAGTCTGTTCAGGCGCAATTAAATTGGGTAGGAGAGGTTTCAACCTCTTCGCAATCAAGGTAGATATAATCTTATAAATAACATTACACAAGGCTATGGGTCTAAAGCCCTGTGGTTCTTCTAATGTATTACTCTTAGGAATCAAGGTAAAAAAGTTTGAGTTAATACCAGGCCAGATGCTCTACTTTATTCTTGATTCCTCCACCGCCTCCAGTATTTCTTTGCCGAGAAAGTGCCAGCTTGCCTGGAAGAATTCTATTGTATAACCATCCGGCCCTAGAGCCTTATTCCTACCCATATTCATCACTACTTCTTCTACCTCTTCCATGGTTACTGCCCGCATTAATGCCTTGTTTTGTTCCTCTGTAACTATTCTTGGTATCTCCCTGCAGATATTAGTAATTTCTTCCCTTCTATCCCTTTGATCTTCTGTGAGCACCCCCTTAAAGTAATCAACTAGAGTCTTTTCAATATCTGCTTGTTCTAGCACTCTTTGGCCTTCTGCATTCTTAAGTGAAAAAATTCTATTCCTCTGCCTATGTTGAATCATGGCTTGGTGAAAGAATTTTGTATTTCTTTCGCCTTCCCTTAACCAACGTACCCTTGATTTTTGTCGCCACAAAATCTCCTCTTGTTTTCGTCGCTCCTCTAGCTGACTGATAATACGCCCTTCCTCCCTACTCTTGTCTTCATCCCTGCCTTCCAATATTATTCTTTGCTGGATGTCCTCCATTTCTCCTTCTAACTTCTGCTTAGCCTCCATAATATTCCCAAATTCTTTCTTGTTCCAATCTTTGATTTTTTGTTTTAATTCCTTAAGCTTCAATTGAATAGTATGCATTCTCCCTTTGCCCCTGCTAGTACATTGATTCCACCAGTCTTCCAATTTCTTTATAAATTGTGGATCCCTAAGCCAAAAATATTCAAAGCGAAATGGTTTCTTCCCTTTGACCTGCTTGATATCAACCTCCAACCGAATGGGCCAGTGATCAGACCCAAGGCTAGGAAGAATCTTAGCTTAAATGAACACATCCCGATTCAAAATTTGCTCTGATAATAGAAATCGATCCAGTCTAGAGGCAATTTGATTTTGTCCTCCTCGACGATTGTTCCAGGTATGTACACCATTCATTGTATGTATATCTACTAATCTCAGGTCCCTAATCGTATCATTGAACTCCTCCATATTCGGATCTTCTCTCCTTACTCCCCCTTTCTTCTCTCCTAGATTCCTGATCATATTAAAATCCCCTCCTATCATCCACGGGACGTTTGGGATTAGACTTCTCATAGTATGGAGGTTCTTCAAGAAATATTTCCGATCGCTATGATTAGAAGGCCCATATACCCTGGTGAACAAAATTCGTTCCCCCATTCCTACTAATCTAAACAGACCTGAAATTATTCTAGGTAAAGTAAACCAATGTTCAAAGATTACCTCCTCCGGGTTCCACAAAATAGCCAATCCCCCTGCTGTCGCTATTGCATCGATGGCCATAACCTCATATCCTAATTTCAGTTTCCTTACAGTTTCTACCAGCTGTTATCTTTCCATTTTCGTTTCCTGAATTACCATAATACTTGGCTTGTCTTTCTTTACTCTTTCCTTCAAATATCTATGTTTCCCTTGACTGTTAAGTCCCCTGATATTCCAGCTGAGAACAATCATTTAAAACTTTTTAGGAGTTTGTAGAAATACCTCTGACAGAGGTATCACCCTTCCTGAGTTAACAAGAGTCTCTCCCACTGCTTGGATTGATTCATTGAGCGTTTGTCTCCCTTTTTTCCTTCCGCTCTTACCTTGACTCTCTCCTTCTAGACTTTGGGAATCCTGATTTTCTTGATCAGACCTATGTTCTAGAAATCTGACCTTCTTCTCGTTATAAGGTTGAAAGGTTTCCTTATACAATTGTTTCTCTTTTTCTGGGATGAACTTTTCGTCTAGTTTTTTCCAATCAGTAAGTATCTTCTTCATTATTTTTTCTTCCTCTGATCCCACTTCTTTTACAATTTCCTTCCCCTTCATTGATTGATCTGTAATGATATCATCGCGTACTCCCTCCTCCCCTTCCGGCTCACTGCTTGGGCGTCTACTTTTTCTTTTTCCATCCTTTATGATTTCCATTGGCGCTACCACATTGATCTCCTGTTCCTGTTCCATTGGGTTTGACTCATTATTCTCCTTATCCTTTTTTCCACCTTCTTCTTGCATTTGAAGGATATTGAACTTGTTTTTACTCTCGGGTGTTGAAATCCTTTCCTGGGATTGCATGTTAGGGCTTCCAAGATTTGGTCTCCTTCTCCTCTGGACTTCTTGGAACTCATGTGCTTCTCCTACCATCGCTTCCGGTGATCGAAGGTCCTCCGTCTTGTCCTTTGCCACTTCCACTACTTTAATTTGTGGGCAATCCCTTGCTAGATGACCATAGACATGACAGCGTCTGCAGCAAAACGGTATATGTTCGTAATCAATAGGTTGTTGCCAAAGTTCATCATGATACTCAAGCTCAATAGATTCTGGTAAAGGGGCTGAAATATTCATATATACACAAATCCTTGCGTACGAGGTATATCTGCCCCTTTTCGTGGATTTCGCGACCTTCACAAATGTGCCAATTGAATTACCAATTCCTTCCAATATTTCAGGATCCCAAAATTCATCTGATAACCCAAATAAGCGAACCCAAATCGGTGCTACCATGATTTTCTCTTCATCAGGGTTGTATCGATCTTCCCAATATCGTGTAAACAATCCCGCATTATTCATAAAGTGTGGTCCCTCCTCAAAAACCCTGTCCTTGTCCTGTAAATTTGCGAAAATGACTGTAAAAAATCCCTTAGCGCCCAATTTGAGATCAATATGTCCTCTTGGTTTCCATCGCTGTTGAATCCATCACATGAGGTCCCTTTCAGAGGGCCAATACCCTATGAATTTACAAGTTAACGCGTGATCTCTCATGTAATATCGATAATTTTCCAGCTTGTTATTCGGAATTACATACCTGGGCTTTTTCTGTGCCCGTGGAAGGCAATTGTTCACCAGTCTTGCTTGCCACTGGTTGCCCATGACTGGTACTTCCTCAGTTACTTCCGTCACCCTCCCATTCCCACGACTATTTCCGGGATTACCTGCTATTACATCCCTAAAGGAGGGGATTTCGCCCCTCCCTTGTCTTTCGTCCATGACTTTACTCAGACCAACAAAACCGCCTATCCTCGAGTTGTCTATCCGTACACCTATAAATTACCGGTTGTATTTTATCCAAAACAGAATACTGTCGTTTCTCAGCTTCATATCAGTCTCTCAGAACGGCAAACAGCACTAATTTACCCTTGTGCTATATTACCCCGTAACCCTCGCTCCGTAACCCTCGCTCCTTATCAAATTACTCATTCGAGTGAATTTAAACTTTCAAAATTATAGGAAAAGATTATATATATATATATAGTTTTGGTAGCTATATATATATCTATATATATATATATATATATATATATAATATAGAAATAATAAATTTAATTAATATTTATATAATTATTAGTATAAATTTATTTTATTTCTAGATTTATTAAGTGTTGAGAGATAAAATATCTCAAAATGTAAATTTTTTTTGAGTGTAAAATTTGAGAAAATGTTTGTACTTTTAAAGATTTGATTTTTTTGGGATCTTAGTAAATATCGAGTTAAATGGATCTCCACTGGTTTGAGAAAAGCATTAATAAAATATTTAACAATGAGAATTTTTTTCCACTTGTTTTATATAATATTTACAAATTTGAAATTGGAATATTTTATTTACATTTCACATTCTTCACATTATAATGTTAATTCATGCTCCCTCATTTTATGAAGTAGAGAACATATATCTATAGGATACAATTTCCTCTCTACACAAACATTGAATTATTTTTTGTTATCTTCTCCAACCAAATTTAAATCCTCATTTGTTTTCTTAGAAAATAGATATTGAATTAATTTGCTATTAATATTTTTTAAAATATTCCATGTCAATTCATATTAAAGATGGAAACTATTACAAATATCTTTAATAATTTGAATTAAAAAAATATGTATTAATAAAATAAAAACTCTATATATTTGGAGTAAAAATTTATTACTTTAACATACATATTGAAATATTTGATTTCTATCACATTAAAAAAAATAGTTATTATTATTTTTTAAATGTTACATATAAACTCTATATTAAAAATGAAATAAATTATAAGTCCCTCATAATAGAAAATAAAATTATAAGAAAATTTTTAATTTAAAATATTTTATTTTTCTCTAATTGTAAAATCATGTTATTTAATATGAGTATTAAATATTTTATTTATAATTGAAACTATTTTTTTTAATGGTATATCTCATTGCACATCATGTAGTATTAATAATATTATTTTTACATATCATTTGCTATTTGTAACCTCTGTATTAAACTTATGATTTCAATAAATTCCTTCTAAATTTTAAAAAAATTAAATCTTACTTAAAAACAACTTAATTTACTTTTCCAAAAAAAATAAAATCACTACTAAATATGTAATTTACTTCATGTAATTTACTTCTCCCAGAAGATGAGTAATCACACTGGTTGGAAAAATTGATCGCAAAATTAATTCCGGCATTGTAATTTATTTGCCAAAAATAAGCGATATCCTAATATTCGATTTCAAAATTTGAGATTTCACGGTCGTAATGAAAAAAGAAAAACTTATAATTCTGTGAGGCGATGATAAAAAGTGTTTAATTACGGGCTGCGGTGCCTTTAAAACCAGAACTGAGCCATTTTAACCAAACTGCCAGCTCTTCGTAGGTGGATAGCACATGGCAGAGATTGCTTTCTGAGAAATAGTTTGAGATTGGGAGGCGGCGGGGTGTAATCTCCCGCCGGATAGCGTGGCCGATAATCTTGTGGCTTTGCGTTGAATCCAACGTGTTCCTATTCAGTTTACATTTAGCAATTTAGTTTTCGGCCGACTTAATACTCATTTAATTTGCCGTGGTTATAAAATTGTTAATGTGTGGGACCTATAACACCTTATATGGGTTGCTTTATAGAATCTGTATGGGACACCTAATAATCCAAAGATGCCCTAGTGTCAGAATTAACTGTGTTTTAAAATATCATTGTACAGAAGATTGTACTTACATTTCAACATATTTAACTATTTTCTAATAGTTAATTTTATTTCTAGTTTCGATATCCGGTTTAGTATATTGTTTATCCGTGCAACAAAGACTATATTTATACACAATTGTGGGTGTAACGTACATTTATGACATTAAAAAGTTATATGTATAAAAAAAATTATATAGGTTTAATTATTATATATATATAATTATATAGGTTTAATTATTATATATATATATATATATATATATATATTTTTTTTTTTTTTTTTTTTTGAGTGTTTTTAGTTGCTGGTTTAATAGTGAATTTTGGTTTTTTTAAATGTGTTTATTACTATATATGGATTTAGCATTTTGAAAATTGTAGAGCATTTTAATTATGGAGAGTTCACAACTCATAACTTGTCATTCCAACCAATTCTTGTTAGATTTTGAAAAAATTCAATTGAAAAAGATACCCCAAAAAACTTCAAAATATATACTAAATAAACTACTATATAAAAAATAAAAAAATAAAAGAAATAATTTTTTTTCTTTTTCTATAAATACATTTCACTCTAAATAAAGAAATCAGCATAAATTCATAATTAATATGAAATACTATGAGTAGATTTTTGTTATATATGACATAGAAATAGAAATAAAGGTTTATTGCTAACCTTTAATAATTTTATATCTATTTATTTTAGTGATTTCATATTTACTTATTTTAGTTACCATAGAATACACTTTCCTTGCAAACACATCTTGAATGAAACAAAAATTTAAATAACCTTTGTGCTTCCACAATATAAGATACGAGAAGCGCATTGGTTCTGTTAGCTCTGCTACGCAGTGTTGACTTTCTAAGGTCATGGAGGAGTTCCGGTCTATTTGGTTGTGCTCAAAAAGGTTTCACATTGGTCACTCTTCCCTTCTTTCCTTCTACCCTGCTTACTCTCCTTCATTTCCGTTTCCTTATTTGCCTCCTAAACCTGACAAAGTAACCCCCTTTTTGACTCTATCCCCAAGCGCAAAACCCCAAACCTATCATAAGAACCTACCATATGTCTTCGCGCATTCATAAGTCATCGCGCCTCATCCCCACCGTTGATCACCCCACCGATCTAATGACTCTCGTCACCCCCGATCAAGACGACCCACTCTACCACTCTCCGCCATCAGATCATCTCTGCCAAGATTTGACGGTCTTCTCTTTCATTGCACCAACAATTTGATCGAGCGATAGCGTGCGATGAGAGCGATTTTTCCCTCTCACCTGCTGCTACATGTCGATCGTTGAATGGAATAGCTCTGTCTCAGGCTCTTACCAATTTATGCCCGAAAGTGGTGCAATGAAAACCATTACCGCCCGACCAATCCGCCCAGCCCGTTAAATGTCCGTGTAGCTTCGTAGCCTGATGACCGTCCGATCTATCCGTTGAATATCTAACGGCCCTAACACACCCCACTCCCACCTCGGTCGATAGCCTCTACCGAACCATCTTCGTCGTCCATTTCCCCGATCCGACACCCAAATCGTCCACCTGCCCATGCATTTCACGTCCTCTGACCATTCCGTTGCCCAAAGAAGGAGATGACCAGCTCGACCATCATTAGTCACAGTCGGACCCCAAAAACCATATTTAACAGAAAGCATAGCCAAGGGAGAAAATGAAATAGCACGACTCTGTAACCAAATTTATCAGTCATGGACTCCACTGGTACGAGCACTCCAACCGCCTAAAGGACAACACAACACCTGAATAGATCAGATTCACCGACTGAAGCAAGCAAACACGTTCAGAGACTCCATGAGGCAGTTAAATGCAGTTGGTGGTCCATTATGACCCCTCCATACCTAAACGGCCAAGTTCCCTTGTAATGTGAATCTATAAATATCCAGAAGCAAGATGTAATCAGGGTTGGCATTTGATGTAAGGTCAACTTCTAGAGACTGTAGACATTTTGGTCACTTGCAGCATCTCATCTTCATTTCCAGCGAATTCAAGCTTCTTTTGTTGTTAATTTCTCACTATCCATTTTCCTCTGTTCCAAACTTGTGCCTGATGTGTTGTGTTCTTGATCTTTTAATGTTTAGCACTAGATAACTGTCATCTTATCTTTGTGTTATAATGTTGAATGCATCACTGGATAGGTTACTCAGGTTTCTTTCTATCTAATGCAGGAGAGTTGTCATCATGTCTTTGCATTAATAGATTAGATTTACAGGTTTCTTTACTAGTTACAGTTGGCCATCACATGGTCTTGTGTATCTGCTGGTGTTAGCACCTAAATCATCCTTAAACTGAAGGAAGGCAAAAATTAGGGTAACCACAAACCACGCTCAGTCTGGTAGCTAGCCCTACCAGAGCAGGAGAGGGCTCTCTCCGAGTCACACTTAGTGAATAGATAATCGAAAACAGTCTGAGATGACTTACAATGCAATATTTACCTTAGGCTAGTAAGTGAATAGGGATTCTGGAAACAATTTTCATGAATAACCGAGCTTCTAGGATGTTATGGGACTGGCGCTCAGCAAAGAACAGAGAATTTAATACAAAGGCACAGATTATTCCGTGAGGCAAGGTAGGCGGAAAATGTAACAATTTAGTTTGAGGTACCGCGGCATGAATAGATCACTGAAGAAAGTAAAAAGGGCATAGTGACATGAATCCTTTTCAATAGAAGAATAACACTGAACATGAAATTTTCCCACAGGCAGAGAAATAAAATTGAATTCTACCTAATATCACTCAGAAAATTTCACTGGAAATGAACATGAATTGAATTATGAAACATAACGAAATACATATGAAAACATAAGAGACACATTTGCTATACTCACAACCACAATAATCTCATGAAACAGAGTCGCTGCCTTTCATTAATTCTCTGTCAAAAATACACAGTGAAGAAACAAAGTTTCTTTCCCACAGTCTCCCAGAAGTTACCAGCCAACCAACCCTTTGCAAATAACTTGCATACAATATATAGAATGTGTGGGGAAGAGATAGAATGCCCAGGGGTTGGGAAGTTACTCGAATCATTACAAAATGGAGATGGAAAGCCAACCATCAGCTACAGGTATAGTGCTGCAAACATGACATTTGGCTTGGGGTGACCGTTTGCCTTCCTTCGCCACTTGGATAGAAGCCAATCCGGAGAAAAAACTCTTTAAATACCGCCTTTGGTGCCAAAAAACTGAAGTGTAGATGAGCAGGCCCACTTGGAGAAGTCACAAACTGAAATTTCGCGAAACGGAAACAAATTGGAAATTTTTTCCTTTGTGCGCTGCGCCATTTTCTCTGTGCATCGTGCTACTTTGGGGCCTGTTTTGGGGCACTTGCATGTGTCCAAAATGTGCCCAAGTGGGCTTGTTGGAAATCCTGTCCTATCTACTTCCTAACCCAACTAGAATTTTCAAATTTGGTGCTCATTTTCCTTTCCAAACCTTCATTCTCCCAAGACTGATTTCTGTATGTCAAAAAAGTGGCAGAGAGGCCATTTTTGGGTGTTTTTTTACCTTTAGGAGACCCAGATCTTGCCCAAATCTCTTGCCCGGACACCAATAGTCGTAATCTTCGATGCTGAATCCAAATCTGCAAGCCATTTCTCAATTGGAGCCCTATAATTTTATAGTCTCTCCAGTGGCACGGCGCACACAGAGAAAATCCCTATTTTTTACCCAAAAAATTATCAAGTGACCAAAATTTCCCCAAATTTTTTGAAATTTGGGTTGGAGGATCTCTATGGGGTGCTATGATGGGCCAAGGAAGCATTAGCCAAGGTTCGAAGCCGATCTTGTTCTTTTGCCCATTTTGCCCTTCTTGTTGCTTTCCTCAAATTTGCTTTCAAGTTCCTTATTCGGGCTTGTGCACACATGTTTCACACCCTGTAATGAAAAGTCATGTGTCTCAGTAGAGCAAGGTTCTGATTGCCTTTGTCCAGCATCCTCTCCAACTGCATTTTCTAGATCTCGAGATAGGCCTCCCGATCCTCATTGATCGCTTGCTCCAGTGATGTGGGTTGAACTCTTCTCCTTTGAGCAGCTTCGCGATGCTCATGAATGTTTTGAAGCTCCGTAATCGTCTGCTAGTCCTCCAGCTACTTGTTTCTCTGCTCCAGGTACTTCATGTTCCACTTGGCCCTTTCTAAATCAGTGGAAAAGTCTTCAATCTCTCATTACTGCTCTCGGATGATCTCTATAAGCTCTGCATTTGTTGGTTCTTCATCTGTCTCATCATCCTGGAGGAGAACAAACTCGGTCTCTCGCTCACCTGATGGCCCTTCCTCTTGCACTGGCTCCTTACCCTTGCCCTGCTCCTGTGATGCTGATGTCAGAAGCGAGGCCCCTTCCACCCCGGGTGGAAATAACACTCGCTTTGCTGCTACAAATAAGGGTCTATTGCCTTTCTGATAGGTGATGTATACTGGAATAGTGGTAGTCTCATGTAGCTCATACTGATGAGATGGGCCTCCTACCTCATGTTATGCCTCTGAAACCACCTGTGGAGCACTGAGAAAGTCACGGGAGATGAAGTCCTCCCAAGCAATACCCTGCAATCCCAACTGATGGTCCACCAAAATCTGAATAAGGCCAAAGTGATACACACTGTTGAGCTGCTGTCAAGGGGTCTTGTGCTGCATGAAATTCCTCATCCTCTCTATGTTCCCGCAGATGAAAAATGGTAGGTTCATCATACGCACCTTGGTAAAGTGCATGAGCAACCTGATGTGATAGGCATAAAGGCGAGAAAACCTCCCCTCACAACTAAAGTACTTCATGATCAATTTCATGAGCGGGGCATACTCATCTTTCAGAAATCTGAATGGAAAAACTCTCGTGAGGTGGCTCAAACAACTATCTTTGATGTAAGGTTCATAATGATGCCTCTCTACCTTCTTTTTCTTGTGCCACTGCTCTCCAATGTTTGGTATGCCTGTTGCCACTGATATGGTCTCGGGTGTCAATGTGAAAGTGACCCCAGCCAAGATAGATAGTCCTCCATGTAGGTGAAGTGCAAAAAGTCGGGCCAACTCATGATGAACTCTAACATTTTCCAGCCTCTGACAAAATTCGAAACATGCTAAGTGCTGGAAGCAAGCCATAGCAAGAGGGCATGCCTGCAACTCGGTGAGGGTGTTTGGCTCCTCTCTAAGATGTCTGTCACTCCGGTGATGTCTCCTTTGGGCCCTTTCTCCCGAAGTTGTGTCACTGAGGGTCTCCTCCTCATACTATGATGAAACTTCTGATGCCATTACTACTATTTGTACCCTGAATTTTATGTTGCCCTTGAATTCCAATGAAGCTGGTAGTTGCTCTGAAAATCTGCCACCAAGGGGACAATAAAACGGGGAGTATTAGGAGGGGAGTGATGAAATAGGAATAGGGGTTTAAAGGGAGAGATTTATCAGGGATTTAGGGGTAGTTTGGGTATGGGGTTGATGGGGTAGGGTTTGAAATATATAGGCAGCACTGTCACTGTAGCATAAACCCTAGGATCAATGATTTCTTTGTTTCCCTTTTGTTTTCTTTACAAAAAAAAATTGCATTTGATTTCTACCCCTACAACCATGCTATCCCTTTCAATTTTGGTGCAAG
Source organism: Pinus tabuliformis (assembly GCA_031772625.1). Taxonomy (NCBI): domain Eukaryota; kingdom Viridiplantae; phylum Streptophyta; class Pinopsida; order Pinales; family Pinaceae; genus Pinus; species Pinus tabuliformis. Next base: position 340,417,399 of record CM062818.1, on the reverse strand, counting down.
AACTGAGGTAGGTGGCCTACCTTTCAAATTTGGTGAGCATTCAAAAGTTTTTAGGCAGATTGGATGGTTTCTGGGCCTTGTATTTTTGTGTGTCGCGCGCTCTGCCCAGTGCACCGCGCGCCAGGTAGTCATCGCGCCAGTGTTGTAGTTACACAGTGGGCGTGCCCTGTGTGCGCCCCACACCATGAGTGCACCACGCTCTTTGGTGTGTGCGCCACGCACTATGAAAACACCCAAATTTCTTCCTAATTGTTTTGACTCTTTAACCCTTTGACCATGCACCCTCTTCCACATCTTGGCTTGCACAATGAGCTGATTTCGTGATGACTTTGAGTTAACCAAATAGTGGAGGAATAGGGGGAGGGTATGGTAGTGACTTTAGGGTAGGGGTTTAGGAAAAATGACGAGGGAGGATGGGGAAAAATGATAGGTGAGGGGAATAAATGAATGGAGTGAAACCTTGGTAATATCAACACAAATTTGCAAACCCATCCATCATTTTCTTGGTGATTTTCACATGGTTGACATTATGTATTTTGGGTGACATTCAAACCTCTTCACAAACATCACATCCTTCACAAAACTTGATGAGCAGGCGATGTCATAAGGCTTACCTCTCAATTTGATAGCCTTCCTCGAAGTTTGCAGTGTTTTGGCACCGTTTCTTGGCCGTTGGACTTTGTGCGCCACACGCAATTCCCTGTGTGCCACGCGCCTTGTATGTGTCGCGCCTGTATAATATTTCAACGGCGAGCTGGCTGCGTGTGCGCCGTGCCCAGTGAGTGCGCCGCGCCCCTGGTTATATGGGCCGCGCGCTCCCAAAACCTACCTCCAATCACTCAAACTCTCCAATCTCACCTTTGAAATGCTTTTGATTTGGGTCAAAAACATGTATTTATAGCCTTGGAGGAGATGGGTTTGATTTTTGTCACTTTGAAAACCCCTTTTCTAATGTTGAGTTTTGCACTTTTTCATTGACCTTTAGACACACTAATTTTCACTTTCCCTTTGACATTTTGCCTCGAGTGATGAAATTTTCGGCACCTCTTTTCAGGGACTGTAGACAGAGCATTTGGCCATGTAAATGATAACTACATTTGAAAAGTCCACTGGTGATTTTTTGGAAAAAAATTTCATAATTGACCTTGTTTGACTTTTCTTCAAAAGAGAGTTTTGAAGAAGAGTCAAAGTCTCTTTAGGTGATGATGAAGCTTTCTGAACCATAGCTGTGTAAGGCCTCCCTCTGGTCTACATGGCTTGTTCTGGACATGTTTTCAAAGACCAAATTGATGAATTCCTAGACCCAATCATAAAAAATGACTTTGCCCTGTAAAGGACCAGACCTGGACTGTCATGATCTTTAGTGATTATGGACAAATACCTGAGCCAGCAGGGGCCAGACATGAGGGAAAATGATTAGCATAACTTTCTCCCTCAGATCGTGGCATGTCCCTAGCGAAATGCAGCTGAGTGAATGGAGCAGGACACCTAAAATTGAAATGCACAAAGAGTTTTGATCTCTTACGGAGGGCTGACTAGACCGACTCTAACTTTAGCTCCAATGGGGGATGGTAGCTCCTTGGAGGTGCCAAGAACAGCAGATCTCTGGAGGAGCTAGACAGTGCGTTTTGTCCATTGGGCTATGGAGTCATCATTTTGATAAACAGCATAGGACTCTGACTTATTTATGAAACTGAAATGACCAAGAAATTGGCTCTACTTGACATTGAAATAACTCAAAAACTAACTTTACCGACTGAAACCAAACTATAAATAAAAATGGTATTTACAATGACAGTGGAAGCAGCGTTAATAGATCAGCAGTGATACCGCTTGAGCAGCCGACCATTGATCGGTCCTCCAGGACAATCTTCCCCATTCATTTCCTTCAGAAGAAAGGCACTCTGACCCCTATATGTTGCAATTTTGAAAGGACCTTTCCAAAGATTTTTGAACTTTCCGTGCTTGCCTTTCTCTTCATTCCTTGCATCCCACTTCAGCACCACATCATCCAACTGAAATTTATCTGCTTTTGCTTTTCTGTCATAGAATTTCTTTATCTTCTCCTGCAGCTTGGATGTGTTCTTGAAAACTTCTTCTCTTGTTTGCTGCAAGTGGATCATTTGATTTAGCCTTCTCTGCATGGGATCTTCTTCACTGCCGACCTCCTGAAGAAGTCTAACCACCGGGGCAGCAAGAGAGGCGGGGAATACTGTGTCAACTCCATAAACAAGCTCAAATGGTCACATACCAATAGACTTTTTCTGACTGATCCAATCCGCCCAAAGCGCATGGAACGACCTCTTATTCCAGCTCTTTTTATTTATTTCCAGCAGCTTCTTGATGATGTTGACCAAGCTGGATTTATTCGAATATTCTGCCAATCCATTGCCTTGCGGATGATAGGCAGTTGAATGACCCAAAATTATGTGATACTTATGACAAAATTCTACCATCCTTTTTTATTTGAAAGCTGCTACATTATCAGCGATTAATTTTTTTGGACAACCAAACCGATACAAGATGTTATTTTCGAGAAATGAAATGGTTACCGTGTCCGTGGCTTGTTTGGTAGGGAGTGCCTCAATCCATTTTTTGAAATAGTCTGTCGCTATAAGGATCCATCTGTGCTGTCTAGAAGAGGGGGGATGAATTTCCCCAATGAAATCCAACCCCCACTACTGGAAGGGAGAGCTCACTTCAATATGCTTAAGTGGCAAAGGCTGTAATTTCTATTTTCCTTTGAAAATCTGACATTTATGACAACGCTTGACCATCTTATGCACATCAGCAAACAAAGTAGGCCAGTAATATCCTACTCTCAAAATTTTGTTCGTTGTTGACTTCCAAAAAAGATGACCACCACACTCTCCTCCGTGGAAACCCTCCATGATTTTCTTTACCTCCTCTTCCACCAAACAATTTAACAAAATGTCACCGGGATCTTTCCAATACAGCACAGAATTCAAAATACAAAACTTGGCAGCCTTCAATTTGAGTGTTCTCGCTTTGTTTCTAGTCATGCCACGCGGTGGTGATAAATTTTTTAGCACATATATTATATCTGAATACCATGGGGACAAAGAAAACATTTCAGATACCTGAATTGACATTCCTTCCTCATTCTCATTGAACATGGGAGCGATTAGATTTATGTCCAAGGCAAGCAAGTTTGATTCAGTCATTAGCTTCGCCAACCCCTGTCCTTTGACCAACTTTGTAGGCTTTATCTCCACATCATATTCTAGCAAGGCTGCAATCCATTTGCCTCTTCTCCCTTCCGAATCGGTCTGCACTAAAACTTCCTTTACAGCAGTATTAGGAACATAGGCCAGAATGTGAGAATGTAGGATATACCCGGAAATCCTTCAATGCCTTCACCAATGTCAGGGCCTACTTCTCAATGATGTTGTACTTTAAAGCTGTGTCCCTTATAGCCCTACTGAAGAATGCAATGGGTCTTTCATGATCATCTCTCTTCTGCAATAATACCGCTGCCATAGTGTGCTCAGAAGCAAATGAAAACAATATGAAATCCTGAGTGTAGTCCGGGCTGACTAGAACTGGAGCTGAAGAAAGGGCCAATTTGACCAAGTTGAAAGATTTTACAGCCTCCTCTATCCATTTCATCTGGTTGTCCTTCTTGAGCATGTTGGTCATTTCTCTCAAGTGGTCTGCAAGATTAGGCACAAAGCAACGCAGAAAATTCATTTTACCATTGAATGATTGTATTTCCTTTTTGTTCCTACGCAGATCGATTAGTTGAATTGCTTGCACACTTGCTGGGTCTATACGAATGCCATCCTTTGAAATGATGTGCCGAAGTAATTTGCCTTCCTCCATGGCAAACAAGCTCTTCTTAGGATTCAGCGATAGACCATATTTCCTGCACTTTTGAAAGACAATTTTTAGGTGATGCATGTGCTCTTCATCAGATTTGGAAAATATCGTCAAATCATCCAAGTACACCACCAAAAAAACATCCTTATCGTTTGCAAAAGCCAAGTCCATTGCCTGCTGAAATGTGGCACCTACATTCTTTAAACCGAAGGGCATTTTGGCGTAATGAAAGGTTCCCCATGGAGTGGTGAATGTTGTCTTGTCTCTATCCTCTTCATGGAAAGAAATTTGGTTATATCCGGAATAACCATCAAGCAGTGACATACGAGATGCCCCCACTACTCGGTGAAGTATATGGTCCATCTTGGGCAGTGGATAGTTGTCCTTCAGTGAGACCTTATTTAGATTTCTGAAATCAATGCATAGGCGGATCTCACCGGTCTTCTTGCGTACAGGCACTAAGTTAGATATCCAATCTGAAAATATGATGGGCACAGTGATACCTGACTTGTACAACCTATTTACCTCCTTTTCGATAGATGGCAACAATTTTGGATTTATCCTTCTCAGCTTTTGTCTAAATGGTTTTTGGTTGGGCTTGATGGGTATTGTGTGCTGAATAATATTTGTATCATAGGTCTTTAAATCAGAATAATCCCAAGCAAACACATCTGCAAATGAAGCCATCAAACTAATGTATTTGTCCTTGATCTTTGGCAGTAATGCTTTGGACAATTTTACCAACTTTGGATTGGAAGCTGTACCGATGTTGACTTCTTCTACACCCTTCTCTGTTGGCTGCAATGTTGGCTTGCGGGCCACATCATCCTGATCAAAAAGTTCCTCTAGAGGTATTAAGCCTTTAGGAATGATGTTATTCTTCAGCTGCAATATGTCCATTTGATTGATTTGCACTTCATCTGTACCATTCCCTTTGCCCTCATTGTTTTCTACATCAATTGAGGTTTCTTTGAACTTGCCTTTGTTTAGCAAAAATGTTAGAAAATTATATATTACGGAGCAATGGAACACATAAAATATTGCAGAAATATAAACACAGAAAACGCACAAAACAAGAGAGACACAGATATACGTGGTTCACCCAGTTTGGGCTACGTCCACCCCGAACAGCCAGTCCTTCCTTTCTATTATCCAGCAAAATGAAGAGACACAACCTACAACAAATCCACTGTAATATCCTCTATTTTATCTCACAGTCTCACCTCTCTGTTTCTCGCTCACACAGAATACACATCTATCACACAGCCTCAAATACAATACCCTCATACAAAGAGAGGGGTTGCCTTCTAGGGCAAAAAACCCTAAACTAAACATAAGTTCTACCGTCAGATCATCCGCCTAATGAACGACCCAGATTGACTATAAATTACTATACTTTTACAAGGCAATTTTACAGCTGTTTTTAGCTTCGAGGGCGCTGCCCCCGAAACCCCCCACCAGGGGGGGGCTCCCAAAGGTCGCAGCCGCCCCCCTGCTGGACCCCCCCTGCAGCGAACATTTTACGGGCGGCATTGCCGCCCCCATTTCGAGCTGGGGTCCTATGTGGTGATACCTTTGAGTATAGAAGATAATCAGGCTCCACACCCAACAATCTCCCACTTGGAGACTGATTGTAGCAACTCCACTGCTGGTCCATTTGCTGGACAATGACTCCTCTTTGGACCTGGCTATTTCTCATCTTCATCGTCGTCCATGAAGACCAACTGAAACTGAGCATATTCTCAGTTTCTCCCTGGTTACAACTTTTGTTAGCATATCTGCAGGATTCTGGCTAGTGTGTATCTTTTCCAGCTTCAACTCTCCATCTTCCAACACTGATCGTATGATATGATACTTGAGCTGTATGTGTTTAGTACTAGAATGAAACGCTGAGTTCTTTGCAATATGAATGGCACTTTGGCTATCACTGTATAACGTGCCCATATCATGCTCCTTACCCAATTCACCCATAAACCTTTGTAACCAAATCATTTCTTTACTAGCCTCTATAGCAGCAACAAACTCTACTTCTGTTGTTGAAAGTGCAACAACACTTTGGATTTTTGAAACCCAACTAACAGCTATTCCTCCAACGGTAAATACATATCCTGTAGTGCTCCTCCTGTTATCTCTGTCACCTGCCATATCTGCATCAACATATCCTTGTAGGGAGATGTTTGAACCACCAAAGCATAATGCTTGATTTGTGGCACCTTTCAAATATCTGAGAATCCATTTCACTGCCATCCAATGTTCCTTTCCTGGATTGTTCATGTACCTGCTTACAACTCCCACTGCATGTGCAATATCAGGCCTTGTGCAGACCATTGCATACATTAAGCTTCCAACTGCTGATGCATATGGAACTTTAGACATATAATCCATGTCTTCTTGGGTCTTTGGGCACATTTCCTTGCTAAGTTTGAAATGGCTAGCAAAAGGTGTACTAACTGGTTTTGCATTGTGCATGTTAAATCTTTTCAACACCTTTTGTATGTACTCATTCTGAGACAATGTTAATTTACGATTTTTCTTGTCTCTAGTTATTCTCATACCAAGGATTTGTTTTGCAGCTCCCAAATCCTTCATTGCAAATGAATTTGCCAATTTTCTTTTGAGCACATTTATTTCCTGCATGTTAGATCCTGCAAAAAGCATGTCATCTACATACAATAACAATATAATATAGCTGCCATCATTTTGCTTTTTCAAATAAACACAATGATTAGAGTGACATCTAGTATAACCTTGTTCAGACATAAACTTGTCAAATTTTAGATACCACTGCCTTGGAGCCTGTTTTAAGCCATACAAGCTCTGTTATGTACCTAGGGGGGATAATATGGGGTACCAAGGGAGGTACCCAAGGTAATAATGTGATAATGGGATGGGCCATAGTAATAAATAAGGTGGTTAACCCATGTCATGTAAGGGACCACAAGTAATTAATAATAATGTAATGGGCCCATGGTATTAGTTGATGATATGAGGAAACCATGGTAATGATGCATGGTATTGTATGTATGAGGCCTATATAGAGGCTAGAGACTCCAGATGGAGAGATATGAAGATGAAGAGAAGGATTATTGTATGAACAGGCATATGGCTTGTGGAGTGTTCTCCTTCCTTAAGGAGTGAATGTATGGTGTTGCCCTACCATAAGGGTTTAATCAATAAAGAATCATTTTTATCTATTTTGATCTTGTTCTTTCTTGGGTTTATTTCTATTATCATATATTCTTGTGTAGAGCTACAACAAGTGGTATCAGAGCTACAACAAGTGGAATCAGAGCTACAACAATTAGTATCAGAGCTACAACATGTTCTTCGTTCTCTTGTTGTCATTGGCGTGGATTTTTCGAGGTGTGACAATGTTCTTCATCCTTGCCTTTCCATTTCTTGATAGCCTTGGTGTGATGGGCCTTTCATGTTTTTGGTTGAGCTGGATTTCGAAATGGATTGGAAACTGAGTGAGGGGATCTCTGAAATAAAGAAAATATGGCCTAGTGATCCCTGAATTCGACTGTGGATTGCGGTAAAGCCTTGATCTAGTAACCCCTAAACCAGACTGTGGGTTGAGGTAAATCTGGATTTTTTGTTATCTTGGTGGGCCTAGGAATCCTTGATCAGTGAATGCCAAGATATACGGTAAAGCCTAGAGGTGGGTGCCCTCAATCAGGCCTAGGAATACTTGGTTAGTAAATGGCAGGATATACACTAAATCCTAGAGGGCGAAGTCTCGATTAGGCCTATGGATCCTCGACATTGTATGGTGGGATGTACGGTAAAGCTTGGAGACTAGGGGACAAGAAAATTCCTCATGATGTAAGTGGAGAAATTTGGCATTATCCATTCTTGTTTAGGGATTACTAATCTAGTGGGGATTGTGGTAAAGCCTGGTTCTATTGATGAGGGTGAGGCGGTGTAGCCTTGGGAAGCCCTGGTTGATTTTGATTGAGTCCCACATTCATGATTGGAATATGGCATCGGGGTGATTGGCTTAAAGAAATATTTGGTTCAACCAATATATGGTCAGGTGGTTCATGGAAGTCCCACACATAGTTTCGTTATGCATTCATTAATAATAATTCCTTCTCCTTGTTATTTCATGTGTAAATGTACTGGTTTATATGTGGATTTTATGGTTGTTGTATCCTTATTATTTCTGTTGTTTATATGTTGATTATGAGTATTTTTTATGACAGTGATGATGTATGGCTCTCATCACGTTTTAACTTGTAAATGAACGAACAATGAATATATTAGCTAACAGATTATAATGAACCTAATTTGATAAGGCATCAATGTTTCCTAGCTATTCTCATATATGTATGAGACCCCTATGTTCAAATATGTGTGTATGACCTGTAGAATGCATATTTGTGACATGTTTGATGAAATTCTTGTCATGGGTAGTAGGGGTCAAGTCAAGTATTTCTTCATGTATTTTCATTAGTGTCATTGTTTCTATGTTATTTTTCATTTTTTGAAGTTTCATGACCAGTGGCTTGAGTCTTGGCCCTGAAAAAGTGGCACAGAATCTGGGGCCACAGGCTCAAAACTAGTTGAAAAGGTCCCCAAACGTTGGCATGCCCTTGCTGTGGGAGTGACTAGAGGGTCCCAATCAAATGCATGCCCATGTCATGGGAGTGACTGAGGCTCTTGGTCAGTAAAATGTCAAGTTACCTCAGGGGTTGGTCATCTGGAAGGGTTGGTTGGCTCCTGAAGGTTCTGTAACATGTGTAGAAAGTCAAATTGGTTGTGTTTTGTCGGTTAAACTTCCTTAAATGTACACGACAAGTTGATTCAGATCATAGTAGCCTCTCATCACATGTTTCCCCCAGCGAATCAGTTAACTTGGGTAAATGTGGGAATAAGGTGTCACATAGTGGTATCAGAGCATGGTGAACCACTTGAACTGGATGGTAAGTGTGTTGGTCATGCATTCATGTCAGTTGTATATGTGTTCCTTATGCTTGTGGTCTTTGTACTTGTTGTCTATGCATGGTGTTGGTGATTGTTGCATTTTTTTTGCCATGTGAAAGGTGATGGTGTGTTGTTGGATGTGTTTTTCATGAGTATAGGTCGGTTATGCACTAGTTGTGCATGTCAATGTTTGTATGTCTTATGTATGCATTCATTCCATACATATGTTTATTATGCATACATCAACATGGTGATAGTTTCATGCATGAGGTCATGGTATGAGATCAATATGGTCATGCATTGATAATGGTTGAAATGATGATTATGTATTGTTCTTATTATGTTTACACATGTATTTTGCAAATATGGTTGATCTTGTAGACGAGATATCCTCCCCAGAACTATATTAAGGTATGTTGATTATGTTTATATTTTGATTTAGCTGACATAATATGGTTGGAAGGAAAGAGATAAAATGTGAAAATTGAGAAGTTTGAAGGCAGAAATAATGTAACATCCTTGGTGAAAATTCCATGTAAATAAATTAAAGTTAATAAAGGAAAAATGATAACCACGGTTATGGGACACTTATTCCAAGTTGAATGTTGGGCAAGGAATCCTAGTGTGGGTGTTCATTTAGTTTATTATGGATAAGGAATTGGAAAAGGCAATGGAAAAGGCTTTGGAAAAACTTTATTTATGAGAATAATGGAAATTAGGAGAAATGAAGGTGAAAGGTCACATGTTTCATGTGAGGAGGAAAATGAAGGAAAATAATGGAAAATTGAAGAAAATAGAGGCATCATTAATAAAAGGGCTTTTGAGGATCAATTTGTAATCATTTGTCCGTTCAGTTTTGGAGCTCTCTCTCTATTCTCTCTCTCTCTCTCACTCTTGGACACTTAGAGTTTTCTTGGAGCACTTCAGCGTTGGATTAAGGAAAGAAAAGAAGGGAAGAGGAAGAAAATATCAAGCAAGGAAGAGCACGATCAAGCATCTATAGCAGTATTATTTGCAAGTATCGATTTGCATGTGTGATTTCCTTGCTAGTTTTGGCATGCATGGTTATGTGTTTGTATTCGTAGTTCTCTTTCTATCATTGGCATGGGTTTTTTTAGGTGTGTCAACGTTCTTCAGCCTTGCCTTGCCATTCCCAGATAGCCATGGTGTGATGGGGTTCTCAAGTTTTTTTTGAGCTATCTTCCTAGATGGATTCAAAACTAAGTGGTGTCATCTCTAAAATAAAGAACAAATGGCCTAGTGATCCCTGAATCAGACTTTGGATTGTGGTAAATCCTTGGACTAGTGACCCCTGAGCCAGATTGTGGGTTGTGGTAGAGCTGAATGTTGTGTTACCTTAGTGGGACTAGGAATCCTCGACCAATGAATGGTGGGATATACGGTAAATCCTAGAGGTGTGTGCCCTTGATTAGGCCTAGGAATCCTTGGCTGGTGAATGGAAAGATATAAGGTAAAACCTGGAGGGTGGAGTCTCGATTACCGCTTAGTGATCCAGTGTGGAATTTGGTAAAGCCTATTTTTATTGATGAGGTTGAGGTGGTGTAGCCTCAGGAAGCCCTGGTTGAGTTTTCGTTATGAGTCCCACATTCATGTTTGGAATATGGCATGGGGTTGATTGGATGAAAGAAACATTTAGTTCAGCCAATCTATAGTCGAGTGGTTCGTGGAAGTCCCATACCTGGTTAACTTAAGCATTCATTAATAACAGTTTATTTCCCTTGGTATTTCATGTGTAAATGTATTGGTTTATATGTGGACTTTATGGTTGTTGTATCCTTATTATTTTTGTTGGTTATATGCTAGTTGTGAGTATGATTTATGACAATGATGATGTATTTCTTTCATCATGTTTTGATTTGTAAATGAATGAAAAATGAATATATGACCTCATGGATGATAATCCAACTGATGTGATAAGGCATAAATGCTTCTTAGTGATTCTTATATAAGTATGAGACCCCTATGCCTAGATCTGTTGTTATGACCTGTAGAGTGCATATTTGTGACATGTTTGACGAAATGTTTGTCATGGCTAGTAGGGGTCCATTCATGTCTTTGATCAAGTATTTCAATTAGTATCATTGTGGTAATGTTACCCTTCATTTCTAGAAGTTTCATGAATTTCTTGGGAGTGGCCTCACACCTGGCCCTGAAAAGTGGCACAAAATTCAAGGTCGCAGGGTCAAAACTAGCTGAAAAGGAACCCAGTCACTTGCATGCCCTTCATGTGAGCATGACTGGAGGGTCCCAGTCGCACGCATGCCCATGTCATGGGAGCAGCTAAAGCTCTAGGTTAGCAAAATGTAAATTTGCCTCAGGGGTTGGTCACGTGGAAAGGTTGGTTGGCTTCTAGAGATTCAGTAACATGTGTAAAAGGTCAATTGGTTGTCTTTTGTGAGTCCCACTTCCTTAATTGTACATCGAGAGATGAATCAGATCATAGTAGCCTCTCCTCACATGTTTACCCTAGAGAACCAGTTCACTTGGGTAAATGTGGGAGAAGGGTGTTACAGAGTGGTAATAGAGCATGGTTAAACCCTTGACCTGGATGGGTCGTGTGTGTTGGTCATGCATTGATGTTGGTTTCATATGTGTTCTCTGTGCTTGTGGTTTGTGTACTTGTTGTGTACACATGGTGGTGGCCATGGTTTCAGTGGTGTCACCATGTGAAATTTGATGGTGTTGATGTTGGATGTGTTTATCATGAGTATAGATCAGTTATGCACTAGTCATGCATGTCAGTGTTTTTATGTATCATGTATGCATGCATGTCATACATATGTTGATTATGCATAAATTGACATGGTTATAGTTTTCAAGCATGAGGTCATGATGTGTGTATTGATATGGCCATGCATTAATGATTGTACTATGGTTAGGATGATATCTATATGTTGTTATGATTATTTTTATACATATATTGTGTTAATCTGGTTGATCTTGCAGATGAGATATCCTCCCTGAACAGTTTCAAAGTATGTTGATTATGTTTATATTTTGGATTAACTGACATGGTATGCTCGCAGGAAGAAGATCAAATATTACTAGTTAGATGGTAGACTACAGTTCACTAGACTCTCCCTATGGATCAGATGAGCAGTGTGGTGTTGCAGATTCTTCTAAATTAGCAGACACATTAAGAAGCTTGAAGGAATAATTAAGGAGTTGCAAGGCCGATAATGATAGAATCATGAAGACATAGGAGAAACAAGTAGAAGTAAATGTAGTAATCCTTCATAGTTTGTCAAAATTACATAGATAGGGACCACTTCATATCATCCATGGGAAGGAGGATAGAATGAATGGGGCATATGGCAGTAGATCTCATGGTGGGTATAGGTTGGATATGGATCACATGATCATAGATGACAGGTTCTTGGACACTTCAGATAGGATAGGTGATGGACACATGTACTATTCTAGTTCTGGTTCTAACATGCACTATGATCATCATCTTTATCATCCTTACAGGAGGATTGACTGGGGATATTTTATGGATGAGTTTAAGAAAGCTAAGCCACTTAATTTTGATGGAGATTTGAAGAAGTCGAAGGATGCATAGCCTTGGTTACTTGGATTGAAGAAGTTATTTGAACTACATGAGTACACAGAGAATATGAAGGCCAGAATAGCTATCTTCATCCTCAAAGAAAAAGAAGACATATGGTGGGAAGATATAAAGTGGGTCAGAGACATCAAGAGAGAAGATTTCATTTGGCATGAATTCAAGAGATTTTTCAAGAAAAAATACTTGTTAGAAAGGTACTATGATAGCAAAGCCAAGGAGTTTTATGAGCTAAATATGGGATCGATGACAAATGAGTATACGACCAAGTTCCTGAGAAATTGAGGTATGTACCATATCTTAACGTTGAGAAATCTAAATTTTAGATATTTTTTATTGGATTGCAATTAGCATTGAGAGTCCAGATTGAGTATGATGAGCCTCAATCACTTGAGGAAGTTATTGGGAAATTGAAACATTTCTATGAATAGTCAAAGCATAAGACAAAATCTCAGCAAGGATGGAAAGGGAAATATAAAGGTAAAGGTAAATGGTAGCTGAAAAGAACAAGGTCTCAAAATTCAAAAGAGAAAGAAAATGTTGCACCATACAAGAAGTTCAACATAGCTAAACAGGGACATTGGTCACAACAACGAAATAGAGGTGATGGTACACGATGGTTGGAGTGTTGGAAATGTGGTAAGGAACATCTTAAGAGGGATTGTTTGCATAATAAAGGTGGTAGGCCTCATATATATAGTGCACAGGAGGCAAAAAACGTTGGGGATGTTGGGCAAAGCATTCAATGGATTTATGCAATGTTGGATAACAAGCATGAAGAGCACCATAAAATTATTATCGATATGGAAAGTAAGCTTTGTGATCAAGTTGTTTCCATTTTGAGTCACCCTAGATATAATTATAGTTATGTTAGTCCAGACCTAGTGGATAAGTCTGGTTTCAATAAAGAAGTGCATGTAGAATCCTGTTTAGTGGAGTTGACCACAAGTACAAAGAAGAGAGTATATCAATGGGTAAGAGCTTGTACATTTGAGTTAAATGGTATGCCTACATCAACACATTTGAAAGTATTTCCATTGGAATCATATATTATGTTGTTGGGCGTGGATTGGTCGTATCTTCATAGAAAAAAAGTGGATTTTTATGACAAATCCATTGAGTGCTTGGATGAAAATGGATAATAGAGAGTCTTATAGGGTAAGAAAAAAGCAATATCAGTTAGAATTGTGACAACTATGTAGGCAAAGTGTAGTCATAGAAAATGGTGTGTGTTATTTTTTAGTGCACATTTCCAGTTATAAAGGTAAGGAAGTTGAGGATGCAAAGGTATTAAGCAGGTACCCGATCTTGTAGTAGTTTCAGTATGTGTTTCCGACAGAGATTTTATAGTTTCCACCCCTCTAATAAGTGGCATTTTCTATTCAGTTGATACCATAGGCAGCACCAGCATTGAAGGAACCTTACAAGATGATAACACCAGAGTTAGTAGAGTTGAAGTAACAGTTTAAGGAAATTCTTTACAAGGGATATATGATGCCAAGTGTATCGCTTTGGGGTGCACCAATATTGTTTGTTTAGAAGAAGGATGGTACTCTCAGGTTATGCATTAATTAAAGGAAGTTGAACAAGGTAACCATAAAGAATAGGTATATGTTTCCAATGATTGATGACTTGTTTGATTAGTTGAAGGGAGCAGCAATGTTCTCAAAGATTGATTTGAGATCTGATATCATCAAGTATGCATTAAATAGGAAGACATTTACAAGATAGCTTTCCAGACTAGGTACATGCATTATGAGTTTGTTGTAGTTCCAATGTGTTTGACTAATGCTCCAGCTACCTTTATGTACTTGATGAATATTGTGTTGTGTCCTTATCTCGACAAGTTTTCTATTGTATTCATTGACGACATTTTGATATATTCTAAGAATGAGGAAGAACATGATGAGCATTTAGCAGTGGTGTTGAGATTTATAAGAGGCCATCAGTTATATTCCAATCTTAGAAAATGTAGTTTCTTTCAAACATAGGTACATTACTTGGGACATGTTTTTTTCCAAGGAAGCTATAATAGTGGATCCAAAGAAAATAAGAGCTATCATGGAATGGAAAATTCCTAGAAATGTAGATGAGTAAGATCATTTATGGGGCTAGCAGGATACTATAGGAAGTTCATTAGGAACTATTCTTGTATATCCTATTACATCATTGCAGAGGAAAGGAAAGAAATCTGAATGGACAAAGGAATGTGCAACAAGTTTTGAGCAGTTGAAGCAGTTATTGACGAATGCTCCAGTGTTAAATATTGTATAACCAGACAAAGACTTTGTGTTATGTTCAGATTCCTACAAGAGAGGACTTGGTGGAGTATTAATGCAAGAAGGAAAGGTAGCATGCTATGAGTTAGGGAAACTAAATGAGCACGAGAAGAATTACCCGACACATGATCATGAGTTGGCAGAGATCATTCATGCGTTGAAGATGTGGAGGCACTATCTTCTTGGTAAGAGGTTTGTATTGATGAGTGATCATAGTGGGTTGAGATACTTGTTCGATCAGCGAAACTTGAATTCTAGGAAAGCTAGATGGTTGGCCACGATTAGTGAGTTCAACTTTGAGATCGGGTACATCAAGGGTAAAGAGAATAGGGTTGGAGATGCTCTTAGTAGATAGATACAGTTGAATCACATAGTGGCTATGAGTTCTTATGGGATAGACTTACAGGATCAAATCTTACAGGCGGTCAGCAGGATGACATGTACATGGAGATTATGCATAGGTTACATTAGGGTACAGGTGGTCAAGATATAGAGTATCATCTTACAATAGATGGCTTGATCAGATTTAGGGACAAGATATATGTGCCAAATAGTAGTGAGCTCAAGAATACTATCTTGAGAGAGTTTCATGTGAAATCTTATTAAGGTCACCCAAGATATCAAAAGACATTGACAGTGGTGAAGAATTTCTATTATTGTCTGAATCTGATGAAGGATGTGGCAAAGTTTGTGGCTAGATGCTTAGACTGTAAGCAAGTAAATGAAGAGTGAAAGCATCTAGGTGGACTACTATAGCCGATTGTGGCTCGAGAGTGGAAATCGGAGGTCACTTCCATGGATTTTATTATAGGTTTTCTGAGTACATATAGACAACATGATTCCATCAAGGTTGTGGTGGGCAGGTTGACAAAGATAGCACACTTCATTCTAGTGAAGTCTACTTATTCATCTAGTGATGTAGCATAGTTCTTCATCAGATATGTGTTCAAATTGCGTGGTGTTCCAAAGAATATTGTGTGAGACAGGGATGCTAAGTTCACTTCCATGTTTTAGAAGGACATGTTTTCAGGATTGGGGATAGAGTTGGCCTTCAAAAGAAATTATCATCCACTGACAAATGCATAGATAGAGACGGTCAATATGATATTGGAGGACATGTTGAGGATGTATGTGATGCATTAGCAACAGAAGTGGGAAGAGTATATTACATTGGTTTAGCTTTCTTACAACAATGGGCATCAAGAATCTTTGAGGATGAGTCCATTTGAGGAATTGTATGGGAGGAGTTCTAATACTCTCATAATCTGGAGTGATCCAGTTAACACGGTATTCATTGAACCAGATATGTTGGCAGAGATGGAACAAGTAAAGAAGAATCTAAAGGCAACACATGACAGGAAAAAAATTTATGTTGATCAGAATAAGTTGTTTAAGGAGTTCAGGTTGGGGAACAGGTGTACTTGTGCATCAAGCCAAAGAAGATCTCCTTGTGGATTGGATTGTGTGCCAAGTTCGTACCTCGATTTTGTGGACCTTTCAAGATTCTTGAAAGGATTGGACCATTAGTCTATCAACTTGTGCTGCCTCCGACAGTGAAATTCCAAGATGTTTTCCATGTGTAATTACTTAAGAAGTATGTTAAATATGCTAATCATGTGTTGACTGGTTTGTATTGCAGGTGGAGCAAGAAGGAGAATTACAGTCAGAACCTCAATGTATATTGCAGAGAAATATTCTCATGCTCTGAAACCGATAAATCGAGTAAGTTAAAGTTTCATGGAAGCTGTTTTGGATTGATGAAGCTACATGGGAGATGCCAGATCACATGTGGGTTGTGTATCCTTCCTTATTCCCTAGTTGATAAAATATTTTGGTATATGTTCTGGTGTGATGTTTTGGTATATGCATGTATGTATATGGATGTGAGTATTGCCATGAGATGTGTTATAAAGCTCCAATAAGTGGTATGGGTGTCATGTTATTATGGTTGTCATGTTTTTATGTTGTCATCTTGGTTTGCTTCTTAGTAGGTTTATCAATGTAAATAATACAACGAGCTAATTTATGAAGCTCCATGGGTAGTATTTTTTTCTTTTAATAGTATTGTAGGTGTTGTTGAACAATGAGGATGGTGTTCCCCCAAGCGGGGGGGGAGTTCTGTAACATCCCTGGTAAAAAGTCCTTACAAATAAAAGTTAATAAAGGAAAGATAATAACCACAGTTATGCGATACTTATTCAAAGTTGAATATTGGCCAAGACATCCTACTATGGGTGTTCATTTGGTTTATTGTTGCTAAAAAATTGGCAAAGGAAATGGAAAAGGATTTGGAAAGATAAAATGGTGGTTTTGGCAATTTATTTATGAAAATAGTGGAAATTAGGAGAAGAGGAAGGTGGAAGGTCACAAGTTGCATGTGAGGAGGAAAATGAAGGAAAATAATGGAAAACTGAAGAAAATAGAGGCCTCATTAATAAAATGCATTCTTAGGATCAATTTTTAATCTTTTGTTAGTTCAGTTTTGGAGTTATCTCTCTATTCTCTCTCTCTTACGCACTCTTGGATACTTAGAGTTTTCCTGGAGCACTTCAGTTTTGGATCAAGGAAAGCAAAGAAGGAAAAATGAAGCAAAGATCAAGCAAGGAAGAGCAGGATCAAACAGCTATAGCAAGATTATTTGCAAGTATCGATTTGTATGTGTGAGTTCCTTTCTAGTTTTGGAATGCATGGTTATGAATGTGTGTTATTAGTTCTCTTCTTGTCATTGGCACGAGTTTTTCCAAGTGTGACAATGTTCCTTAGCCTTTCCTTTCCATTTTCGAATTGCCATGGTGTGATGGGGTTCTCATGTTTTGGTTGACTTTGATTGCCATATGTATACAAAGTTGAGTGAGGTGGTCTCTAAAAAAAGGAACTCGTTACCTAGTGATCCTATTGTAGCGGCTGCAACACCCTCCAAAATTTTGGCCTGCATCCAAATTTTGGAGCCTTCCTTGGTTTCTTCACTAATGGTTGCAAACACTCGAGCTCATTCCATGAGCTCTTGTAGAATCTTTACACCCTTTTGCTTGTCTGACCAACAGTCGTTTTTTGGCATGTTGATTTTTTTGTCATGCTTACAATCTTGTTATGGCGATTTTGAAGGTCGGTCTTTATGTGCATGAGTTGTCTTCACTCTGTGAACATCATTCATTCTCATGCACAAATTTGTAAGCACTATCACGCAAGTGTCGTC
The DNA here is from genome assembly GCA_031772625.1 of Pinus tabuliformis. Taxonomy (NCBI): domain Eukaryota; kingdom Viridiplantae; phylum Streptophyta; class Pinopsida; order Pinales; family Pinaceae; genus Pinus; species Pinus tabuliformis. The sequence continues at coordinate 340,399,572 of CM062818.1, read as the reverse complement.
ACTTTCCTTCGAAGGTCTATCTCAAGTGTCGCACTTACTGCTCGTAACCTTAAGACATTCTCATTGAGCACATGTTTGTCTTGTTGGTTGTTGTTTCCTATCATCGATTCATGCTAAGTGTCTGATCAAAATTTCACATATACACAAATTCAATTGCTCTCACACTTAACCATTTTTCCTAAAAATTTGTCGACTGGACAAACCCCTTCAAACAGACCTTGTTTGAGCTGCACTACGCTGTATCAGCACTCAACGACCCTGCTATGCTACCCAAAACTATGCATTGCTCGAGGTATCCTCCAGGGAAGTTGCACTATGCAATTGTGTAAGTGAGCATGTTTTCTATCTCCCAGAACTGTGCAGAAGTTGTCTCCAAGCCCGATCCAATATGCGCTTCCCGCAAGCTCAATTATCAAGCCTCCTTCTGGACTACTAGAAATCATCACTACACTGTGACCTGGGGCTACAATGCTCTCCAAAATTGTACAGACATGCCCAGCTACCTCCACTGCACTACTTGCAGAAACTATGTAGTCATGCTGAATCAGGCCTTCTACTGGCTTGCTTTGCTCTGCTCCTAAAAATTGCGCAGTCCTGACTGGTACACCTATTTTTACCCCGATCTACACTGTTTCTAGAAACTATGCATTCATGATGGGTAGGCGCCTACTTCTTGTCCCACATCGTCTCTCAAAAGTGCGCAGTTGTGACCAACATCTCCCCGTAGCCCGATCATGTCTTGCTCTAGAAAATTCCACAGAATTTCCTGCCAGTGCCCTCTACTACCCCTCTCTATCTCCCTTCGAGAAATTGCATAGATTTCCAACTAGACCCTGAGTGGCCTGCTCAATCCTCATTCTAAAAATTGTGTAGAACTATCCTACAGTTCCGTCATACCCTGTCTTGTCTCCCAAGGATTACGTAGTTCTGCCTAGCTGGGTTCCACCTTGCAACTATCAGTGTTGTCCCTGACTAAACAATTTTTCCTCTGAGTGACCTCTCCATACCTTTTCCCACACTACTTCAGAGCCCCTCATCTTGGCCTAATTTGTGATCTATGCAGTTTCAGTGTCTTGTCCTCCCTCCCAGTCACCTAGACCCAAAACCGAAAACAATGCATCATGCTACACTAGGAGATTTTTGGATTTGATGTCGTCCCATCATGTGTGAATTGTAGGAACGGGTACATTGATGGCACATGGCATGGTGATGATCAAGATGAAGAAGGAGAGCAATCTAGGAGACTTTCTTGCAATTGAACGGACATACCAAGCACATCGAGCAACAAGTGAAAGGGTTACATGTACTCAACTATCAAGCAAAGACCAAGACCATCGAAGACAAAACACACCAAGAGCACATCCATCACTTAGCAGCATAGCAATTTGATATGGACACCACAGTCAACGAGTACATGTCAGCAGTGTCATGTCGAGTTGTGTCATGAGTTGTCTCAGCCACATCACCACTATGGGCCATACTTGTTTTAATCAAATGTAATGTAAAGTGAAATTCCAATTGATGCACACATGAAGTTGAAGAGTTACATCAGTTGAAAAGGCATAGGAAGTTGAATTGTCATGAGGGAAGTCCAAGAGTCAGAAGGGTCAAGCATTTCCCTGGGATCTATATACCTCCTCATTGTATGAGCAAGGGAACTTTCACCTTGCCTCCTCCCACATATCCTTGAGAGTCTATAGTCTATTCTTTGAGGAGCAAGGAGTGGTTCCAATGTCCCACTACTGTCTTGGAACTTTTGCTTAATTCAAAAGCTTGTCTCAGGCCAGCACGTTTTCATGCATGTTTTGTATCCATTTGTAAGACTATTCTTTAAACATTAGTAATGCATGTTTTCTTAACCTGTACTAAGATAGTTGAACTGATTCAATTATTTTAGTACTTACATTGTTGAAGATGTGTTGTAATTTTTATCACTCTTGTCTCGTCCCGCAGGACTACTCTGCAAGATATTTGATAGACCATTCTTTTTTTCCTTGGTTATAATGACTGTTACCCAATGTGGACTACTCCATTGGATGGTGTATGTTTTTTCCCTTGCACTTTGGTTTTAACGACTGTCACATCTGCTGTGGAATATTTTGCTAGATGTTGGACAAACCCTTGTTGTTTTTTGTGTGTGTGTCTCCCTGGGTGGTAATACTACCTCTCATCTAGAGGCTCACTTTTTCCCTCTACCTTATAGTAAGAGAACACAGACAAAAAGTTACATTACACACTCTCCAAGCATACTCACCTCGCTTTCTTGAAGTTTTAAGCATAACACTCTCATGTGTTGAACAACAAGAGCTAAGGAAAATCTCTAAGATAATGACAACTGAGCCATCATACTGGATGGGAATCCTACACCAAATGATGTGAGATCTAGTTGGGACTTCATACTAGGGAGATCCCCTGAATGTTGGCGGATCCAGCATCGTCAACATTTCTAGCACTAGAAGGAGGGCCACCAGCAGTTTATGGTTGAATTTCCTACCAAACCCACTTATCTACCATCAGGTCAAGGCAAAAACACAAACTCCCTCTCTCCCAAGCACAATTCTGAAGTTTTTTACTCCTCACCTCCCAGACCCAAATAAGAAATTTCATATCAGCACATCTGCATTGTCCGTCCCATCACCTGTCAGTTTTCTAAAGTTGTTGGATTGATTCTAGGAGTACACACTCTTCCCTCTTCGCAGAGGAAGAAAAATACTACACCCACAGGAGTGGTAGTCTCATCTGTTGAAGAAGTAATCCTTGCCACTCTTGAAGAGCTACCAAAAGATGTTGAGAATGAAGAGGAACCTCCTATTTTCCTAGAAGGAGAAGAAGATAACATATTACTCTTGGGCTCAGGTTCTGGTGGAGGTAGCAGAGAGCAAGGCAATACAGGAGGTGGAGGCAGAGACAAAACAACAGATTCAGAGGTTGAACCATTAGATCCAAAAGAAGAGGAGGAGGCCGAAGAAGAGGACAATATGGTTGATCAAAATTTGGAATGGATGACGCAAAGATATTGTTAACAAAGTATGACTTTTACAGATAACTAAAGGCTGAAGACCATCTAGACACATTTTACCTACATCTAAAGACACTTGAGGTACATTATGATGATGTTGCATGTAGAGTATTTCCGTGTACCTTGGATGGCAGAGCAATTGTATGGTACCATAGCTTTCTTGTCAACTCCATTCAGAACTAGGGGGTGTTCAAGAGAATTTTCCTTGCGAAGTTTGTTGAGGACAAAACCCCCGCTATGTTGTTAAAAGCTTTGGGTAGTCTCTAGATGAAGCAAAAATAAAAAGTGAAAGATTTTAACCAGAGGTTTAACCATATCTTAAACAAGTTAACTGTAGACACCAAACCTAATGACTCCATCACAGTTGACTACTGCATGTCCACACTACTGACCAACATTGCACAATTCGTCAAGCGAACTGCAAAACCAACACTTCTGGAAAATTTCCAAGAGGAAATTGATGTGGGGAAAGACATGCACTTTATGGGAGTCATTGTAGATGACAAACCAGCTAAGGACTCCAAAGACATGAGCAGATGGTCCTAGACTGCTACGAGTAAAGTAAAGGAAAAGGAAGCAAATGAAATTGAGAATCTTCGTCATCTCGTCAAGTCCTTGACAATCGAAGTGTCCGAACTCAAGAAACAGACAATTGAGACAGTTGTGAGTAGCAGGCCTCCTAAATTCGCGCAGAAGAAGAATGTGACATCAGGCAGCAGCAGTAGACACCCGTATAAATCTGCGCAAAGATCTAATATTATGCTCCACTTAAACAAAATTGCGATGGATCACTTCTACATTATCTGTGAAAGCCGACATTTAGAAAAGACTTGTCTAGAATGGAACCAAGTGATGAGAACCATGGCTACAAGGTTGACTAGTCATTTTAAATCCAGTGAGCGGATTCAGCCTAAGGATGAAGATGAAGAGGAATTTGTTGCATCTCATGAAGCTCCAAGTGTTGGGCATGTAATCAACATGTACCAATGTACTATCGCTGCCCAGAAGACAACCATTAGATGGAGCCTCTGAGTGACCCTCTAACCCCAAAGCAGAACAATCGATACCATTTGTGGAGTTAAGGGGCCCCCACTATTTTTGAGATACCAAAAGAAAAAGTAAGAAAAAATTTGCTCATAACAGTGGACCCACCATTCATCTCAACAAAGACAATACAAGGCAATTCCAGGAAGACAGCTATAGCTAAAAGTATGTCCGTAAGCAGCAAAGATAAAAAAATCCCAACGGACAAAACAAACACAAGTATACCCCTGGACAACTCGGTGAGTCTCCCCGCTCTGGATTACAACATTGTTGAAGATATGAAAAAGACCCATGCAAACATCTCTCTTTATGAGTTAACCAAGATCACGGGTCAGTGTGATATTCTTTTGTGCACACTGGGGCAAACCTCCATAGATAGTGTTACCTCTTCCAGCAAAGGACCGAGCAAGTTTCCCGAATCACTCACATCCGTGCTCAACACACTTCACCTGGAGGAAGCGAAATGACTCTGCCCACCATTTTTGTTATCATTTGAAATATTCAACTTCAATGTCCACAACTGTTTGGTCGATTACAGCGTGTCATTCAATGTCATGCCACTCTCCATCACTAAACAAATCAACACTCAATGGAGTAGTACAACTGCATAAATCATCCAACTTGACAAAACATGTGTCCCAGCCATTGATGAACTATGGGATGTTATCATCCGCTTGTTGTATGACGGGTGAGTTCACTAATGCATTAACATTGTTATTGTGGACATTCTGGAAGCATATGGCTTGTTGCTAAGTAGCGACTGGTTTAGCAAGTTGCAAGGATATTTTGCCATGGACTGGTCACACTTATGGCTTGCACACAAGGAAAGAAATAACCAGATCTAGGTGTATTCATAGAGATATATGAAACATAACGTTACTCCCTTGAATGGTGAAAATGAACCGTTGGCTTTCGCAAAACTAATGTTCGGTAATTTATTTCTGGAAACGTAGCTGGAGTGTTATCTTTCACAGCCAAGCCCCACCCCACCAAACACACAGTTGGGTCTCCTTCCTTGCCCAACTAACAGAAATGAAACCTATATAGTACTTTGTAACAGTAGTAGTAGTAGTGTTAGCAGTACTAGTGTGGCAAGTTGTCACTCTACCGATGACATGTGGACCTTGTATTTCAACGAATCCAAGACATGAGATGGCTCTGGAGTCAGATTTGTTTTGATGAAACTAAGGAAAAGGAGACACTTTGTCTCAATCCGCTTGGAGTTCAAGTGCACGAACAACACTTTTGAATATGAAGCACTCGTTTTGGGCTTACAGAAAGCCATCAGCCTCAACGTTGTTGTGCTTAAAGTGGTAGGTGATTCAGAGATTGTGGTACGTCAGGTATGTAACACCATACACTATGTTTCACCTAGTATTAAGAGTTACCAACAAGAGGTATGCCGACTTATCTCTAACGTCTAAGATTTCAAATTTTGTTTTGTACCAAGAATGCATAATGCAGTTGTAGATGCTCTGGCGAATTCAACAGCTAGGATGACACTACTTAGGGATAGATTTTCTACTGAAATTTTGCATAAGGCATTTATCCCTGATAAAATCACTAATTTATGCTTTTTTGATGATGATAAACAAATACTGCATTTCATGGTCAATGCTAATGTCTTCAACGATGCAGCGATAGATGAAGATGAGCATGAGAAGTCTCTACAAGGCACAACTGATGCAAGTAAAGGAAACCTCGTCCCCAAGGGTGTGGTTTCACTTGATAAGTTATATTACTTGCAGAACTGCTTCCAAGGACCCAGGAACACTAAAACCCATAGTTCCACACTAATGCGTGAACATATTAATCTAGGAATAAACAAAGATCCGAAGTTCATCAATCTTGGTACGTGTTTCACATTGGAAGAGCGGCAAGCCTTTGTCCATCTATTCAGATAGTACTATGATGTATTCACGTGGATGTATGATGACTTGAATGCATATGATGTGCGAATAATCCAACACAACATCCCAATCAAGGAAGGGGCCAAATCGTTTCAGCAAAAGCTCAAGAAAGTAATTCTATCATTAGAGCCCCTCATTCAGAAAGAGTTGACTAAGTTGTTGGATGCTCAGATCATTTACAAAGTTTGCCATTCTACATGGGTTTCAAACTTATTTCCTATAAGAAATAAGTCTAGGGAGATCTGCCTATGCATTGATTTCCAAAATCTCAATCGTGCCTCTGACAAAGATAATTACCCTATGTTGTCCATGGAACACATCGTGCAGACAATATCTCGAGCAAAAATGATTTCTCTGGTAGATGGTTTTTTGAGATATAACTAGGTCTTGGTAGCAGAACTTAACAGATTGAAAGCTACATTCCGTACCAAGTGGGTTACATTTTCTTATCGAAGAATTCCATTTGGGCTGGTAAATGCAGGCACAACCTTTCAGCGCATAATGGACATCACCCTTCATGGGCTCATCAGACAGTGTGTGGTGGTCTACCTTGATGACATAACAGCTTTTTCCAGAAAATGATTAGACCACCTGCACCATCTCAAGAAGATGTTTTAGTGAAGTCGCAAGTATGGGATATCCTTTAATCCCAAGAAGAGCGTCTTTTCAGTGTATGAGTCAGGCACATCATTGCCAAGAGTGGGATCAAGGTAGATCGCGACTGAGTCCGGACTGTCACACAGATTGCTCATCCCATGAAAAAGAAATCCATGCAGTCCTTCTTGGGAAATATCAACTTCCTCAGAAATTTCATCTCAGATTATGCATAGATTGTCAAACCCATACAAGAGATGATCAAGAAGGATGTAGTTTATAGCTGGGGGAAGAAGGAAAAGGACACGTTCACCCATATTAAGTAGGTGATAGTAGAAGCACCTAGGCTGTACAACCCATATTTTAATAAATATTTCTTTCTCTACACATTCATTTTGGACACTTCACTCGCTACAGTGCTCACTCAAAAGGATGAGTTGAACAGCAAACATCCCATCTCCTTCATGAGCGCGAGCTTGCAGGGACTAGAGCTCACCTATCATGATGTGGACAAAAAATAATACATTGTATACAAGGTGGTGAAACACTTCAGACCCCACCTATTGAAGAATCATTGCATAGTATTTATGCTACACCCAATAGTTAGGTCGTTGCTTGTTCAGCAAGAGAGCAGTGGAAGGCGCAAGAACTAGATGATTGGATTGCAAGAGTATGATCTTGACATTAATCCAGTTCACACCATCAACGGTCATGGTCTTTGTAGACTAGAAACTAAAGTAGTACATGCACAAGAGGAAGAGGTATATCTTGCTGGTTGGGAGCAAGAAATTGACATGTACAATGTAGAGTGAGCACACCCCACTTCACACTGTAACTCTTGGTATGAAGAAGTGCCCCCGTACCTTGAGCACACCACCATGCCCTCTCACTTGCCTATGTGGCAGAAGAGGGAACTTTGAATGAAATACTTATCTTACCAGTTTATGGATGGAGTGCTTTATAGAAAGCATCACAATGGCATTTTTCTCAAGTGCCTGGAAGCATAGGATTCAGAGAGAGTCTTACATGATCTGCATGACAAACCAACCAGGAGTCACTTCACGGGTAACACAACAACACATAAAGTCATGAAATATGGTTTCTACTGGGCCACATTATTCAAAGAGGCACATGCCTATGCGCGCAAGTTCCGAGTCTGTCAACGATGCGCCGACAGAACTCGAAAGAAACAGGCCCGCCGTAGCCTGTTGTAGTGAGCAAACCATTCCAATAGTGGGGCTTAGACATCATTGGGGGTTTTCCCCACATTCATCAAAGCAACACCACTACATCGTAACTTCCATTGATTACTTCACACGGTTGAAAAAAGAAGTTCCACTCAAACAAGTGAATGACTACGTAGTCATCTGCTTCCTATAGTAGAACATCATTTCGAGGTTTGGAATTCCTGTATCACTTGTTTTTTACAATGAAACTTAATTTTCTTCATTGAATTTGTATGATTTTGCATTGAAATATGGTATTGTGTTAAAGAATTTAGCTAACTACTACCCGGAGGGAAATGGTCTTCTTGAATCTACAAACAAAAATCTCATATGTATCATGAAAAAGACCATTTACTCTAAATAATGAAACTGGCATTCCACTTTGCTGAATGCTCTTTGGACTAACCGCGTCACACCCAAACCCTCTATGAAGACATCTCCACACTTCCTGGTATAAGGACAAGAAGCCATTATCCTACCAAATATCTACTTTCCTTCACTCCAATTGTCCCAAGAATCCCAAGGCAAGTTGTGTTTGTTAGTTCAACGTAGGATGGAGACACTGCACAAGTTACAGGAAGAACGTATGAATGCAAAATAAAAATTCTCACTCCACTAGAATCGTATCAAGAGATGGTTCAATAGAAATTTTGTAGGGAACACCATCTTCATTGTGGATGACTTAGTCTTGAAGTGGGATAAACCACACAAATACAAAGGCAAACACACGAAGTTCTAGTCCCTGTGAATAGGCCCTTTCACGGTTCATGAAAATCTTGGCCAACACATGTATTGCTTACAATCACTTGACGGGAATATTGACACTCTCCCTGTCAATGGCCAATATTTTAAATTTTATTTTCAATGATCTGGGGTTGTGCCCCGCACTATGTACATAACATGTTTATTGCTTGTTCTATTGTTTCACATTGTTGTTTTTTCTTCATTTTTTTCTTTGCTTTGTTTTGATGTCTTGTCATTTTGTTTTGTAAATAAGTGTTGTCCTACACTGTGTTCTAGATTTTGAATAAGTATGTGGTTGAAGTTCAAGAGTCTTGTGACATTACAGTACTTGGCCATTCATGTGTATATCTTCTCTAGCTTGGTTGTATCTTTTGACCGATGAAGCCTCGATGGAAAATATGAAGCTATGGTCAAACCATGGACTTGTGTCCAAAATGGGACATGCCTGTACAGAGTCTTTTGATATGTGTGTTCAAGATTATCCAACAAGTAGAAACAGAGAAGGGGAAAAATCTAAACGAGCAAACCTAAATCATAGGTATTATATGCTTCTCTGACGGGATACCTCTTCCGCCCCAAAATAAATAAGTCCCTATGCACAGTCCTCTTTCAAAAGAAAAAATACAAAGGCAAAATAAGAGAAAGGATTCATGTACTGACCAGGCTTGCTGGAAGTGGAGAAATGCTTGTGTTCTTGCATGACTCCGTCAGGGTACTGTCTAAGACTGCTAACAAAGGAGCAACACTAGAGATGAAAACTTATACTCTGGAAATCTTAAGCTCGCGGTCCAAACTACCCTTTTCAATTTTGAAACACTGTGATCTGGCTGAATCTTTTGTTGTGTTTGGCTAAGTTGGTATGAGGTGAACCATGTATGTCCATAGGGTAAGTGGGAAGCCAAAATTACCTTCACAACGAATCAATAATACCTAAAAGGCCAAGGCCATGCGCTAAAAATGAACCAAAACAAAGAAGTTGGTATTCAACAAGTGTGTCGCCAAGTGTTGTAGCGGCTACAAAATCCTCCAAAATTTTGGCCTGCATCCAAATTTCAGAGCATTCATTGGTTTTTTCACTGATGGTTGCAAAAACTCGAGCTCATTCCATGAGCTCTTGTAGAATATTTACAGCCTTTTTCTTGTCTAACCAGTGGTCATCTTTTGGCATGTTGATTGCTTTATCATGTTTGTGATCTTGTTCTGACGATTTTGAAGGTTTTTCTTTGTGTGCATGAGTTGTCTTCACTCTATGAACATTGGTCGTACTCACACACAAATTTGTAAACATTGTCGCGCAAGTTTCGTCACAGTCGTTCGAAGGTCTATCTCAAGTGTCGCACTTTCCGCTCTTAACCTTAAGATAGTCTCACTGAGCACATGCTTGTCATGTTGGTTGCGGTGTCCTATCCTAGATTCATGCTAAGTGTCTAATCATAATGTCATGTCTACGCAAGTTCACTTGCTCTCACACTTAACGATTTTTCCTAAAAATTTGTCGAGCGGACAAACCCCTTCAACCGGACCACGACTAAGTTGCACTATGCAGTCTCATCTCTCAGTGACCCTATTTTCTTCCCATAACTGCGCAGTGCTTGACGTTGTCCTCTGGGGTAGCTGCACTACACAATCCTGGAAGTGAATAGGTTGTATGTCTCCCAGAACTACACAAAATTTATCTCCAAGCCCGATCTAATTTGTGCTTCCCACAATATCAGTTCAAGCCTCCTTTTGGTCTATTGGAAATATGCACTGCACTGTGACTTGGGGTTGCACTTCTCTCCAAAATTGTGCAAACATGCCTAGCTGCCTACCCTAAACTACCTACAGAAATAGCATAGTCATGCTGAGTTAGGCCTTTTTTTGGCTTGCTCTACTCTTCTCTTGAAAATTGTGCAGTCCTGAATGGTACATCTTCTGCTGCCCTACTCTGCATTATTTCCGAAAACTACGCAGTCATGATGGTCAAACCCCTGCTACCTCTCTTGTGATGTCTCTCAGAAGTGCATAGTTATGACCAACAACTCCCTATAGTCTGATCATGCCTTTCTCTGGAAAATTGTGTAGAATTTCTTAGCAACACCCTATGTTACCCCGCTCTGTCTCCCTTTGAGAAAGTTTGCAGATGCCGAGCTGGCCCCGAGTAGCTTGCTTAGTCCTCATCCTCAAAATTGTACAGAACTGTCCAACAATTCACCTGACACCTTGCCTTGTCTTCCTCCTTGGAATTGCACAGTCTTTCCTCGCTGGATTCCACCTTGCAACTATCATTATTGTACCTGACTGCGCAATTTGTCCTCCCAGTGGCCTATGCGCAATTTTTTCCGACAACACTCCAGAGCCCCTCATCCCAGCTTGATTTTTTCTCTGCGAAGTTTCAATGTCTTATCCTCCCTCACGGTCACTTGGACCTAAAATCAAACAAAATGCATCATGCTAGAATAGGAGATTTTTGGATTTGATATTGTCCCATCACGAGTGAATTGTAGGAATAGGTACATTGACTGAACATGGTGCGATGACGAATTGGATGAAAAAGGATTGCATGCTAGGAGACTTTCTCACAGCTGAATGGACATACAAAGCACATCAAACAGCAAGCGAAAGGGATACATTCATTGAACCATCAAGCAAATACCAATACTGTCAAAGACTCTACAACATTTTTCCAAGCGGAGGTGAAGATGCAACACACCAAGAGCACATCCATCACTCAACAGCATAGCATCTTGACATGGACACCACAGTCAGTGAGTACATGTCAGTAGTTCCATGTCAAGTTATGTCACGAGTTGTCTCAGCCACATCTCTACTATGGGCCATAATTGTTGTAATAAAATGTAATGTAAAGTGAAAGTCCAACGGACGCACACGTGAAGTTGAAGAGTCATGTAAGTTGAAAATTCATAGGAAGTTGAATGGTAATGAGGGAATTCCAAGAGTCACAAGGGTCAAGCATCACCCCTAGCTATATACCCCCTCACTGTATGAGCAAGGGACTTTTCATCTTGGCTCCTCCCACATAGCCTTGAGATTCTGTAGCCTGTTCTTTGAGGGGTGAGGAGTGTCTCCAATGTCCCACTACTGGAACTAGTGATGTATGGTGTACAGATGTGTCTTGGAACTTTTTCTTAATTCAAAAACCTGTCTCAGGCCAACATGTTTTCACACATGTTTTTCATATGTTTTTAAAACTATTCTTTAAACGTTTGTAATGCATGTTTTCTTAACCTGTACTAATATAGTTGAACTGCTTAGGTTATTTTAGTACTTATATTGTTGAAGATGTCTTGTATTATTTATCACTATTATCTCATACCGGTGGACTAATCCGTAGGGCATTAGACAAACCATGCTTGTTTTCCTTGGTTATAATGATTGTCACCCCCATGTGGAATACTCTGCTAGATGGTGTACGTGTTTTCCCTTGCACTTTGGTTTTAACAACTGTCGTATCTGTTGTGGACTATTTCGTTGGATGCTAGACAAACCCTTGTTGTTTTTTGCATGTGTCTCTCCTTGTGTGGTACTACTACCTCTCATCTAGAGGCTCAGTTTTTCCCTCTCCATTATAGTTAGAGAACCTGAACACAAAGTTACATTACGCACTCACCAAGCATACTCACCTCACTTTCTTGAAGTTACAAGCATAATACTCTCATGTGCTAACACAACAAGAGCTAAGGGAAATATCTAAGATAATGGCAACCGGGCCACCGTACCGGATGGGACTACTACACCAAATGGTGTGAGGTCTAGTTGCGACTGCATACCACGGATATCCCCTAAATGTTGGTGGGTCCATCACCTTCAACAAATCCCTAAATCAGACTGTGGATTGTGGTAGAGCCTTAGCCTAGTGACCCCTGAATCGTATTATGGGTTGTGGTAAAGCCATATTTTATGTTACCTTAGTGGGCCTAGGAATCCTCGACCAGTGAATGGTGGGATATATGGTAAATCCTAGAGGTGGTCACCCTCGATCAGTCCTAGAAATCATTGGCCAATGAATGGCAGGATATATGGTAAATCCTAGATGTTGGAATCTTGGTTAGGGCCTAGTGGTCTGGTGTGGATTGTGGTAAAGCCTAAAGACTAGGTGACAAGAAAGTTCCTCACAGTGTAGGTGGAGAAATATGGTAGCATCCATGCTTGTTTAGGGCCTAGTGATCCAATGTGGATTGCGGTAAAAGCCTGGTTTTATTAATGATGGTGAGGTGGTGTAGCTTGAGGAACTCCTAGTTTATTTTTAGTTATGAGTCCCACATTCATGCTTGGAATATGGAATGAGGGTGATTGTTTGAAAGAAATTTTTAGTTTAGCCAATCTATGGTCGAGTGGTTCATGGAAGTCCCATGCCTAGTTAGCTTATGCATTCATAAATAAGAGTTTCTTTCCCTTGGTATTTCATGTGTAAATGTACTGGCTTATATGTGGACTTTATCTTTTTTCTATCCTTATTATTTCTGTTGGTTATATGTTGGTTATGAGTATGTTTTACGACAGTGATGATGTATGTCTCTCATCATGTTTTGATTTTTAATTGAATTAATAATGAATATATGACCTAATAGATGATAATTCAACTAATGTGATAAGGCATCAATGCTTCTTAGCGATTCTTAGATAAGTATGAGACCCATATGCTCAGATATTTGTGGCATGTTTGACGAAATCTCAGCCATGTCTAGTAGGGGTCCGGTCAAGTATTTGTTTAAGTATTTGCATTAGTATCATTTTTATGATATTTCTTTTCGTTTATGGAAGTTTCATGAATTTGTAGGGAGTGGCCTGAGACCTGGCTTTGAAAAGTGGCACAGAATTTGGGGTCGCAGGCTCAGAACTAGTTGAAAAATACCCCAATTGCTTGCATGCCCTTATTGTGAGATCAAATGGAGGGTCCAAGTCACATGCATGCCCATTTCATGGGAGACACTAAGGCTCTTGGTCAATAAAATTTTAAGTTTCCTTAAGCATTGGTCACCTAGAAATGTTTTTTGGCTCCTAAGGGTTCAGTAACATGTGTAGAAGGTCAGATTGGTTATGTTTTATCGGTTTCACTTCCTTAACTATACATGGGGAGTTGAATCAAATCATATTATCATCTCATCACATGTTTACCCCAGCAGATTGGTTGACTTGGGTAAATTTGGGAGGAGGGTGTTACAAATAAGAAGTTGTAAAGCATACAATGACGAAATCATGTAGATACAGGAGAAACAAGCAAAAGTCAATGCAATAATCCTTCAGCGTTTGTTAGAATTGCAAATACAAGGAACACTTTCGATCAGCCATGGGTGGGAGGATAAGACTAATAGGGAATATGTCAGTAGTTCTCATGGTGGTCACATGTCAGATAGGGATGACACAGTTAGAGATGGCATGTTCTTGGATACTATGGATAGGAGAGGTGATGGATGCAGGTACTATTACAGTTCTAGTTCTCACAAGCACTATGATCATCATCGTTATCACCCTTATAGAAGGGGTGATAGGGAATACTTTCCACATGAGTTCATGAAAGCTAAGCCACCTACCTTTGATGGAGATTTGAAGAAGCCGAAGGATGCAAAGGCTTGGTTACTTGGGATGAAAAAATTCTTTGAGATGCATGAGTACACAGAGAATATGAAGGCCATAATAGTTATATTCAGCCTCAAAGGGAAAGCATACATCTTGTGGGAAGATGTAAAATGGGACAAACACATTAGGAAAAACGACTTGAGTTGGCATGAATTCAAGAGACTCTTCAGGGAGAAATACATATCATAAAGGTACTACAATAGTAAGGTCAAGGAATTTTATGAGCTAAAGATGGGATCGATGACAGATGAGGAGTATACGACTAATTTCCTAGAGCTATTGATGTATGTATCGTATCTTAAGGATGAAAAGGATAAATTCCAGAGATTTTTCAATGGTTTTCCATTAGCTTTTAGAGATTGGATTGAGTATGATGAGCCTCGGTCACTCGAGGAAGTTATTGGGAAATTGAAACACTCTTACAAGAAATCAAAGCATAAGAATGAATCTCAAGAAGGATGGAAAGGGTTAGATAAAGCTAAAGGTAAATGGTATCCAAAAATAACAAGGCCTCAGAATGTTGAAGAGAAAGAAAATGTTGCACCATACAATAAGTTCAACATAGCTAGACAAGGGCATGGCTCACAGCAGTAGAATAGGGGTGATGGTACAGATGGTTGGAGTGTTTGACATGTGATAAGGAACATCTTAAGAGGTGTTTTCCACAGAATCAGGGTGGTAGGAATCGATTTACAGTGCATAAGGGGTGTAGACATTTGGGTATGTTGGGAAGAGCATTCCACAGATTTATGCAACACTAGATAACAAGCAGATATAGCACCAGGAAATTGTTATCGATATTGAGAGTAATGTTTGTGATTGTATCTAATTATAGTTATGTTATTCCTGACCTAGTGGATAAGTGTGGTTTAAATAAATAAGTGCATGCAGAATCCTAGTTAGTGTAGTTGGCTACAAGTACAAAGAAGAGAGTTAATCATTGGGTAAGATCTTGTGCATTTGAGTTGAATGGTGTGCCTACATTAGCACAGTTGAATTTATTTCAATTGTATCATCATAGGACTAAGGTGGATTTTTTATGAAAAATCCATTGAGTGTTTGGATGACAATGGAGAACAGAGAATCTTACAAGGTGAGAAGAAAGAAACACCAGTCAAAATGGTTACAACAATGCAGGCAAAGCACAGTCATAGAAAAGGGTGTGTTTTATATGTAGTGCATGTTTCTAGTGATAAAGGTAAGGATGTTGAGGGTGCATAGGTATTGAGTAGGTACCCAATATTGCAACAATTTCGTTATCTATTTTCAGTAGATATTTGAGAGTTTCTGCCTCACAGAGAAGTGGAATTTTCAATTGAGTTGGTACTAGGGGCAGAAACAGCATTGAAGGAACCATATAGGATGAGCACTCTAGAGTTAATAGAGTTAAATTTGTAATTGAAGGAAATGCTTGACAAGGGATACATTAGGCCAAGTGTATCAATGTGGGATGCACCAATATTGTTTGTGAAGAAGAAGGATGGTAATCTCAGGTCATGCATTGATTACAAGTAGTTGAACAAGATGACCATCAATAATATATATATGTTTTCTAGGATTGGTAACTTGTTCGATTAGTTGAAGGGAGAAGCAGTGTTTTCAAAGATTGATATGAGATTTGTATATCATCAAGTACGCATTAAATAAGAGTTCATTTACAAGACAACTTTCCGGACCAAGTACGGCCATTATGAGTTTGTTGTACCTCCATTTGGTTTGACTAATGCTCCAACTACCTTTATGTTCTTGATGAATAGTGTTTTTCATCCTTATATGGACAAGTTTATTATTATGTTCATTGATGACATATCGATATATTCTAAAAATGAGGAAGAACATGCTGAGCATTTGATAACAGTTTTGAGATTGTCGAGAGAGCATCATTTGTATGTTAAACTTAGTAAATGAAATTTCTTTCAGAGAGAGGTACATTAATTTGGACATGTCATTTCCAAGGAAGGCATAGCAATGGATCCATAGAAGATAAAAGTTATTATGGAGTGGGCATCTCCTAGAAATTTGGATGAGGTAGGATCATTCATGGGGTTAGCAGCATATTATAGGAGGTTCATCAAGAACTTCTCTTGGATTGCATATCCTATTGCGTCATTATGAAGGAAAGGTAAGAAATTTGAATCAATAGAGGAATGCACAACAAGTTTTGAAAAATTGAAGTAGTTGTTGACAAATTCTCCAGTGTTAAATATTACAGATCCGAACAAATAATTTCTGGTGTGCACAGATGCTTGCAAGAGATGACTTGGTGGAGTCCTTACACAATAAGGATGGGTAGTATGTTATGGGTCACAGAAACTGAATGAGAATGAAAATAATTACCTAACACATGATCTTGACCTAACAATGATCATCCATGCATTGGAGATGTGGAGGCACTATCTTCTTGGCAGGAGGTTTGTATTGATGAGTGATTACAGTGGGTTGAGATACTTGTTTGATTAGCCAAACTTGAATGCTAGGTAAGCAATGGCTTTCCATGATTAGTGAGTTTGACTTTGATATC
Source organism: Pinus tabuliformis (assembly GCA_031772625.1). Lineage (NCBI taxonomy): Eukaryota > Viridiplantae > Streptophyta > Pinopsida > Pinales > Pinaceae > Pinus > Pinus tabuliformis. Next base: position 340,382,934 of record CM062818.1, on the reverse strand, counting down.
AGGTACATCAAGGGTAAAGGGAATAGGGTTGTAGATGCTCTTCGCAGGCGAATACAAGTGAATGATATAGCAGCTATGATTTCTTATGGGACATGCTTATTGGATCAGATCTTATAGGTATGTCAGTAGGATGACAAGTACATGGAGCTTATGCATAGGTTATAGCAGGGTACAAGTGGTCAAGATGTGGACTATCGTCTTACAGAAAATGGATTTATCATATTTAGGGATAGGATATATGTGCGAAGAAGTAGTGAGCCCAAGAAGACTATATTGAGAGATTTTCATGAGAAACTGTATTCAGGTCACCAAGATATCAAAATACATTGACAACAGTGAAGAAGTTTTATTATTGGTTGAATCTGAGAATAAACGTGGTAAATTTTGTGTCTAGATGTTTGAACTGTTAGCAGGTGAAGGTAGAATATAAGCATCTGGGTGGACTATTACAACCTATTATGATTCCAGAGTGGAATTGGGAGGTCATTTCCATGGATTTTATCATAGTTTTTCCGAGCACATCTAGACAACATGATTCCATCATGGTTGTGGTAGAAAAGCTGAAAAATGTAGCGCACTTCATTCTAGTGCAGTCTACTTATTCAACTAGTGATGTAGCACAGGTCTTCATAAGAGATGCGATCAGATTCATGGTGTTCCGAAGATGATTATGTCAGACATGGATGTTAATTTCACTTCTAATTTTTGGAAGGATATGTTTGTAGGATTGGGGATAGAGTTGACCTTCAGTACATCTTATCATCCACAAACATATGGAGAGACATCGATGGTCAACAAGATATTGGAGGAAATATTAAGGATGTATGTGATGCATCAACAGCGGAAGTGGAAAGAGTATCTTCCACTGGTTGAGTTCACTTACAACAATGGGTATCAGGAATATTTGAGGATGAGTCTGTTTGAGGCATTGTATGTGCAGAGTTGTAATACTCCCATCAGTTGGAATGATCTAGTTAATAAGGTGTTGATTGGACCAGATATGTTGGCAAAGAATGAACAGGAAATTCAGGTAATACAAAGGATATAAAGTTTGCATAAGACTCGCAAAAAATTTATGCAGATCAGAACAAGTTGTTCAAGGAGTTTCAGGTTTGGGAATAGGTGTACTTTCACATCAATCCCATCGACTTGCACTTCCTCCAACAGTGAAAGTCTATGATGTTTTCCATGTGTCATTGCTTAAGAAGTATGTTAAATATGTTGATCATGTGATTGACTGGTTTGTATTGCAAGTGGATCCAGATGGAGAATTCCAGCTCAAACCTTAGTTTATATTGTAGACAAATATTCCCATGCTCCAGAACAGAGCAATCAAGTAGGTTGAAGTGAAGTGGAAGAAGTTTGTGCTAGATGAAGCTACATGGGAGATGGAAAATCAGATGCGAGCTATGTATACTTCTTTATTCATTGGTTGAGCGAATGTTTTGGGTATATGTTTTGGTGTGATGTTTTGGTATATGTACATATATATATGGATGTAAATACCGCCATGAGATTTGTTATAAAGTTCCAATAAGCAGTATGGGTGTCATTTCATTATGGTTTTCATGTTGTTATGTTGTTATGCTGGTTGTTTCTCATGAGGTTGATCATTATAAATAATACAACGATTGGAGTTATAAATCTCCATGGGGAGTATGTTTTGATTTCAACACTTGTGTTGGTTATAGGTATCATTGAACACTGAGGAAGGTGTTGCCCCAAGGGAGAGGATTCTGTAATAACCCTGGTAAAATTCCATGTAAATAAAATTTAACAAAGGAAAAATAATAACCACAACTATGGGACACTTATTCTGAACTAAATGTTGGGCAAGACATCCTAGTGTGGGTTTTCATTTGGTTTCTTATGGCTAAAGTAAATTTGCAAAGGCAAAGGCAAAGGCTTTGGAAAGGCATGAGGCATTAATTGGAATTTTATTTATGAAAATAATGGAAATTAGGAGAAAAGGAAGGTGAAAGGTCACAAGTTTCATGCAAGTAGGAAAATGAAGGAAATTAATGAAAAATTAAAGAAAATAAAGGCCTTATTAATAAAAACGTTTCTGAGAATCAGTTGCTACCTTTTTTTAGTTTAGTTTTTTAGCTCTCTCACACTCTTAGACACTTGGAGCATTCTTGGATCACTTCAGTATTGGATCAAGAAAATCAAAGTAGGAAAAGGAAAGCAAGGATCAAGCAATGAAGAGCAGGATCAAGGAGCTACATCGGGATTATTTGTAGGTATCGGTTTGCATGAGTGATTTCCTTGATATTTTTGGAATGAATAGTTGTGCATGTGTGTTCCAGGTGTGGTAGTTTTCTTCAACCTTTCCTTTCCATTTTCGGATAGCCATGGTGTGATTGGGTTCTCATGTTTTTGGTTGAGTTGGATTACCAAATGGATTCAAAACAAGGTGAGGTGGTCTCTGAAAGAAAGAACACATGGTCTTGTGATCCCTAAATCATATTGTGGATTGTTGTAAAGCCTTGGCCTAGTAACCCCTGAACCGAGTTGTCGGTTGCGGTAAAGATAGATTTTGTGTTACCTCAGTGGGCCTACGAATCCTTGAACTGGTGAATGGCGGGATATATGGTAAATTCTAGAGGTGCGTGCCCTCGATCAGGCCTAGGATTCCTTGGTCGGTGAAGGGAAATATATATCATAAAGCCTAGAAGGTGGAGTCTCGATTATGCCTAGGGATCCTCAACCATTTTATGGTGGGATATATGTTAAATCCTAGAGACTAGGGGACAGGAAAATCCCGCACTGTGTAGGTGGAGAAATATGATGGCATCCATTCTTGTTTAGCACCTAGTGATCTAACGAGGATTGTTGTAAAGCCTAGTTCTATTTATGAAGATAAGGTGGTGTAGCCTCAAGAATCCCTGGTTGATTTTGGTTATGAGTTCCACATTCATGCTTGGAATATGGCACAGGGGTGATTGGCTGAAAGAAATGTTTGGTTCAGCCAATCTATGGTCAGGTGGTTCGTTGAAGTCCCATACGTGGTTGGCTTATGCATTCATTAATAAGAGTTCATTCTCCTTGGTATTTCATGTGTAAATTTATTGGTTTATATGTGTATTTTATGGTTTTTGTATCCTTGTTATTTATGTTTTTTATATGTTGGTTATGAATATGTTTTATGACAGTGATGATTTATGGATCTCATCATGTTTTGACTTGTAAATGAAGAAACAATGAATATATTTCCTAATAAATGATAATGCGGCTAATGTGATATGGCATCAATGATTCTTAGTGATTCTTAGATAAGTATGAGACCCATATTCTCATATATGTTTTTATGACCTCTAGAATGCATATTTGTGACATGTTTGACGAAATGCCTGTCATGGCTAGTAGGGGTCCAATAAATTATTTATTCAATTATTTTCATTAGTGTAATTTTTTCGATGTTATTTTTCATTTCTATAAGCTTCATCAAGTTTTGGGAAGTGGCCTGATTCTTGGCCCTGAAAAAGTGGCACAAAATCTGGGGTCGTAGACTCAGAACTAGCTGAAAAAGACCTCAATCGCTTGCATGCCCTTGTTGTGAGAGCGACTGGAGGGTCCTAGTCGCATGCATTCCCATATCATGCGAGCGACTGAGGCTCTAGGCTAGTATAATGTTATGTTGCCTCAGGTTTTTGTCACCTAGAAAGATTGGTTGGCTCTTGGGGATGCAGTGACATGTGTAGAAGGTCAAATTGGTTGTGTTTTGTTAGTTCCACTTCCCTAATTGTACATGGGGAGTTGAATCAAATCATAGTAGCCTCTCATCACATTTCTACCCCAGTAGACTAGTTAACTTGATTAAATGTGGGAGGAGGGTGTTACATATTAATTCAAATGAATTATTGCAAAGGTTGAGCCAGTGGAATTTGTCCATCGTTGAAAAACTTCTAGAAGTGGTGACAACTTAGGAGGTGAATGAGGCTTGATTCTCATTTTACAACTAATGAAATGAGATTTTAAAGGTGGAAACAACTAGGTTTCGTATTCTATAATAGTCATTGTTACTTGCAAGTAACCATGTGGTTTAATGAAAAGTTCCCAATTCAACTTGAAATCCACTTGTGACGACTACTCAATTTTTTTACTGCATTTTTCGCTATTACTTAACCACCTTTGTTGTAATACATCTGCCTTTCGGAAAGCATCTTCTTAAGCTCTTGATACAAACTTTTCTTCCATAAGTGATTGGGTAATAGATTGAGTGACTGAACTAGAATGTTACTAAGAATTATTAACCAGTCTTCTGACCAAATGTATTTTGTCTTTCCATGTGTGGAGAGTTGTGGATCTTTGAATCTAAGTGATATTTGGAAAATTAGGATAAAATCTCTTTGAGTATACCTACCATTCCAAGAGTTCACTGAAATTAAGATTGGTATCATCATACTGGCTATCAATATCAATAATTTCATCAATCAATGCATTGACGATCTTGATTTGATACTGTATCAGACTTAGCTTGTTGCAGAGAAGTTGTTTTTGACGTCAAATTTGTAGGTCGAGCTCATGCGCTTCATGTTTGAATTTAACAAGGTCAAAGTATTTACTTCTACTTGTTCTATTTTCTGTTGCAATTCATTTATTCTTTGATCGCTTTTCTTAATCTCGGAGTTATGCTAGTTTATGAAAAAGGAAACATGTGCTTACAACTCTGCTTAGAACTGTGAAACCTCTTGTTTTGATTTTTGAATTCTTTCCTCTTTTTCTTTTATAAACTATTTAACTTGGGTAGATTTATCTATACTGGTGAAAGAATAGGCCCTTTCATATTGTCTTAATTCTTCAAATTCTTGATGAGGAGCGATTGATGCATATTTCTAGATCATTTCTAATGAAGTAGCTTGCAATGCAGTGCATATTCTAAAAACTTTTGTATCAACAACTTTCCTCTATTTCCTTCTTTTCTTTAAAATGACTTTATGTTGAGGATTGTAGAATATATCAATGAGTGGAATTTCATCAACATTTAATTGGATTTCCATGGTTAGATGTGCTAGAATTTTTCCACATTAAACTGAGCACTAATAGGTGTTTTTAAAATAACACCAGATTGTGCAAAAGTAGACTTTTGAAGTATATGGAGAAAATTTAATTGTTTGATGCATAATATTATCAATTGTATCTAACTCAAGTGATGTTGTTTCTTTCTCCTATTGTACCGGTGTTGAAGTAATATCCATAAATGTTTTCCATTCTTTGGAATTTCATTGGCTAGTTGATTGATTGAAGAGGTCTGATCTCGTGAATATACAAAATAAATATGAATGGGAGTAGTTTGAGGTGTGACCTGTGTGGAAGAACTAGTAGTATTTTCAATGATACCATCACCTTTAGGTAACTTGAGTAAATGGAGTGGCAGAGTTGACCTATGGGTATCTATAAGCACAAGGAAATGATGGTATTCATCTAGGGATAATTGGTTTGCTTCATTACTAATTAAAACATAAGAATAAGACACAAAAAACAAAACATCGTACTTGTTAATTTCATGGACATAGCCTTTGATATGTGCTTCTTTAGCTAAATTTTCCACTACTTTAGAAGGGTCATGAGGCTTGGAAGGAATAGTAGCAAGATTTAATTCGTGTAGAGCCTGAATTTCCTTCTCAGCATGCTGATAATTCTAGAGAGTGAACAAACCAACTTGTAAAGGGAAGCATGGACAAAGATTCTTGGAAGCTTTCCTAAGCTCATGGGTTACACATGTTGAAATTTTGATAAGAAATTTCTCTAGATAATAGTTTTTCTGGGACATAAAGGGGTAAAACATGTGGGTAGTCATTGATTCCCCAAACCCTAATGTAAATAAAAATATCCTTAACATAATTATTCTCAATTATGTTCAAACAATCCATGGAAGTTGGAGACATCCTTGGAAGATTAGAATTGAAAATGGTTTGGTATAAAGGAATCATCATGAGGTGACAAATGTGGTATAAATGATCAAAATAGTTTTCCTCCCAAAGTACACTATGATAAACATGGATGGGAAGAGGGTTGACAAGTGTCAATTTCCATCCCATGCATGGGAAGTCCAAAGAAAAACAAATGGCGTCCATCACATAAGAAAACATTTAAAATGGTGGGTTATGATTGGTCATTTGCTTAGAACTAAAATGGAGGATATGCTTAGCCAAGTTATCAGACACAATTTAGTCCCAGTTAAAAATAGAGCCATTGGAATCCTTTTCAATAAAAGGGACCCAATCTACAAGGAATTGTGAGACTTGTTTCAAAGAAATCATTTGGCAAAGCATGGAATCAATGAAAAATAAGGAGAAGTTAAGGGATGAATAAAATATAGGCAAGAGGATTCCTCTGTAAACTTATTCGGGTTACTTTTTCATTCCTTTATCAATTTGGGAAGTGCTTCTCATTTACCCTCACAAACCTTTTCTATCAAAATTATCCACAAATTGAGAATTGTACATTATATGTGGCTCAAGAAAATGAAACATAACCTAATTCGCCATAAGCAACTCTAACAGGGTAAAGTACATGGTATTTACAAAGAGGTCACTGCTCGGTATGGTCAAAAAGAAGAAGCCATAGATCGTCAAATCAGTGGAGCATATTCATTCTAACACCCTCCAACACCTTTTCTGAAACAACTACAGCGGGTGTCAGAGATGGCAGTTTCGAGATTTCCAAGTCCACTTACAGGTTCCACTGAAGTGCACATGATCCCTACTTGATGGTATCTAGACTTCAAGTTGATCTTGGAGAAGACTATCGCTCCCCTCAATTGATAAAAGAGATCCTCAATTATTGGAAATGGGTACATGTTCTTCATGGTTGCCTTGTTTAATTTCCTGTAATCAATTCATAATCTAAGGGTCCTATCCTTCTTATTTACAAAGAGTAATAGAGCTCTCCATGGTCACACACCTGGCCTCATATAGCCCTTTTCCAACATCTCATTTAGCTACAATTTTAGCTCAATCAACTCAGGGGTACTCAATAGGGTCTCTTTCTTTTCAAATTATCACTATAAATTATGCACATTTCAAGAAATCAATGCAACTTAAATTTAAGAGTCAAAACATATACAAATACATCCATTAGTACATGACACATGTACAAGGACTTATCTTGAATTGAAAACAGAAGTATGGGAAACTAATTTTGGGGCAGGGACTCTCCACCCAACCATAGAAAGCTACAGTCGGTCCTCACTTGAAGCTATCACCCCCGAGCCACATTCCAGAGAATGAGGGGCCTTGCTCAAGGGGAGAAAACATCAACTGTAATATGAAGTAGGGACTCCAAAGGTATCCTTCCTCCACCCACCAACAACTCAACAGTTGCCAAATCTACAAGGAATCCAGAGGCCAACAACCTCCACCATCTAGTTATCTAATGGCATCCAATCAAAACACACATGGAATCCAAAGGCTTGTTTCCTCCACCCAATAATGTCAAGGGAATCCACATAAATAAGTCTCTGCCCTTCAATTAAAACAATGTGGTTTCATCCACCTTGTGTGTTATGAAATCAACTCAAGAAAAGATAGAAAAGATAGATCAACGCCTTAGAATTCAGCCTCTTCCAAGGGGAAACCTCCTTTACATTACATAAATGAACAATTCTTGGATGATACAAATGAAAATACCTCCTTTCTATATATAGGAGTCTAAGGGGTCATAACATAATCAGAGCCGACATAACAATAATAATGTAAGGGCACAATAATAACAATAGTGGGCTTCTATGGGGCACAATAGTAACAATATGGGCACTACATGGGTACATCAATATAATAAGTGGGTTGTACTAATAACAATAAGGGGTTACACTAGTAGTATAGGGGCCTAACATGCCCTTCTCCTTCAAAAAGCGTTGTCCTCGACGCTTGAGTAGTTCTTGATGCTTCTGTATAAAATTCTTGTCCTCCCATGTGGAATCTTCAGCGGGTAAGTTCTTCCACTTGATGAGATACTCTGAAATTGATCGATTCGTAGCTGTCGGGTTCTTTTATTTGTGACTGCTCCAAGTTCCAATATGATTTTTCCTTCCTCTTCAATTTCTGGCAATATTGTTTTAATTGGGATCTTTTGCAACTTTTGAATAAGTGGCCATACTTCTTCGTCCTTCTTCCATTCATCCCTTGCTTTGTTTATCCAATCTGGTTGGATAATAGAAATAGCACAGAACAATGCTTCCACATCCTAATCCTTGAAGAGTCTTCCCATTCGGTAAGGTCGCCATTTTTAAGTGCATGTAGTATTGCCAACATTTCCTTCTCATAAATATCTTGCTTGAGATGTAGCAGTAAAAATACCCAATCACCTACATCAAAACATTTTCCACTACGATGTTGATCTACCTGCTGTTTCGTTTGATTTTTCACCGAAGTGGCGTTATCCTTTAAAAGTTGGAGAACTTGTTGTTGATGCTCGATGTGATCTTTCACTGCTTGAACCTTTTTCTTCTTGATATGTTCTTCTATCTCTAGAGTTTGAGGAGTGGTAATTTCTTCCAATCCTTTACAAGATATGGTCGGATTTATTTCTTGATGCTCGATGTGATCTTTCACTTCTTGAACATTTTTCTTTTTGATATGTCCTTCTATCTTGATAGTTTGAGGAGTGGTAATTTCGACCAATGAATTACAAGATATGGTTGGGTTCATTTCTTCTTTCTCAATGTGATCTTTCACTTCTTGCACCTTTTTCTTCTTGATATGTCCTTCTATCTTGAGAGTTTGAGGAGTGGTAATTCTTGCCAATGCTTTACAAGATATGGTCTGATTCATTTCTTCTTTCTTTGGGGTGGGGTCCTAGCGTATATCTTCTTCTTTTGATGTTTCTTGATCCTTTTCTTCCTCCTCTTCATATTCTATGTAAAATAATTTCTTCTCAGCACACTTATGACCTTTAGTGCATTTGCTATCACAATTGTAACAAAGCCCTTTTTCTCTTTTTTCTTCCAATTGTTGTGGTGTAACCCTTGTAGGTTGTGGAAGGCTAGGAGAAACAACACTTCCATCTTTATAGTTGTGAGGGGTATGCTTCTTGGTTTCCATAATTTTTCTTTCCACTATGTCACAAAGCCCTTTTAATCTTTCCAAATTTTGTGTTGTTGCTCTAAAGAAGGTGTTGCTCTTTGTATCCTTATAATGTGCTATCATTTCCTTCGTGAAAATTGACAACGTAACAAGTTTTTTTATGAGAACAAAGCCCTTCATACCATAAAAATTGATCCGGTTCTAAATATGAAGATGCAATACATACCTTTTGTAACAGTGGTACACCATGTAGATCAAAATATTGCTCCATCTGAAGTATCCAATTTACCAGATCCTAAAAAATGTCACCATGTCTATTTACAGTTGGTATGGCTCTATCAACAGTCATACTACCCTCTTGAGCAAGTCTTATGCCTCTGCTATTCATGTCAAACTCCAAGCAAGAGAGAAAGTCTTTATAAATATGTTTATCTCTGGGTACGCAGGTTCTCTCAAACCTTGCCTGCGGGTACGCACCTATTGTTCATAAGGTCTGCGTCCAAGGACGCTCTGTATCTAAAGGGGCAGGTGCGTCCCTCTGAAAAGGTTAAAATGCGCAAGTTTTATCTTCAAAAACTTACTTGTGGTCATTTCTAGAGCATTCTAGAAGGTTGTTTGACGTGTATTGAGTGCCTCCAGATGGTTCATGCACTCCTACCAAAGAGGAACTTATCCCATCAATAAGGGAGTGATCCCATCCAAAGAGGGGACTATCCCATTGATGGTGGACCTGATTAACTTCCTCTTGAGCACTATAAATACAGGCATTGGGCCAGAAGGAGGGAGGTTGAAAGCTATAGATTTCTAAGGGTAAATGCTGCAGGAATTAGGACTCCTATTTAGAAGCTTGTGAGGAGAGATTGTCATCTTTACTTGTTCTATTTGGAAGTGGGTGAGCTTTGTCAAAGTAGAGGAAGACTCTTGTGGACCCTGGAAGGAGCTTGCACAACACCAAGGCTCAGGTTGTAATGGTTCCTTTTGATTACCTTTAATGCAAATTGGTCCATTCTTCTCAATAGCTTGTTGTTAATGGGTTATTTCATGTACTCCTTGGTCTATATGTTGAATATGCTTTGTTTTATGTTATAATCAGGTGCTATTTAATTGTTTGACTGTTGGTGATTGCAGGTTTTGGAGAACGGGAGGAGCTCATCCGGATCAACAAAGCTTGGACTTCTACAACAGCGTTTGGACAGAGGTAAGAACGAAACACTTGATTTCTCATATCATAATGTATGTTTAGAGAAGGATAGCTCCAGTTTGTTTTGTTTGTCATTAGAATGTCTTAGACTTCTAGGAAGGTCAGCTGTGTCCGCACCCTTGACTGATTCCGTGTGACACCATCTTTATAGTTGTGAGGGGTATGCTTCTTGGTTTCCATAATTTTTCTTTCCACTATGTCACAAAGCCCTTTTAATCTTTCCAATTTTTGTGTTGTTGCTCTAAAGAATGTGTTGCTCTTTGTATCCTTATAATGTGCTATCATTTCCTTCGTGAAAATTGACCACGTAACAAATTTTTTTATGAGAACAAAGCCCTTCATACCATAAAAATTGATCCGGTTCTAAATATGAAGATGCAATACATACCTTTTGTAACAGTGGTACACCATGTAGATCAAAATATTGCTCCATCTGAAGTATCCAATTTACCAGATCCTTGCCATCAAACTTCCTCATCTTGCTTTTTCTTGATTTTAGGAGCTTGATCTTGAAACGATTGTAACTCTGTACTTTCGGATCTTTAAGTTCTGAAATTGTAACCTATAGTAGCCTTCTGTGTCCTCTTTCCAATGCCACCAGTCTGATCCAAATTGGATTCTCCAAGAAAGAGTTATGCACAATCTCGTAAGATGCCCTGATTATAGACCTTTCCAGAAGAGCAAACTTGTATGAAGTGCCACGTGTCCCTATTTCAACCTTTGGCTCTGAAAATATATACAAGAAAACTATAGTCCGTCCTCTTTCTGTACCTTCTTATGAAATTTCAATCCGATGCTCAGAGAGAAAGCTATGACGATTTTCCCCAGGTAACCTGTTGGAATGTAATTCAGGAGTCTGCAAAAAGACCAACTTCCTCAGATCATATCTCCACAAATATAGAGCGAAAAACTCTGAAATTCGGACCTGCAATTCCGCACGATCTCTTCTCAAATGGGTTTTTTTTGCAACTTATGAAACGTGGAAGAAAAAAAAGTTATAGCGAAAATGCCACGATGACCTGTTTGGAGCAGCGAAACCCTAGAATCCAAAGCTCTGATACCAAATGTTATGAAACCAGCTCAAGAAAAGATAGAAAAGATAGATCAACGCCTTAGAATTCAACCTCTTCGAGGGGGCAACCTCCTTTATATTACATAAATGAACAATTCTTGGATGATACAAATGAAAAGACCTCCTTTCTATATATAGGAGTCTAAGGGGTCATAACATAATCAGAGCCGACATAACAATAATAATGTAAGGGCACAATAATAACAATAGTGGGCTTCTATGGGGCACAATAGTGACAATATGGGCACTACATGGGTACATCAATATAATAAGTGGGTTGTACTAATAACAATAAGGGGTTACACTAGTAGTATAGGGGCCTAACATTGTGGAATCTAGAATCCGCTATAAAACCAAATAGCAAGAAAGGCTCCAGAGATCATCCTTTTAGGAATCCAACGCAAAACCCTCCACCGCAACCATCAAGGGAATCTGAAGAAACACTATCTCCACTCCTTGGGTATACAAGGAATTGAGAGGTCATTGTTCCTCACCTAGGATAGATCTTCTTTCTTCTTGCTAAACAAAATTGATATCACTATCTTTCTTTTCTTCCTACAAGTCTCCTTTGTTATTCCTCCTATTCTCCTCATTACATGTTGAATGATGATTGAATGCATCTCTCTCTTGTTTTTCTTTTCTTTTATAAGTCAAATTTTCTTCCCTTTTTTCCATATTTGTTTGCATAGCCTCTAAACTTCATAAATTACTTGTCCTTACTGCCTTGTAATATTTTTCAAGATAGGTTGGCCCTGTGTACCTCTCTTGCAGCCCAATTAAATTTAGAAAACCAATCCATTAAAAAAAACCAACCATCCTTTAATGGTTTTCATAGCCAATTCATTTTTTCTACAACAAGGAAACCTTGAATATCCCAAGCAAGAAACCTCCTCAACTTTGGAATCTGTGTCCCTTGACTCAACCCATTTTTCTTGTAAAAATGTGTACATTGAATTTCATGAGAAAAACCATGGTTGGGTTTTTCATATCCTTGATGCAATATTGTAAATTTATTATATTCCAGGTTGAATAAATCTTTAGTAAATTCTGAATTATCATCCAGATCCCAACAACAAAAGAACACTATAAAATTAAATGTGTAATTGTCTCTTCCTCTATTTTGCACATGGGGCATCTCTTAGATCCTTGAAAACCCCTTTTCCATAAGTTATCCCATGTGAGAAATTTATTTTTAAAGCATAACCAACCAAATAGTTTCAATTTCATGGGGAGCTTCCACTTCTAGAGTTTATTATACCACCATAACTAGTTTGTGACCATTGGGAAATTTGAACCATGCATATAAGCCTCCCTCACTAGAACCTTCCCATCCTCCTAATTCCCATTCCAATGTAATAAGTCCTCTTCCTATGAAAGGGTTACCCCTTCCTAATCAATGTCATTAATATATAAATTCCAATGTGTTTCCGATTTATCTTCCAAGCCCAGGTCTCTAGGGGATCACCAAATTGTGCCTAAACAGGGAAAATGACAATCTTCCATAATCTAATTCAAATAATAGATCCCTCTTTGATGGTGGAATCTAATCATTTTTTTGTGGAACACATGAGTTACCAACAAATAAAACAAAGGCATACTCTCTAATACTTACCTTAGTTCCATTGTCAATTTTCAAATATATGCTTCCAGCCGGCCAATGTTTAATTTTGAAAAGAGAACACCAAATGGAAGTCACCTCTTTGGATGTAGATATGCTCTATTTGATACAAACATGAACGAGGGTATCTGAAAGGTAAAATTTATCTTTTACCAAGTACGACCATAATTCTTCTCCATGAATCGCCCTCTAGAGTGTTTTAACTACAAGAGCCCAATCGAACCCCTTCAAGTTCTTAAGTCCCCATCCTCCTTCCTTTTTAGGTTGTATCAGTTCCTTTAAGTTTACCAAGTGAAACTTTTTCCTATTTGTACTACCTTCCCATATGAAATTGTCTATTAATGAATTAATCTACTTGATAATGGATTTTGGCACCATAGCAATATGCATCCAGTCCACATGCATGTTTTGAAGCACGACCTTGACTAAAATGAGTCTCCCTCCCCTGGTTAACCATTCACAGGTCCACATATTCATCTTACTTTTTAATTTTCCAATTAACCACCTCCAATATTGCATAACATACTTATTGGGTTTAAGGAAAAAACCTAAGGAAGTAAACCTTTGAGCTAATGGATAAATGTGGATAGTAAAAAGATTAGAAATTTTGACTAAAATTATAGCATCAACCTAAAAACAAATGAAAGCATATTTTTCCCTACTCATATATAAACTAGTAGCACAACTGAAGGAATAGGTTACTTTGTAATAATTTCTTCATTCCATGAGAGCACCTTTTCCAAAACAAAGGACATCATCAAAAAAGTATATGAGAGATTGACAGGTTCCTAGGTACCCGAATGCCTGTAAATTTAGTCCCTCATCTTCCCCAATTTTATTAGTTGAATTAAACCTTCAATTACAATTATAAACAACCATAGTGACAAGGAACACCCTTGTCTCAATCACCTTTTTTCCTTAAAAATCATGGAAGCAACTCCATTTATTAAGGTTGCAAATTGAACAAAAGATACACACACCATAATCCACTGAACCACTCCAAAAGTAAGACTAATCTTATGAAATGTTGTATGAAGAAACCCAAAATCAACATAGTCATATGCCTTCACAAGGTCTAATTTCAAGATGAGAGCATTTCTTTCTTACTTTTAGCAAGTGTAAGCACTCTTGAGCCTCCTTGATGGCCTCATGAATTTTTTTCACCTTAAGAAAACCAAACTATTCCCGAGAGATGTAGGAAGATAATGTTTCTCTCAATCAACAATCTATAATCTTTGAAATTAGTTTGTAAACAAGATTACACAAGTATATGGGCTTATAATCCTTGAAAGATTGAGGCTTTGTATATTTTGGAATGAGAACTATAAATGTTGAATTCAAAGCCCCATAGACCTTTCTAGAACATCTATATTCTTCCACCAATTTTTGTAAGTCGTCCCCCTCCCCAAACATAAGATCAAAGAAATGAAGAAAAATCTCAACTAGGCATCCATCAAGTCTTGGACTTTTTTCCTTGGAAAAATTCCAAAGGACCTTTTCCAATTTAGTAATAGTAACCAACCTCCCAATATATTCAACATCTTTTGACAAGAAGATACTCGAGTATGATTCTAAGACTTTCAATTGATTATCGATGTTGACTTCTTCTATGGTAGTATATAATCCCCTAAGATATTTTACCACCTCTAATTGCAAGTTGCCCCAGGAGTATATAATATTTCCTCCTCCATCCTATAGATCCCAAATAGAATTCTCCCTTATGCATTGCATAACAAATGATGAAAAAAATTTGTATTGTTATCCCCGACCTTTATCCAAACCACTCTACTTTTCAAGCACCATTCTTCCGCTTAAAATCTAATAATATAGCTCATTTTGTTCTCTGATTACATTAATTACTTTTTGGTCTCCATAGAGAAGTAATCAAGATTAGTTGGGTTGTCTAGATTTTTTACTTTTAATTCAATTTCCTTCAACTAAATATGGCTCTTTTTCTTCTTATTACTTTCCTAGATTTTAATCTATTATTTCAACTCCTTAAGTTTAAAAAGAAAACTATTCATTTGTGAATAAAAAACATATTCCAATGGCGTCATCCAATTAGATCTATTCAAAGATAAAAACTCATCCTTCACCAACCAAGCATGATTAAACTTGAAAGGGATATTTCAGTAACAAAATTCATCTTGTCATTGCAAGAAGATAGGAAGGTGGTATAAAATTCCCAAAGTATAGACCTAAGACCTAGTGGTTCCCAAAAAGTAAAGTAGATATTACTTAACCAAAAAAAGTCCAGTCTCTTAGTAATTCCATCCCTTCCATCCCTCCCAAAAAAAGTCCAGTCTCTTAGTAATTCCATCCCTTCCAGCCCTCCCATTGCTCCAAGTAGGATGGGAAATACTACGAGAAATATCCATAAGTTGATTATGGGCAAAGACCTCATTGAATAAAGTCACCAAAGGATTTATCCTATTGTGGGCCCTCCAAACCTTGCTAGCGTATAAAGAAATATTTAAATCTCCAGCAGAAATAAGAGAATTCACTCTTAAATGCCACAATAATACAACAGATTCTCGAAGACATCTCTCTAATAAAAAGAACCATAATGACTCACAATATAGACCAGAATAACATAGCCTCTAAACTAACCCAAAATGATAATCCTTATTTAAGATTTAAACAAGGAAAAATATGTAACCCTCAAGTTCCACATTATAGCCAAGCCACGTGAAATACATGTATCTTCAATCACACTTAAGTTCTAGATAGGGCAGACATTGAGCAAGAAAGGCTTGGCCTTATCGACCAGATCCATAGTTTCATGTATGAGAATTAGTGAAGGACGTTGTGATTGAATGAAGTGAGTCAAGGAGGATTTTTTTGGGGCACCTCCTAGACCTCTCATATTTAGAGACATAAGTATCATGGAGGAAATGGAGAAAAGCGAAAAATCTCCAAAAGCCTTAGAAACCAAACTCTCATTAGTTAAAGGAGGAATATGATTCCCCAATAAGGTTTTCATTCTCAGAATGACTCCCATGGAATCAAAAACCTTACCCCTTTGAGCCAATATTTTGGTCTTCCTAATGGTTACACTCTTAGTTGAATCAAGATGGGGAATAGGATGTGAGTCTATAGTAAAGAAGATAGGAAGAGGATGCAACAAGGATGAATAATCTAATGGCTCCGAAGGAGGAATTATATCATGAACCAATTGTGGGAGATAAGATGGTTGAGATATGGTTTAACTCACCCCATAAGTCTTGAATTGAATATGGAGATATTGGAAGGCAATCAACCATCAATTATGGGAGACTTGGTGTCAACAATAGGACAATCTAAGGGATTGAGAAGGGTATCCAAAATAGTTTGGGTCCTAGTTTCCTTAGACTCTAGGAGGACGAGAATTCAATAATGGGAGGGATTTAAAAATAAGAGGGATACTTGAACCCCTAGACTTGATTGAAGAATTATAACATATCCGAGATGCCACCCCACTAGTTAAATCCTTTTGAGGGGTATGTATATGTGGATCATTAGAAAGAGTAGACTCTGAGGGTCCAACTAATAATGCAGATGGTGAGAAAGAAAAATATTGAGATACCGTACTTGATGGTTTTTGCAAAGAAATGGAGGGTGAATCATTACCTACTTGCTTACTACCAAAAGAGGTTTATTTGGACTTTTCCTACACACACTCCTCCATAGGATGAAAGTTTCTTCTTCTTTGGCATTGGTGGATCAAATTCCATGTCCAGTAGCACCCTAAGAAATGAAAATGGGTATGTTAATAGTCTATCCTCTGTCCATGAGAATTTTCCTCCCATCCGAGATTAAATTATGCCTTTAAATCACCTACAAAGTACACTTCAACAAGTAACCAGAACACCCTCTTATCTACTCTAAATAAGCTTCTCTCATAAAGGAAAATGAACATTCCAAATGCATTGCCAATAAGGAAAAGTGCCTTCTAGGTCTACAGTTCTATGGGAAAACTCGGAAGTTAATCCAAACAACCTTGTGGCTTAGATTTTCGACAATAAGATTGAAACGAACATGCCAACGCCTTAATTATATTACTCCCCTTCCCCAAACCCAAGTAACTCAAATAATTTTGTGCACATCTACAAGATACAAGAAATGGATACATAACCAATTGTTTAGAAGTAGGGTCATCTTTGGACTGTAACCTAGAATAGGCTTCAATTTTTATACAACACAGGCCTCCATTTTCTTCAAACTGCAAGTTGCAAACTCCCAAAATCGAACAATAGCTCTCTTACTAAGTCCTAATACCTTGTCAAACATAACATCCCTTCTGAATACCCACTTCTCAACTTCCTTAGCCACCTTAACCACCTTCAGTTTCCTAATACAAGCCTTCTGTAAAACCTTTTGAGGTTGTCTCTGAACTTCACAAAACTTTCCAACACATTCCTCCATCTTCTTCGAGTGACACTTTTATGAGAACCATAAACATGGAAAATTTTAGGGGCTAATATTAGCAGGTGGGCTAATTTTCCATGTTTTTTCCAAAAAAAAAATATTAGCAAATTCCATTATTTTCTAAAACTTATTCGCCCAAATTTTAAAGTACAAAATTATTTACCTTAAAATTCGCCGAAAAATTATATAGAATAATATAAAATCATTATAAATGTAAACCTTTTTACAAAAATATCACCAGACATTTCACAATTTTCATATTAGGGACTATAAGATTCATCAAGATTTTTAAATTTTAAGATAAACTTCCATCCTAAAATTGTTTTTAACCATAAATTTCACCGTTACCTTTTTTCCTTTCAAATAATTATTCTTTGCTTCCAATGTTAACCTTAATAACTCAATTTCAAATGAATCGTGACTGCCCATTCTGATTCCTAGTGTCAGATCATAGGGTAGAGTCAACTCCAGAAGGCCCATCCCACATCACAAATGTCAACCGATGAATCCCTCCACGCCAAGCACTCTAAAGGTCAACCGAACTATACTAACTAACCAATCAAAACTTGTGAAACCGTGGACAAATTTTTAACCATCAATTAATGATCAGCTTTGGCATTTGTAGCGCGTTTCAAAACGCGAAAAGAAGAGCCCACATAACGACTAAGAATAGAAAACGCCCCGCGTGCATGGGACGACAAGGTCATTAACTTAATTGTAAAGGTTTTTTTTTGGTACATTCCGGCTCATTGGATTTCAGAGTTAAATATGTGGTGCGTATTATTCTTCGGGGAAGAATCAAGGGCCAGGGTAAACTCCAAAACAAGTGACATAAGTTGAAGAGCCGCGGGGGCATGGGAACTTTGGGGATTTGAAAAATTTGTAATGGAGGTCTGCCGGGTTGTAAAGAGAACAGTGACTCACAAGGATCAAGATGAATGGCTCAAAGAAGCGAGTTGATAGTCTAATGAATCTGAGCAGTTCAACGCAGCCAAAGCAGCCACATGGTCGACGAATGAATCTGAAAGACCAGGGCAACGTAGTAAATTCAATCTAAAACGCAGATTTTATAAGGCAAACACGTTGCGAAGCACCTATTTCTACGTGGTGCGTCAATCTGGTACTAGCTACCTCTAAGAACCACATTTACTTGTTATTTTGGGAATCAAGGTAGAGAATGGCCGGAATCAAGGTAGGTAATTGTTTAACATGTCATAACATGAAATCTAGAGAAAAACAATACCTATGACCATTCCCAACACACCACCTACACTCAGTTCCCACCACAAGATTTAAACTAGCTTGACAACACCTTCCCAAGTACTTGAATACCCAATTTGACAACACCCTCCGAAGTAATTAAATACCCGATGAGGCCTTACACCATTTAGTTTTCAAAAGCAAATCACATGCCGTTCTAAATTCTCTAAATATACTTAAAAATTCACCTTCATAGTTCCAGCGTAAGCCTTCTTCTCTTATTGGTTGGTCTTCTCATTATCAAACTTTAAAATATTGTCATAATGACAATTACTGGCTAGACATCATTTTCTGCTAGACTCGCATTGCGGGTATTATAAACAAAATGTGGACGTTAACAAATATTGAACAATGAAAGCGTATAGACTGGCATTCTTCATGGTGTATTGATACATGAATCAATTGTGGTATCATAAGCAAATTGTGGACGGTAACAATTGATGAATAAATGATAGTAAGAACCGTGAACGAATGAAAAAATGAGTCATTTACAATGTACATTTGCCCTTCAATTACAGACCCGGTGAAATAGATCATGCTATTCAACGTGGTTGCTCTTATTGATTGAGACAATAAGACTCGAGCAGCGAATGCAACTTAACATGTCAAGAAACGAGGGAATTTGTAGAAGGAAGAGAATTACTGGCTGACGTTTTAGCCATTTAGTGGAAACAAATTAGCATATCTCTACAGGCCGGTTGGCATATTTTTGATCCAATTCTGCCCATCAATGAAACTGCTACTTAAAAACGGTGCAGCCTCCTCATCACTGAGTTCTCTCGACCATGAGACTCTTCGTTTATTTGTTGCACCAGGTCCAGAACATTTGTACAGCCCATAATACACAGTTCTGCACACAGACACATAAGAGCGATTATGTTGTTAGAATGGGATTCTGATAGTCCATGCTTAGATGTGAGCATTAGATTTGCTTCGTTGGGATAGCAGTAGCTTACGATTCTCTGGAAGGATCCTTCCAATTATCCCATCCGTCTGGGAAGATAATGTCAGCAATGTAAGTGTAAGCAAATACTACTCTCGAGTAACGTCCCCATGCCCTGCCGAGGTACATTAGTCCACGACCGGTAATGATACAATTTAGAAAGGTGAAGCCCGTGTCTTCACCCGGAGTGGATCTGCTCTGAGCTGTAATTGCGCCATTTAGCTCAGGAATCGTATGAAGACGACATTTCTAAGAGTACATAACCACCAGAATTGTTTATCAGCTCTAATCCATGACAAAGCAAAACAATGAAAACATTCTGCATGATCTGCAGTCAGTGAGTTTACCTCATAGACAGATTGTCCATCACCGCATATGAAGTCAGCGGCACCTTCGATGAAACAGCTTCTAAAGTAATGCCTCCCGCTCTCGTCCAGCACAGTGTCTTGATACCCCAGATATCTGCATCTGTAAAAAGCACAACGATCTCCCGATATCCTCAGTGCCACAGCTTGATCGCCCGGACCATAAGAGTTCTGCGCCAAAAATATGTACTTTTAAATAATGTCCAGTTTTACTAGGACATTATATATTATACTACGATTTAATAGCGAAATACCTGGATTGTGATATATCTGGCCATGAAATCTGAAGCAAACACTGACACAGTTGCGCTGTAAAATGTCCCTCCACTTGATTTGGCACTATCATTCCAAGTGATGACAGTATTGTTGGCACCCGAGCCACTCAGAACTATAAATGGCTTGTCTGCAGGAATTGTCACCTTCTCCCTGATCACATAAGGCCAGAACACTAAGTTTCTCATCCTAAAAGACTCGTTTCTAGACAAAATTTAATGGAGAGATATATTGTTGAATCAAAACCATGCAGAAAGTATCAGTCTTCAGACAAAATTATATCGTAAGAGTCATATTCTCTCATGAAACTAATTAGCGGGTTTATTGGTTGCTCACTTATAAATGCCGGGTTTGACCTGAATTATGATCAAGTGCATGTTATTCGTGTTGGAATTTTCTGATAAATCCCATAACAAACAGACAAAAATCGCACTCTGTTTTTACACAGAAAAACAGAAAAATTCGCTTGCTGGAAACAGTGTTTCAGCAACACAGTTTTTTTTTTCAGTTGCTGAAACAGGTGTTTCAGCAACGTAAAAATTTTTAGTTGCTGTTCGTGGTGTTTCAGCGACGGTGTTTCAGCAACGTAATTTTGACGTCAGGTAATTTTTGAGTTACGACGTGTTTCAGCAACGCTGATCGTCGTGTTTCAGCAACGGTGACGGTATAACAGCAACAGGAAAAATTTAACTTGTATTTATCAAAATAAACTAACTGTTACAGATTTGTCTTCCTCATACAGAGGGAATTTCAAAACTTCTATTGCTGAACATCTACTTCAGAAATTCACTAAGGAACGATTCTGTTCCACACAGATGAACATAAAAAACAAATTACATTCAAATTTCTGCACTGATGTGCATTTCACTCTTCTGAAATTATTCTTCTTCCTCTTCACGCTGCTGCGTGCTTTCCTCTACTCTGCGTGATTCTTCAGCTGCTGCTACTGCTTCTTCTAACATTCTAACTTTAAAACAGAACTGTTGTGCGGTATTTATATGCTGAAAAATATCTGATTAAAACAATAAAATATTACAAAATATCTTTTAATGTTTATCTCAGAATTTATTGCAGCAAGGCGGTGATGCCTTTATCAAAATCAAGTCGGCTGTCTGCAGGGGAAATCAGCTGAAGCTTTAATGCATATTTATGTGCAAAAATATCAAAGGCGACTTTGCTGCACCGAACAGGCTGAAACATTTACTGCAAATCAGATTCATGTACAGCTGTTCATTGTTGCAGTTGGAATTAAATTCCAACACTCCCCCTTAATTTCAACTGCTGTATACCCAGACATTTTCTGAAATGATCAAAACCTTTCTTTGCTAATGGTTTTGTCAAGATGTCTGCAAGCTGATCCTCTGTTCTGCAGTGCTGTAAAACAATCTCACCATTGTTAACCAATTCACGTATGAAGTGATATTTGGTGTCTATGTGCTTTGTTCTTTTATGAAAAACAGAGTTTTTAGACAATGCTATTGCTGAGCTATTGTCACAGTAAATGGTTGTGCCATTTTCTTGTTCATGACACAAATCTTTGAGAACTCTTCTCAGCCATACTGCTTGGCATGTTGCTGCTGTTGCTACCACATACTCTGCCTCTGCTGTTGATAAAGCCACAACTGGTTGCTTCTTGGAAGCCCATGAGATGGCTCCCGATCCCATATGAAACACATATCCCGATGTGCTTTTCCTATCATCAACACTTCCAGCCCAGTCACTGTCAGTGTAACCTGTCAACATGAAACTTTCAGAAGAGGAGTATAAAATACCAAACCCCTTCGTTCCATTCACATACCTTAGAATTCTCTTGGCTGCCTGCCAATGAGTCTCTTTCGGTCTTTCCATAAATCTGGAGATTAAACTCACAGCGTGCATAATGTCCGGCCTAGTTGCAGTCAAGTACATAAGGCTGCCAACTATGCTCTTGTACAATTTTGGATCAAAATATTTGCTGATGTCTTCTTTGGTTAATTTCAGCCCCACTACTGTTGGAGTCACAGCAGCCTTGCTGTTCTGCATGTTAAATCTCTTCAAAACAGCTTCTACATATTTATCTTGAGAAATGAAAACACCATTTTCACTTTGGTCTACTTCAATTCCAAGAAAATATCTTAAGAAGCCTAAGTCAGTCATTTCAAATTCACTCTTCATGACTGCTTTAAAATCAGCAATGAGAGAAGCATCATTGCTAGTAAAAATCAGATCATCTACATATAAAACAACAATAATAATCTTACCGTCATTCTGCTTTATGTAGAGTGTGGGTTCACCATCACACTTAGCAAACCCATTCTCAATCAGATAAGCATCAATTCTGCTGTACCATGCTCTTGGAGCTTGCTTCAGCCCATAAAGAGCCTTCTTCAGTTTACAAACTTTGTGCTCTTGTCCTTCAACTTCATAGCCCGGAGGTTGATCAACATAAACCTCTTCTTTTAACACTCCATTCAGGAATGCAGATTTAACATCCATCTGATAAATCTTCCATTTGTGTTGTGCTGCAATAGACAACATTGTTCTGACTGTTTCCATCCTTGCTACTGGTGCAAAGGTTTCATCATAGTCTCTGCCTTGTTGCTGCTTGTAGCCTTTCACAACAAGCCTTGCTTTGTGCCTGTCAATCTTACCTTCGGCATTACTCTTGGTCTTATAAACCCACTTAACTCCAATGGCATCTTTGCCTTTAGGGAGATCCACTAACTCCCATGTTTTACTCTTCTCTATTGCACCAATTTCTTCATTCATTGCTTCAATCCATTTATCTTCATTTACAGCATCTTCAAAATGGATTGGGTCATCAATATGACAATACAAAGCGAATAATGAATTCAGACCGGTATTGTTACTTACCTCTCCTTGTTCATAAATCTCACTCAGATTTCTGAATCTTGGTCTTCTTGGTGTGCTTGGAGTTCCATCCGAATTTGAGGGTGTATTTGATCCCTGTGCTGTTTCAGTAGTTGCTGTTTCAGCAGTTGCTGTTTGTGGTGTAACAGCAACTGTTCTTCCTTGACTTCTCAAGGCTGTTCGGATTCCAGCTTGTGGTGTGGTTTGTTGTACTTGCTGTGGTGTAGGAGGAGCCACCAAGGAAGGATTATTTGCTGCTGTCCCTTCCTCTTCTTCTTCATGAGACACTATTGTCTTTACATTCACCGTTTTATCCAAGCTTCCATCCCAAGCTTCATCTTCAATGAACTGCACATCTCTGCTTACTATTAACTTCTTGGTGGATGGATTATAGAGTTTGTATGCCTTTGACTCATCACAATAGCCAATAAAGACACACTTCTCCCCCTTACTATCAAGCTTTTTCCTTAGCTGATCCGGTACATGTGCATATGCCACACAACCGAATACTCTCATGTGAGTGACAGTTTGCTTTTGACCACTCCATGCCTCTTCTGGTATTCTGTTCATGACAGCTTTAGTTGGGCATCTATTCAAGATGTAAACTGCGCAAGTAACAGCTTCTGCCCAATACTCATACGGCAAATGTTTTGCCTTCAGCATACTTCTGACCATGTCAAGAATGGTCCTATTCTTTCTTTCAGCAACACCGTTTTGCTGAGGTGTATACCTTGCTGTGAACTGCTTTTGTATGCCATTTTCTCTGCAAAAACGCAGAAATTCTTGGGAGATGTACTCTCCTCCTCTATCTGTTCTGAGCACTTTGATATAATGCCCACTCTGCTTTTCAACAAGAGTTTTGAAGTGGCGGAATTTCTCAAACACTTCACTCTTCTGTTTCAGCATATACACCCATGTCTTTCTGGTGTAATCATCAATAAAAGTTAAAACATATCTATTTCCAGCAAATGATGGTATTTGCATCGGTCCACACACATCAGAGTGAACTATTTCCAAGGGTGCTTTTGCCCTTATACTCTTTCCTGCTGAAAAGCTTTCTTTATGTTGCTTGCCCAAGATGCAGCCTTCACAAAGGCTGTCCGGTTTCTCAATCAACGGCAATCCCTTTACCATGCCCTTTCTGTGCAACAGATTCAGGCCTCCGAAATTGAGATGTCCAAATCTCAAATGCCACAACCAATTCACATCTTTCACCTGTTCTTGAAAGACTTCTTGTGTTACAGCCGCAATAGTTCTGCCTTCCTTCAAATCTGCCCTGAGTTTGAGAGGAAACATTCTATTGCTGGTCATCTGCACCTGTGCAATGATCTTTTTACTTGGAGGTATGTCTCTGATAGTACACAAATCATCTTTGAAGAACACGTTGTAACCTTTGTTCATGAGCTGTCCAATGCTCAAAAGATTACATTTCAGACCAGGTACATAGTATACAGCTTGCACAGTCATCTGTTCTCCATTTTTTGCTCGGATATTGACACTGCCCTTACCCTTGACAGTTATCTTATCATCAGTCCCTGTTGTTACCTCAGATTTCACATTTTCATCGAGATTGGCAAACATTGCAATATTTCCAGTCATGTGATTACTACAACCTGAGTCTAAGAACCAAAAATCATCTTGTTTGTCTTGTGCTATGTTACATGTTAACAACACATTCTTTGGGTTCTTATCTTCTTCATTTGCAAAATTAACATTCTGCCTATTGTTCATGTCATTTTGTTTTTTCTTGCATTCATTGGCATAGTGTCCAAATTTTTTACAATAATGACATTGGACTTGGGATTTGTCATACCTTTGTCCATGAGCTTGCTGTTTGCTTGAACCTTCAGCTTGGTTCTGATTGCAGCTCCTTCCGCTTGTGCTAGCAGGGTAATTTCTGCCTCTGTTTTGGCTTCTTCCACGACCTCTGTAATTTGCTCTGCCTCTACCTCTTCTTTGGCCAAAAGACATCTGAGTCTTGAATGCTTGCTCAAAAGAGGAATCTGTTCCTCTACTCAGTCTGTGTTCATGAGACAACAGAGAAGCACTCAGCTCATCTACCGTGAACTGTGAGAGATCTTTTGTTTCTTCTATTGCCACCACAATAGATTCAAACCTTGAGGGTAAACATCTCAAGATTTTCTCTACAATTCTTCTATCTTCAAGAATCTCACCATGAGATCTTATCTGGGTTATCAATCCAATAACCTGAGTGAAGAATGAATCTATTGTATCAGATTCCTTCATGCTGAGATTTTCAAAGTCTCTCCTCAACATCTGCAACTTTACAGTCTTCACCTTCTCCATGCCTTGATAGACAGTTTGGAGAATATCCCATGCCTCTTTGGACTTTTTTGCTGCTGCAATCCGCGAAAAAACACTTTCATGTACTGATTGGAAGAGGAAAAAGAGGGCTTTGGCATCCTTCTTTCTGTCACCCTTCAACTGGTCTCTTTCTGCTGCTGTCAAAGCAGCCAGTGCTGTTGCATCTGCAGGTTCAGCATAACCTGTTTCAACCAGCTCCCATATTCCTTGAGAAGCAAACAATGCTTTCATTGTTATGGACCAATAACTGTAATTTTTCCCATTAAACTGAGGCAGTTGGGGATTTGTCAAACCTGTTCCAGCATCTGCCATCTTAACCTGTACTGGTAAAGAAAAGATACTGACTGTATTTTTAAAAACAAGTAAAAACTTTCTCTGCTAGAAAAATCTGCTTAACAAACTTCTTACAGCTCCTACAGTGAAAAACAATCTCTGTTTTTGACTCACTGAGTGCCTAGACTGGCTCCGATACCATGTTGGAATTTTCTGATAAATCCCATAACAAACAGACAAAAATCGCACTCTGTTTTTACACAGAAAAACAGAAAAATTCGCTTGCTGGAAACGGTGTTTCAGCAACACAGTTTTTTTTTTCAGTTGCTGAAACAGGTGTTTCAGCAACGGTGTTTCAGCAACGTAAAAATTTTTAGTTGCTGTTCGTGGTGTTTCAGCAACGGTGTTTCAGCAACGTAATTTTGACGTCAGGTAATTTTTGAGTTACGACGTGTTTCAGCAACGCTGATCGTCGTGTTTCAGCAACGGTGACGGTATAACAGCAACAAGAAAAATTTAACTTGTATTTATCAAAATAAACTAACTGTTACAGATTTGTCTTCCTCATACAGAGGGAATTTCAAAACTTCTATTGCTGAACATCTACTTCAGAAATTCACTAAGGAACGATTCTGTTCCACACAGATGAACATAAAAAACAAATTACATTCAAATTTCTGCACTGCTGTGCATTTCACTCTTCTGAAATTATTCTTCTTCCTCTTCACGCTGCTGCGTGCTTTCCTCTGCTCTGCGTGATTCTTCAGCTGCTGCTGCTGCTTCTTCTAACATTCTAACTTTAAAACAGAACTGTTGTGCGGTATTTATATGCTGAAAAATATCTGATTAAAACAATAAAATATTACAAAATATCTTTTAATGTTTATCTCAGAATTTATTGCAGCAAGGCGGTGATGCCTTTATCAAAATCAAGTCGGCTGTCTGCAGGGGAAATCAGCTGAAGCTTTAATGCATATTTATGTGCAAAAATATCAAAGGCGACTTTGCTGCACCGAACAGGCTGAAACATTTACTGCAAATCAGATTCATGTACAGCTGTTCATTGTTGCAGTTGGAATTAAATTCCAACAATTCGCCGGAACCGCATTGCTAGCATCCTAGACCGTTGTAAAATGGTCGTTCCCTTTCTCCTTAGAAACTACTATAACTCTGGCTACACTCTTAATTTTTCGAGACGATCTGCTATTCAACAATACCGGGATATCATTGTCTACATGGGTGTCGTTCATCAGATGGCATTGAGAAATTGTAGCGATAGAGTATGCAGGTTTTAGAGAAAAGATATGAAACGAAGTAAAAAGCAAAGCGAGAAGGGTTACTCTCTTACAGTTAGACATCATGGATATATGAAAACAGGACGAGATCGAGGCAAAATGTGCAAGAAAGAAGATATTATCATACAAAACATGTAGGTAGATAGGAACCGAAACACTTGCACTAGAACCCGACAGAAGATGGTATTTATATGAGCAGAAAGCCAAGTCTTATTTGAGTTTCATCTTAATTGCGGAGGCCCTTAAGGAATCGACAGCCGCCGGAGAGACGATGAGAGTGCAAGGCAGAGATTGCTTTTTAAAGAATCGGTTGACATGGGGACGAGGTGGGGATGTCAGCGCTCCGCCGAAAAGCGTGGCCAGCAATGTTATAGTTAAATGACTACAGTGGTCAGATTCTTCATCCATTTGAATTTTGGAGGTATTAAATTAAATCGTCAATGCGAGAGGACCATGTCATGCAATTGCCTTGTCGCGTGTGTACACCTCATTTAAATCTTTCATAACGGTTGCTAATATTACAATACATTTTTTAAATGCCAGCTATGCTTTATCCAACTATCGAAATACATCCTTTAATCTTACTTTGCTCTTTTTTAATTCGGGATAATCTTTATCTCAACCAATCCTTTGGACAGACCATTTTTTAGTTTGTTTGTTTTTTGTATTCTTCAAGGTACAGCAGAGTTTGGACAGGCCATTTTTTAGTTCGTTTGTTTTT
This sequence comes from Pinus tabuliformis, assembly GCA_031772625.1. Lineage (NCBI taxonomy): Eukaryota > Viridiplantae > Streptophyta > Pinopsida > Pinales > Pinaceae > Pinus > Pinus tabuliformis. Next base: position 340,355,302 of record CM062818.1, on the reverse strand, counting down.
TGAATTCTTCAAGGTACAGCAGAGTAGTATAATTTAGTTTTTGTTTTTATTATTTCATCACAGTACAACAGGGTATATTTTAGAGAGGAAACATATTTTAACCAAATTTTAAGGATCACAGCGCTGGATCATCTTTTAACGCGTGCAGTCTAATTCAGGACATGTATGTTTTGTTTTTTGTTTTTTTTTTTTTTTAAATTGGAGGGGCTAGTTCTTAGAAGCAACAGCAACACATGTATGTTTTGTTTTTTTGTTTTTTTTTTTTAAATTGGAAGGGCTAGTTTTCAGAAGAAGCATTATGGGCCTAGATTCACATAAAATAATAATTTAATAAAAATATATAAGAATTATGATGATTTTAAATAATAAATAATAAATATTTTTAAAATACATAAAATTATAACGATTTTAATTAATAAATAAAAAAGATTGAAAAAAATTAATATAAATAAAAAATTAAAAATATATTATAAAATAAAATTATTATTAAAATTTTGATAAAATTAGCAATACAAATTATGCACATTAATGTAAAAAAAAAAAACACTAATAATAAATTGAAAAATGAAAATGTAACACATTAGTTTCGAGGAAAGATTCATTGTGGTTATTTAACTTAGTTTTATGATTTACTGCATTTATTCTACTTTGTGACATTAACTTAGGCTCAAAAGCTACATAACAAGTTGTTACCTAATTATGATTAATTAGGAATTTAGACATGATAATATAATATAATTGTTTGTCTTAACTAAAAGAAATAGTTCTCAAAAGGGAAAGAAGGAGAAGAAGAGGACTATCCTTGAGTTGGAAGATAGAGAAACCAGTGGGAAGTTACTCATTTTAGAGTCAACTGAGTGCAGGACTTGAGGTTGGACCATGGAGTCTTGAGGCCCAAGGCACTACTGTAACTAGATATAGTCCAAGTGTGGAACAAAGAAAGTGCTCGGGGGAGGGCTTGGACGTAATCGTCAAGCTCGAGGCTAGGAGGAGAGACTTTCCAAAAAAACTGGATTGACCCATTTACAAATTTGGAACAGATAAGTAATCTAGTATGTAACTACAAGATGGTATTACGTTATGAGAATTATTTATTCCTAATAGTAGGAATTAAGCAGTAATATTTAGTGATAGAAATGCATTAACAAAACACAACTGTAACTGGATATAATCTAGGTGTGGAACAGAGAAAGTGCTCGGGTAGTAATAAATTTTTAATGGGTAGTAATAATTTTTTTATTCATTATGGTTACATGGATGTTACAAATGGTATCAGAGCCTCAGGTTTGAACACTGAGACTCTTGGGGAAATTATATACATGTAAACAATGAATGTGATTTCTGTAATTTAACTAAGTGAATCTGTATGTGAACACAGAGATCACCTCCACTCAAAAAGGGACAAAATGCAGAGGAGCCCAGGACCACCCAATTCACCAAGAACAAACTATGTGAATGCTAATCCATATATTTGGATTCAGCTAGGCGAAGAGTCTCGTCAAGCTAACTCAGTCTTACTTGAAACTGTGCAACAACTTCGTGCAGAAATGACCAATTTAAGAACTGACAATAAAAGACTCTGTCTAGAACAAGAGAAGATCCTAAGGAGTCTGTCCAATCGACAGAATCAACAAAACCCACACCCCGGTGCTAAAGATAGTGAGAAGACCCTAACAGCTCAGCATGGAGAGGAAAATGCAAAGTCAGCTGCAAAACATGGGGAAGATGAAGAAGGGTGCTCGAACAATGTCTCTGACCAATGCAAGACAAAGAAATAGAAATCTGTATTACAAGGACAATTTAAAAAGATTAAACCATCACTTTTCGAAGGAAAATCTGAAGAGGCAGCGGAAGCTTGGCTCATTGATATAAGCAAATATTTTCAACTTTACGAATACATGGATAAATTGAAAGCTTGATTGGCATTATATCAGCTAAGAGGTAAGGCTACACTTTGGGTGGAAGAGATTAAATCAGTGAAAAAAATTGATGAGGAGCAGGTTACCTAGAATGAATTTCAAAAACATTTTAAAGACAAGTATTTAACTGAATGTTACTATGATGAGAAAGCCAAGGAATTCCACCTGTTAAGATCGGTAACCTTAACCATGGAAAAATATGTGGCCTGGTTTACCTCCCTACTGCTCTATGTGCCATATATGCAAGAAGAAAAGGCGAAGATCGAGCATTTTATCCACAACTTACCCAATTTTATGAAGGAAAAACTTGAATTTGACTACCCCAAAACAATGGACAATGTAGTACAGAAGGCCCGCATCTATTATTAACAGATGAAACAGAAAAATGACGAAGCTAAAGGAGAGTTGAATAAGAAAGGAAGAGGTCTGATTTCAAATGGACATCCAAAACTTTCTAATGTAAAAAAATTCCAGCAAAAGCCTTTCAATAAATTCCCAACAAGGAACCAACCCAAGACTGCTTATTCAAAACATAGATAGGTAGAAGGAACCAATAAATTTAGTAATGATCAGCCATCAAAACCCCTGCTACAATGTTGGGGATGTAGAGAACCACACTACTAAAAAAATTGCCTGCATAAAGAAAGAACAGAACATTTGGCAAACATGCAAGACACATCCACAGTCAGAGGAGTAGCGAGGAGAATGCCCAGAATTAATGTTGCCCTATATGATCACAAAGCAGAATATCAACCCACCATGATTGAATGTGAAGGTGTCACTGCTAAGCAACCTGTTTTGGTTTTGTTTGATCGCGGTGCTAGCTTAAGTTATGTTAGTCCTAAAGTAGTAGAAAAGTGTCAAATGTAGAGTTGTAAATTCCCAAAACCATGGCTAGTTCAGTTAGCCACTGGGCAAAAAGAAAGGTAGTCACCAAAACAGGACAATGTCCCATAGTAATCTCAGGACAGCCCATTCATGTGAACCTTAACATTTTTCCTTTGGGTTCATATGAAATTTTAATCGAAATGGACTGGTTGGAAAAATGTTGGTCGTTGGTTGATTGCAAATAGAAAACTATCAGTTTTATTTCAGAATCGGGACAAAGAAGGGAACTACAAGGAATCAAGACCAATACAAAGCTACGCCCTATCACTGTTAGTCAGTTAGGAAAATGTATTAGGAAGGCTGTCAAATTTATGATGTTCAAGTGGGATTTACCAACACCAAGAATAAAATGACCTCTTTGGATAATATTCCTTTCATTTAAGAATTTGTTGATGTCTTTCCTGAATCCATCCCTCGAATACCACCCAAGGAGGATATTGACTTCACCATTGAATTGATTTCGAGTGCGGCCCCAGTGTCCGATGTCCCTTATTGCATGAGCATACCTGAGTTGATAAAACTCAAGATGTAGCTTCAAGAGCTTTTGGATAAGAAGTACATTCGCCCCAGTGTGTCCCCTTGGGGAGCCCCCGTACTATTTATATGAAAGAAGGATGGAACATTGAGACTGTGTTTCGATTATCATCAGTTAAATACACTGACATCAAGAATAAGTATCCATTGCCACATATTGATGATCTATTCAATCAAGTGCAGGGATCCAAAGTATTTGCAAAAATCGATCTAAGGTCCCGCTAACATCAAATATGGATAAAGGAGGAAGACATTTACAAAACTGCATTTCGAACCCGTTATGGTCATTATGAATTCGTAGTGTTTCCATTTGGCCTTACAAATTCCCCAGCTACCTTTATGAGTTTGATGCACAGTCTTTTCCAGCCCCACCTTGATAAGTTTGTACTATTTTTTATTGATGATATTTTGATATACTCAAAAAATCAGGAAGTGCAGAAAGAACATTTGAGAATTGTGCTGCAAAATTTACAGGAGAACCAATTATATGCCAAATTTAGCAAGTGCGACTTTGTCAAAGATCATATCCAATTCTTCGGTCACGTCATATCAGCAAAAGGAATAGCAATCGGCCCAAAAAATATCAAATCCATCATGGAATGGACCACCGCAAAGAATGTCGTTGATATTAGATCCTTCCTAGGTTTGGCCAAATACTACCGCTAGTTCATTGAAGGATTTTCAAAAATTACGTTTCCTACGACCTCCTTCTAGAAAAAGGGGCGCATCTTTCAATGGACAGTAAAATGTCATAAAAGTTTTGAAAAATTAAAACACCTACTTACCACTTCACCCATGCTGAAGGTAACAAATCTAGAAAAGTCTTTTGTGGTTTGCACATATGCAAGTAAAGAGGGTGTTGGTGGAGTGCTGACAAAAGAAAGAAAAGTTATTGCTTACAAATCACAGAAATTGAAAGATTATGAACAATAATATTCTCCCTGTGACCTTGAATTAACATCCATAGTACATGCACCTAAAATGTGGTGACATTACTTGTTGGAGAAGAAATTTTTGCTACTAACAGATCACATCAGCCTTACTAAATTCTTCAACCAGTCTAGCTTAAATTCTTAACAAGCCACGTGGATGACATTTTTAAGTGAGTTTGATTTTGAGATGAAACACCTTAAGGGGAAGGAAAATCGAGTGGTTGATGCATTGAGTAGGAAGGTAAATTGTATTTATGAAGTTCAGATTAGCCAAGCATGCTCCAACATTCCAGAAATTGTAAAGGAGGCATCAGTCAAAGATCCTAAAAACACTTTCCTTTGGAAACAAACAAAGGAAGCACTATTAAAAGGAGAAAAATCAGATTTCGAAATAAGTCTTGATAAGCTCCTTACGTTTAAAAACATAATTTATATTCCCAACCAAAGCTCTATTAAACAATTAATAATGGATGAGTTCCATAAGAAACCATGTGTGGGCAACCTAGGTTACTATAAACTTTTAACAACCATCAAAAAAGATTATTTTTGGCCCGGATTAAGGAAGGACATTGCTGAGTACTTGTCCAAATGTTTGGAATGTCAATTAGTGAAGGCGGAACATCAACATCCTGTTGGTTTGTTACAACCACTTCCCATTCCGAAATTGAATGGAAGACCATATCTATGGACTTCATCATTGGTCTACCCCACACCAGGAAGAAACATGATTCGATCATGGTTGTAGTTGAAAATTTGAGTAAAACTGCACACTTCATACCTGTGAAGTCCACTTACAAATTGGTGGAAATCACAGACATATTTATGATAGAAATTTTTCGCCTGCATGTAATACCCAAGGTAGTAATATCGGACTGGGATGTGAAATTTACATCCATGGTCTGGAAAACCCTCTTTTCGAGATTGGGCACCCAGATCTAGTTTAGTACAACTTACCATCCCCAAATGGATGGATAAACTAAATGGGTAAATCAAGTGCTAGAAAACATGTTACGCATGTTCGTGATGCAACAAGCACATAAGTGGGAGGATTACCTCCACCTTATGGAATTTGCCTACAGCAGTGGACATCATGAATCACTGGGCATGCACCCTTTTGAGGTGTTATATGGAAGAAAGTGTAGAGTGCCCGTGGACTAGAATAACCCTGTTAATAAACTAGCAATAGTTCCAAACATGCTAGCAGAGATGGAGGAAGCTGTCAAGAAGGTTAGACATAATCTAAGGGTGAGAAGCGAAAAATGTATGCAGATAAAAAGAGGACATAAAAAGAATTTCAAGAGGGAGATCATCAGTATAAGAGAGTAAAACCCCAAAAAATTTCCTTACAGTGGAGGGTTTGTGATAAGTTAGCACCCCAGTACTGTGGACCTTTTCAATTTTTGGAATGAACTTGACCGGTAGCCTATAAACTTGCATTACCAAGCCACATCCAGGTCCACAACGTTTTTCATGTCTTTTTGTTAAAAAAATGTGTACAACCTGCAACATATAATAAATTGGGAAAATATTCAGGTAATGATCTAAAAAAATATATGTTGTTTATTTTAATTTGTTTGAGAGAATTATGGCTGTGAATTTTTCTTTCAGGTCAAACCGAAAGAAGAGTTTCTGGCAGTACCTCTTCATATTTTCGATCGAAGAGAAACCACCTTGCGGAAGCGAGTCATCACCCAAGTTAAAGTGCAGTGGAAGCACTTTGTCCTGGATGAGGCCTCGGGAAGAAGAGGGATTTATGCAATAAGCTTATCCGACATTGTTTTCTTGAATTAAAAAGGAGAGAAGAAGAGAACACCAGGGATGGTGTTCCTGTCAAGAGGGGAGATATCTAACACCCCAGGCTCCAGGAAAGATTTATTGTGGTTATTTAACTCAACTTTATGATTTACTGCATTTGTTTTACTTTGTGACATTGACTTAGGCTGGAAATCCAAATAACAAGTTGTTACTTAATTATGATTAATTAGGAATTTAAACATGATAATATAATATAACTGTTTGCCTTAATTAAAAGAAACAGTTAACAAAGAAATAGTTACACCCCTTCCTTGAAAATGGAAAGGAGGGGAAGAGAACTATCCTTGAGCTGGAAGATAGGGAAACTAGTGGGAAGTTACTCATTTTACATTCAACTGAGTGTAGGACTTGAGGCTAGACCATGGAGTCCTGAAGCCCAAGGCACGACTATAACTGGATATAAGCCAGTTGTGGAACATAGAAAGTGCTCGGGGGAGGGCCTGGACGTAATTGCCAGGCTCGAGGTTGGGAGGAGAGACTTTCTAGACAAAGCTGGATTAACCCATTTACAAATTTGGAACAGATAAGTAATCTAGTATGTAACTATAGGATGATATTACGTTATGAGAAATTATTTATTCCTAGTAGTAGGAATTAAACAATAATATTCAGTGATAGAAATGCATTAGAAAAACAATAGATTCAGTGATAATTATACATTAGTAAATAGTAATTCTCAGGTGCATTCAGAAATATCGCACCAAACAAGCATGAAATCTATCTTACTCTGTTTTCCTTTTTATAGATTACATATATATAATTGTGCAGCAAGGTAACACGAATAATTAGTTACTGAATCCTTTCTTTTTACTAAATTTTGGAAAAGCAAAACATACGTATGTACAATCTATCATATATAAACCCCGATGAATTTCAGAATCCCTTTTTCCTTTCCATGTTGACTTATCTACCCCTTGGCAAGCTAAAGACAGTGAAAGAGGTCGTTGACAGAAATAAACCCAACCCTTAGATTTCAACCGAATGCATAACGAAACCCTAAGGTGAGTTCCAGCTTCAACCAATGAAGAATGCATATTCATGGGGTTATTGTAATTATATAAACCGCAACATTATAAAGTAGAAAGACTCTCAGAGAGATTAAGCCTCTTGTAAAGAGATGGCAACAAACCCAAAACAGTTAAAGAGCTTCAAATTAAATATAATTTCCACAACCAAACTTTGAAATCGAACACCAAACATCGGAAAACAGATATTTATGAACATAAATACGACTGCGCAAGAAAATCATATACATATCCAGTGATATAAATTAATAAGCTTCATGTGTAAGTAACAAAGTTCTTATCAAAATACCAAGACATGGCTGAGATATTTTTCTCTGTCTCTCCGTAAAAGTTACGGCCTTAACAAAAGAATAATTACATACAAAACCAACATTTACATCGAGCAGCGTAAAGAAACTTTAAAATGTCTTTCTCCGAAGTGCAACATAATTAAAACAATTCTCCTTATATTAAGGTGCATTTCAAATTCAAGCTAAATGTTTCACCAATTCAACGAGTCATAAACTGCATCATATTAACCTTGAGGAGCCAGGAAATGAGTTCCAACCTGTACTAATTACAGAGTTGTGAGAACACATGATCACTGAAAATCCAAAGGATGAACCATAAAGGCATACCTACTAAATAGTAGTGTACCTGCAACAAAATCGTTGGCAAACATTAGCAAACAGACAAGAGAACCTGAAGTATTTCTACAATTTAGCTAAGAGCTCTTGGAACAAACCAACCTTACCTGAATTCAATAGGTCGCAGCTTGGTGTCATCCAGTTGCATATCACATACCTTCGAGGGTCAGAAAAATGTATAGAAGGTAGAAGTACAAATCACTGTAAGAAAGAAGTATGAACCACTACAAGAGCTTTGTCTTAGTTAAGAGCTTACATGTTTCATACAACGGAAGAAGATTGCCATTCCTCGCAGCACAGGAAGAGTTGGATGCCAAACTTGGCCAGCAAAGGGATGTATCAACCCTAAGCGCTGGAATAGCTCCCAATGAATACAGAATATGACCAAAAGAATGAACTGAAATTAGAAAGAAAGAGTTCGGGGTTACCTCCCCGCAATAGATGAACCGACGAAGCCATAAAGCCTAGAAGCCAAAACAAAGAACTACAGAGAAACCAAAAGCGAAAGGTTGCAGAGCAGCCAAAACCCTCAACCCTGGATTGCAAATGAGCTGCATACCAACGGGAGGAGGGGTGTTGGGTATTTGGTAAGCCTGGAGCCCTCACCATCATCAGATACCTCTGACCTGATCAACGAGCGAGATTCACACCACCTCTCGCGGCCAAACCAAAACAGAGGACAGTTGCCCACTGTGTAATCGTCGGAGATCGAGCTACATGGAGTAATGTACAACCGACATTGATTCCCAAGGCCGATAATAGTCCTTCTATCTCTTGGAAGGCCATACGAGCCCTCACGATATGGCAAAGCCGACTGTGGGCAGTAATGCCAAAATTAATTAACAAGACATGCTTTTGGAATGGCGCATGCCTCCATTGCACATATATATATTAAGTTATATATCAATTATGGTATGAAATAACTTATGTTTAATGGTTAGTAATAAATTTGTTTATTTATTTATGTATTATGGTTACATGGATGTTATAGTGATCTATTTAGAAATATTATGAGGATAATGAAGGCATTTAATGGGAGTCCTCTACCGAGGCTGGGGAATTGTTTGGACAGCGAAAAGTGGTTGGACAAAAAAAATTCAAAAAATCTTGTAGATGCAGTGTTTGAATCATGTTTTTGATAGTGGAAATGGATTTAGCACCATCAAAAATGTCTAAAACACTTAAAATTATGACTTTGACAACTTTTACTTGGATTTACAAAATCCCTTCAAATTTATATAATTTTCAAGACAAAAAAAACATAATTTTTAAACTACGTCCATTTAATGTAATCTGGCTCATCACAATGATAATGAGTTCATTTAATATACTAACCGGGCACTTTCACAACACACAGGCAAATTTACCCCCAACATTAAAAAATCACCCGAATCTCGTTCTTTAAAAAAAAAACCACTGACAGTAGAAATGTTTATAAAACTTATTAAATATCAAGACAATGTGTCGTGGCTGCTACTTGGGAAAAGCAAATGTGCCAACTAAGACCCAGCTTTTAGCCTGTTTTTTCCGAAGTATCGGACGTCTCTTCTACAACGGTTTTCTGGCAGGCTCTGTTAGAACACGCCCGCCCGTTTCCTCAGGAAAAGGCCAACCGATGCTTAAAAAACACATTTATTGAAAGGAAATGCAGTGGTATGTGCTTTGGCGGGAAAGCTTCGGAATAAAGCGGTTTCACGGAGTCTAGGATGGGATATCGAGAATTTAGCGGTTTCACGGACTTGTTGTGTGGACAGTACAACTTCCTTCACACTGGACACTCATAATCGATTAGGCACCGATTAGGATGCCTTGATTTGATTCGAGGATGAAAAGATTGGAATAATTTGAGCTATTTTTGAAGTATATCATGGTGATGTGCGTCGGTCTTGTGTGGAATCAATGTAGCTTGGAGCAGTGAGATTAATTGTTGTGTGAGTTTAAAATTGGATAGTGAAAATTAAAATTTAATTTTTTATTTTTTTTCACACAGTAAGAAAGAAAATAGACAAAAGTTTCATCGAAGTTAATTTTTAGTGAAATTTTTATAATTTATACATATATTATATAATAATTTTATAATGAATAAAGGATATTTAATTTAATTATTTATAATTATTAGATGGAAATTAGATATTTAATTTTTATGAAATATTTTTAGTATTTTGATTAAAAAAATAGATACACAAGTAATATGAAATGATTTATGGTTTTTGGGACATCTTATATTAATAAACCATGGTATTGTAACAAAATCTATAAGAAAAGTTAAAAATCTCCATAAAAAATATGGTGAATCTCCATTATTAAGAATCTTGTTACATGTTTTTTCATATATATATATATATATATATATATATATATATATTATAATTAAAAATAAAGTAATCATTCAATTATTTTTTGTCGTTTGTTATTTAACCATCATGATATGAGATATATTATGAAATAGTCGTTTTGATGTTTATCATGAATATATGTATATCAACATTTATCAACCATTTAATTTATATAACAATACTAATTAAGGCGCATGACGTGCATGATGTAATGGTCGGGGCGGAAGGCTTTCACACCGCCCAGCCAAGTTCGAATCCTATGAGGTTGTAAAAATGAGAGGTTATAAAAAATGAGTGGGTCCCGCCGAAGCTTACAAAAAAAAAAAAAAAAAAAAAACAATACTAATTAAGAATGCAAGGAAGCTCAGAGCCCTTAAAATAAAGATGAACTAAACTTAGAAATCATATATCACGTCCATTAACAGAAAAATTGATTCTACATGATAGAGTTACAAAACTTGCTTGAAATCAAATCTATAATGTTCCCATTATTCACATGCTTCACTATATTTTTCTTCTTCTACTATGAGGATACTAGAGCCTCTTATTTATACGAATGGGTAGGGGCAACCTCATTGAGGGGTGGGTTGGTTTCACTCCTAAAATCCATTAAAAATTAGATCTTGTTTCCTAGGTCACTGCATAGCAAGAAGAAAGAGCATTTACTATTCCGAGCTAAAAAAGTTGGGATTCTTTTGCAGCAAGGAGAAATCCCCACAAATATCTAGGGTTGGATATCCTGAAAATCTATGCAAAATCTATCCAAAATCCTAGACAATAGTCATGTTAGGCATATAAAGTATGAAAATTCTCTTTAACTCTCCCAAAACTCATTAAGCTGGGAAAGTGTTATTAAGTGCAAGTATTTACCGTGCCCAACAAAACGAGTTGGGATTCTTTTGTAGTGAGGAGAAAGCCCCACAAATATCCCAAGTTGGATCTCCTCAAAATGTATCCGAAATCCCTTCAAAATCCTAGATAATAGTCATGTTAGGCATATAAAATATGAAAAATCTTTGTAAGTCTGTTGAGAAAGCTAGGAAAGTGTTATTAAGTGCCAGCATTTACTATCCCAAGCTAAATGATTTGGTATCCTTTTGTAGGAAGGAGAAAGCCCCACAAATATATCAGATGGATCTTCGCAAAATCTATGCAAAATCCCTTCAAAATCCTAGACAATAGTCATGCTAGGCATATAAAATATGAAAAAGCCCCTTAACTCTGCTAAGAACTAGTTAAGCTAGCAAAGTGCAAAAATGTAGGTTCAATATAGTCTTTATGTTCCTAGGAGTGGTTAGATGGGCTTTATGTTTCACCTATTTGGGAGACCCATAATTGAGGTTGGTAGAAAGATGTCAAGTTTTGGATAAATCATTATTGAATTAAAGAAAATGCACATTTGCAAAACAAAAAATAAAAAATATTATTCTTGTAAAGTTCAAAAGTATCTTTATGTTTTGGCTAGAGTAATCAATAAAATCAGCATTGCTTAAATAAGCCTACAAATCTCACAAGCTTCATAGTGAAACCTTGAGTGAACAATTTGTAAAATGTGTTGGGTTGAAAGAATTTGTCATCTTTGTAACATTGAGAGAGTTGAAAGTGCATTTTATTTTATAATATCTTTCCTATATCAAATCATAAGTTCAAAATATTAGTCAAAACACTAACCTTCCTAATCTTTTAACTCATAAAAAATATGGTGATTTAGCTGTGAATTTTTAATTCATCAAAAACATGGTAAAGCTTCATTTATGCCCATGACCTTTTAAAAGTGAAGATATTTTTTTAAATGTTAAGCCTACTCAAACTATATAACAAAATAAATAATGACACTGGTTTCTTGACTTGTGAAATTTAAAAGCTCTATAATTTAAGTCACTAATTCAATTGCACACTTTATTGAATTGTTATGTAACTTTATTATTGCATAATTTAAAAAGAAAAATAACTATACAATATTTAAATCAAATTTAAATTCTGTTTTTTTCTTCATTAAAAATAATAATAATAAATATGTATTTTCTTTTCAAAATTTCCAATAAAAATTATTTAAGATTCAAAATAAATTATTTTAAATTCAATAAATTTAAAATATTATTTATTAATATTACCATATATATTATTTGAAGACGTTGAATTCATTTTGAATATTACCATATATATTATCCTTGCTATCTAGTTTTCAGAAACAAATCATATGTCGTTCTAAATTATGTAAATATACTTTCAAATTCACCTTCAGATTTCAGGCGTCAGCTTTATTCTCTCGCTTGTTCTTCTCAGCATCAAATTTTTAATCTCTGGCCAACATTGACAATTACTAGCTAGACTTTAGTTTATGCTAGATTCGTATTGTGGTATCATAAACAAAGTGAGGACGGTAACAAATATTGAACAATGAAAGCGTATAGACTGCCATTCTTCACGGTGTATTGATACATGAATAAATTCCACGACCGTTGAATAAATTCCACACTATAGCATAAATTATTGTAAGAACCGTGAACGAATAATGAAATGAATCGTTTGGCCTTCAATTACAAACCCGTTGAGACAGATCATGCTATTCAACGCGATTGCTCTTATTGCTTGAGACTCAAGCAACGAATGCAACTTAACGTGTCAAGAAACGAGGGAATTGTTAGAAGAAGAAAATTACTGGCCGACGTTTTAGCCATTTAGTGGAACCAAATTAGTAGATCTCTACCAGCGGGTTGGCATATTTTTGATCCAATTCTGCCCATCAATGAAACTGCTACTTAAAAACGGTGCAGCCTCCTTGTGACTGAGTTCACGCGACCATGAGACTCTTCGTTTATTAGTTGCACCAGGTCCGGAACATTTGTACAACCCATAATACACAGTTCTGCACATAGACACAGAAGAGAAATTATGTTCTCAGAATGGGATTCTGATAGTCCATGCATAGATGTGAGCATTAGATTTGCTTTGTTGGGATCACAGTAGCTTACGATTCTCTGGAAGGATCCTTCCAATTATCCCATCCTTCTGGGAAGATAATGTCAGCAATGTAAGTGTAAGCAAATACTACTCTCGAGTAACGTCCCCATGCCCTGCCGAGGTACATTAGTCCACGACCGGTAATGATACAATTTAGAAAGGTGAAGCCCGTGTTTATACCCTGAGAGGATCTGCTTTGAGCTGTAATTGCGCCATTTAGCTCAGGAATCGTATGCAGACGACATTTCTAAGAGTACATAACCACCAGAAACGTTTATCAGCTCTAAACCATGACAAAGTAAAACAATGAAAACATTTTGCATGATCTGCAGTCAGTGAGTTTACCTCATAGACAGATTGTCCATTACCACATATGAAGTCGGCGGCACCTTCGATGAAACAGCTTCTAAAGTAATGCCTCCCGCTCTCGTCCAGCACAGTGTCTTGATACCCCAGAAATCTGCATCCGTAAAAAGCACAACGATCTCCCGATATCCTCAGAGCCACAGCTTGATCGCCCGGACCATAAGAGTTCTGCACGAAAAATATGTACTTTTAAATAATGACCCGTTTTAATAGGACATTATATATTATACTAGGATTTAATAGCGAAATACCTGGATTGTGATATATCTGGCCATGAAATCTGAAGCATACACAGACACCGTTGCGCTGTAAAATGTCCCTCCACTTGATTTAGCACTATCATTCCAAGTGATGACAGTATTGTTGGCACCCGAGCCACTCAGAACTATAAATGGCTTGCCTGCAGGAATCGTCACCTTCTCCCTGATCACATAAGGCCAGAACACTAAGTTTCTCATCCTAAAAGACTCGTTTCTAGACAAAATTTAATGGAGAGATATAGTGTTGAATCAAAACTATGCAGAAAGTATCAGTCTTCTGACAAAATTATATCGTAAGAGTCATATTCTCTCATGAAACTAATTAGCGGGTTTATTGGTTGCTCACTTATAAATGCCGGGTTTGACCTGAATTATGATCAAGTGCATGTTATTCGCCGGAACCGCATTGATGGCATCCTGGACCGTTGTAAAATGGCCGTTACCTTTCTCCTTCGAAACTACTATAACTCTGGCTACACTCTTAAGTTTTCGAGACGATCTGGTATTCAACAATACCGGGATATCATTGTCTACATGGGTGTCGTTCATCAGATGGCGTTGAGAAATTGTAGCGATAGAGTAAGCAGGTTTTAGAGAAAAGATATGAAACGAAGTCAAAAGCAAAGCGAGAAGGGTTACTCTCTTACAGTTAGACATCATGGATATATGAAAACAGGACGAGATCGAGGCAAAATGTGCAAGAAAGAAGATATTATCATACAAAACATGTAGGTAGATAGGAACCGAAACACTTGCAGTAGAACCCGACAGAAGATGGTATTTATATGAGCAGAAAGCCAAGTCTGATTTGAGTTTCATCTTAATTGCAGAGGCCCTTAAGGAATCGACGGCCGCCGGAGAGACGATGAGAGTGCAAGGCAGAGATTGCTTTTTAAAGAATCGGTTGACATGGGGAGGAGGTGGGGATGTCAGCGCTCCGCCGAAAAGCGTGGCCAGCAATGTTATAGTTAAATGACTGCAGTGGTCAGACTCTTCATCCATTTGAATTGGAGAGGAACATGTCATGCAATTGCCTTGTCGCGTGTCTACACCTCATTTAAATCTTTTATAACGGTTGCTAATATTACAATCATTTTTTAAATGCCAGCTATGCTTTATCCAACTCTCGAAATACATCCTTTAATCTTACTTTGCTCTTTTTTAATTCGGGATAATCTTTATCTCAACCCATCGTTTGGACAGATCATTTTTTACTTGGTTTGTTTTTTTGTATTCTTCAAGGTAGAGCAGAGTAGTTTAATTTAGTTTTTATTTTTATTATTTCATCATAGTACAACAGAGTATATTTTAGAGAGGAAACATATTTTAACCAAATTTTAAGGATCACGGCGCTGGATCATCTTTTAACGCGTGCAGTCTAATTTAGGACATGGATGTTGCTTTCATAAATTAATAATTTAGATTCACATAAAATAATAATTTATTAAAAATATATAAGAATTATGATGATTTTAAATAATAAATAAAAAATATTTTAGAAATACATAAAACTATAACGATTTTAATTAGTAAATAAAAATTTAAAAAATAAAAAATAATATAAATAAAAATTTAAAAATATATTATAAAAAATATTATTATTAAAATTTTGATAAAATTTGCAATATAGATTATGCACATTAATGTAAAAGCACACTAATAATATATTGAATAATGAAACTGTAACACGTTAGGCTCCAGGAAAGATTCACTGTGGTTATTTAACTTAGCTTTATGATTTACTGCATTTATTTTGTTTTGTGACATCAATTTAGGCTGAAAAGCCACATAACAAGTTGTTACATAATTATGATTAATTAGGAATTTAGGCATGATAATATAATATAATTGTTTCTCTTAATTAAAAGAAACAGTTCTGAAAAGGGAAAGAAGGAGGGGAAGAGGACTATCCTTGAGTTGGAAGATAGAGAAACCAGTGGGAAGTTACTCATTTTAGAGTCAACTGAGTGCAGGACTTGAGGTTGGACCATGGAGTCCTGAGGCCCAAGGCACTACTATAACTGGATATAATCCAAGTCTGGAACAAAGAAAGTGCTCGGGGGAGGGCCTGGACGTAATCGTCAAGCTCGAGGCTAGGAGGAGAGACTTTCCAAACAAAGCTGGATTGACCCATTTACAAATTTGGAACAGATAAGTAATCTAGTCTGTAACTACAAGATGGTATTACGTCATGAGAATTATTTATTCCTAATAGTAGGAATTAAGCAGTAATATTTAGTGATAGAAATGCATTAACAAAACACAACTGTAATTGGATATAATCCAGGTGTGGAACAGAGAAAGTGCTCGGGTAGTAATAAATTTTTAATGGGTAGTAATAATTTTTTATTTATTATGGTTACATGGATGTTACAAACAGTATCAGAGCCTCAGGTTTGAACACTGAGACTCTTGGGGAAATTATATACATGTAAACAATGAATGTGATTTATGTAATTTAACTAAGTGAATCTATATGTGAACACAGAGATCACCTCCACTAAAAAAGGAACAAAATGCAGAGGAGCCCAGGACCACCCAATTCACCAAGAACAAATTATGTGAATGCTAATCCAGATATTTGGATTCAGCTGAGTGAATAGTCTCATCAAGCTAACACAGTTTTACTTGAAATTGTGCAACAACTTTGTGTAGAAATGACCAACTTAAGAACTGACAAAAAAAGACTCTGTCTAGAACAGGAGAAGATCCTAAGGAGTCTGTCCAAGGAAAATTTTAAGGATGGAAAATTTTCTTGAAGTTTAAAACATTGGCGAATCTCACTAATCCCTAATATGCAAATTATAAATGCTTATTGATATATTTGTAAAATTAATCAAATTTATAATTATTTTATATATAGTCTCTCTATAATGTTGGCGATTTTTAAGGTAAAATAATTTTATATTCTAAAATTTGGGCGAATCGTCTTTTATAAAATTGGAAATTGGCGAATCTTTTTTGTGGAAAAATCATGGAAAATTAGCCCACTGGGCGAACATTAGCCCCTAAAATTTTCCATGAGTCTGTCCAATCGACAAAATCAACAAAACCCACACCCCAGTGCTGAAGATAGGGAGAAGACCCTAACAGCTCAACATGGAGAGGAAAATGCAAAGTCAGCCGAAAAACATGGGGAAGATGAAGAAGGGCGCTCGAACAATGTCTCTGACCAACGCAAGGCAAAGAAATAGAAATATGTATTACAAGGACAATTTAAAAAGATTAAACCATCACTTTTCGAAGGAAAATCCGAGGAGGCGGAAGAAGCTTAGCTCATTGATATGAGCAAATATTTTCAACTTTACGAATACATGGATAAATTGAAAGCTCGATTGGCATTTTATTAGCTAAGAGGTAAGGCTACTCTTTGGGTGGTAGAGATTAAATTAGTGAGAAAAATTGATGAGGAGCAGGTTACCTAAAATGAATTTCAAAAAAATTTTAAAGACAAGTATTTAACTAAATGTTACTATGATGAGAAAGCCAAGGAATTCCACTTGTTAAGATTGGGAACCTTAACCATGGACAAATATGTGGCCTGGTTTACCTCCCTACTGCACTATGTGCCTTATATGCAAGAAGAAAAGGCTAAGATCTAGCATTTTATCCACAACTTACCTAATTTTATGAAGGAAAAACTTGAATTTGACTACCCCAAAACAATGGACGATGTAGTACGGAAGGCCCGCATCTATTATCAATAGATGAAACAGAAAAATGACAAAGCTAAAGGAGGGTTGAATAAGAAAGGAAGAGGTCTGATTTCAAATAGACATCCAAAACTTTCTAACGTCAAAAATTTCTAGCAAAAGCCTTTCAGTAAATTCCCAACAAGGAACCAACCCAAGACTGCTTATTCAGAACATAGATAGGTAGAAGGAACCAATAAATTTAGTAATGATCAGTTGTCAAAACCCCTGCTACAATGTTGGGGATGTAGAGAACCACACTACTATAAAAAGTGCCCTGCATAAAGAAAGAACAGAACAGTTGGCAAACATGCAAATCGAATCCACAGTCAAAGAAGTAGCGAGGAGCATGCCCAGAATTAATGTTGCCCTAGATGATCACCAAGCAGAATATCAACCCACCATGATTGAATGTGAAGGTATGATTGCTAAGCAACCTGTTTCGGTTTTGTTTGATCCCGGTGCTAGCTTAAGTTATGTTAGTCCTAAAGTGGTAGAAAAGTGTCAACTGCAGAGCTGTAAATTCCCAAAACCATGGCTAGTTCAGTTAGCCACTGGGCAAAAAGAAAGGTAGTCACCAAAACAGGACAATGTCCCATAGTAATCTTAGGACAACCCATTCACGTGAACCTTAACATTCTTCCTTTGGGTTCATATGATATTTTAATAGAAATGGACTGGTTGGAAAAATTTTGGTCGTTGATTAATTGCAAACAGAAAACTATCAGTTTTATTTCAGAATTGGGACAAAGAAGGGAACTACAAGGAATCAAGACCAACACAAAGCTAGGCCCTATCACTGTTAGTGAGTTAGGAAAATTTATTAGGAAGGGCTGTCAAATTTATGTTGTTCAAGTGGGATTTACCAACACCAAGAATAAAATTACCTCTTTGGATAATATTCCTGTCATTTAAGAATTTGTTGATGTCTTTCCTGAATCCATCCCTGGACTACCACCCAAGCAGGATATTGACTTCACCATTGAATTGATTCCAGGTGCAACCCCAGTATCCAATGTCCCTTATCGCATGAGCATACCTGAGTTGATAAAACTCAAGATGTAGCTTCAAGAGCTTTTGGATAAGAAGTACATTCGCCCCAGTGTGTCCCCTTAGGGAGCCCCCATACTATTTGTACAAAATAAGGATGGAACATTGAGACCGTGTTTCGATTATCATCAGTTAAATACGCTGACCATCAAGAATAAGTATCCATTGCCACATATTGATGATCTATTCAATAAAGTGCAGGGATCCAAAGTATTTTCAAAAATTGATCTAAGGTTTGGCTATCATCAAATATGGATAAAGGAGGAAGACATTTACAAAACTACATTTCGAACCCGTTATGGTCATTATGAATTCGTAGTGTTTCCATTTGGCCTTACAAATTCCCCAACTACCTTTATGAGTTTGATGCACAGTATTTTCCAGCCCCACCTTGATAAGTTTGTACTAATTTTTATTGATGATATTTTGATATACTCAAAAAATCAGGAAGTGCACAAAGAACATCTGAGAATTGTGCTACAAAATTTACGGGAGAACCAATTATATGCCAAATTTAGCAAGTGCGTCTTTTTCAAAGATTAGATCCAATACTTCGATTACGTCATATCAGCAGAAGGAATAGCGATCGACCCAGAAAAGATCAAAACCATCATGGAATGGACCACCACAAAGAATGTAGCTGATATCAGATCCTTCGTGGGTTTGACCAGGTACTACCGCTAGTTCATTGAAGGATTTTCAAAAATTGCCTTTCCTACGACCCCCTTATAGAAAAAGGGGCGCATCTTTCAATGGACAGCAGAATGTCAGCAAAGTTTTGAAAAATTAAAATGCCTACTTACCACTTCACCCGTGCTAAAGGTAACAAATCCAGAAAATTCTTTTGTGGTTTGCAGAGATGCAAGTAAAGAGGGTGTTGGTGGAGTGCTGACACAAGAAAGAAAATTTATTTCTTACAAATCACAGAAATTGAAAGATTATGGACAACGATATTCTCCCTATGACCTTGAATTAACAACCATAGTACATACACCTAAAATGTGGTGACATTATTTGTTGGGGAAGAAATTTTTGCTACTAACAGATCACATTAGCCTTACTAACTTCTTCAACCAGTCTAGCTTAAATTCATGACAAGCTAGGTGGATGACATTTTTAAGTGAGTTTGATTTTGAGATGAAACACCTTAAGGGGAAGGAAAATCGAGTGGTTAATGCATTGAGTAGGAAGGTACATTGTATTTATGAAGTTCAGATTACCCAAGCACGCTCCAACATTCCAGAAATTATAAAGGAGACATCGGTAAAAAATCCTAAATACACTTTTCTTAAGCAGCAAACAAAGGAAGCAATGTTAAAAGGAGAAAAATCAGATTTCGAAATAAGTCTTGATAAGCTCCTTACGTTTAAAAACAGAATTTATATTCCCAACAAAAGCTCTGTTAAACAATTAAAAATAGATGAGTTCCATAAGAAACCATGTGCGGGCAACCTAGGTTACTAGAAACTTTTAGCAACCATCAAAAAAGGGTACTTTTGGCCTGGATTAAGGAAGGACGTTGTTGAGTACTTGTCCAAATGTTTGGAATGTCAATTAGTCAAGGCGAAACATCAGCATCTCGTTGGTTTGTTACAACCACTTCCCATTCTGAAATGGAATGGAAGACCATATCTATGGACTTCATCACTGGTCTACCCCACACCAGGAAGAAACATGATTGAATCATGGTTGTAGTTGACAAATTGAGGAAAACCGCACACTTCATACCTGTGAAGTCAACTTACAAAACAGTGGAAATCACAGAGATATTTATGAAAGAAATTTTACGCCTGCATGGAATACCCAAGGTGTTAATATCGGACTGGGATGTGAAATTTACATCCATGTTCTGGAAAACCCTCTTTTCGGGATTGGGTACCCAAATCTATTTTGGTACAACTTACCATCGCCAAATGGATGGATAAACTAAATGGGTAAATCAAGTGCTAGAAAACATGTTACGCATGCTCGTGAGGCAACAAGCACATAAGTGGGAGGATTACCTCCACCTTATGGAATTTGCCTACAACAGTGGACATCATGAATCACTCGGCATGAACCCTTTTGAGGTGTTATATGGAAGAAAGTGTAGAGTGCCCGTGGACTAGAATAACCCTGTTAATAAACTAGCACTAGGTCCAGACATGCTAGCAGAGATGGAGGAAGCTGTCAAGAAAGTTAGACATAATCTAAGGGTGATAAGCGAAAAATGTATGCAGATAAGAAGAGGACGTAAAAGGAATTTCAAGAGGGAGATCATGAGTATATGAGAGTAAAACCCCAAAAAATTTCCTTACATTGGAGGGATTGTGATAAGTTAGCACCCCAGTACTGTGGACCTTTACAAGTTTTGGAATGAACTGGACTGGTAGCCTATAAACTTGCATTACCAAGCCACATTCGGGTCCACAACGTTTTTCATGTCTCGTTGTTAAAAAAATATGTGTACAACCTGCAACATATAATAAATTGGGAAAATATTTAGGTAATGATCTAAAAAAATATATGTTGTTTATTTAATTTGTTTGAGAGAATAATGACTGTGAATTTTTTCTTTCAGGTCAAACCAAAAGGAGAGTTTCTGGTAGAACCTCTTCGTATTTTCGATCGAAGAGAAACCACCATGCGGAAGTGAGTCATCACCAGAGTTAAAGTGCAGTGGAAGCACTTTGTCCTGGATGAAGCCTCCTGGGAAGAGAGGGATTTATGCAATAAGCTTATCCGACATTGTTTTCTTGAATTAAAAAGGAGAGAAGAAGAGAACACCAGGGACGGTGTTCCTCTCAAGAGGGGGATATGTAACGCCCCATGCTCCAGGAAAGATTTACTGTGGTTATTTAACTCAACTTTATGATTTACTGCATTTTTTTTACTTTGTGACATTGACTTAGGCTGGAAATCCAGATAACAAGTTGTTACTTAATTATGATTAATTAGGAATTTAGACATGATAATATAATATAACTATTTTCCTTAATTAAAAGAAACAGTTAACAAAGAAATAGTTACACCCCTTCCTTGAAAAGGGAAAGGAGGGGAAGAGAACTATCCTTGAGCTCGAAGATAGAGAAACCAGTGGGAAGTTACTCATTTTACAGTCAACTGAGTGCAGGACTTGAGGCTAGACCATGGAGTCTTGAAGCCCAAGGCACGACTGTAACTGGATATAATCCAGGTGTGGAACAGAGAAAGTGCTCGAGGGAGGGCCTGGACGTAATCGCCAGGCTCGAGGCTGGGAGGAGAGACTTTCCAGACAAAGCTGGATTGACCCATTTACAAATTTGGAACAGATAAGTAATCTAGTCTGTAACTATAGGATGGTATTACGTTATGAGAAATTATTTATTCCTAGTAGTGGGAATTAAACAATAATATTTAGTGATAGAAATGCATTAGAAAAACAGTAGATTTAGTGATAATTATACATTAGTAAATAGTAATTCTCAGGAGCATTCAGAAATATCGCACCAAACGAGCATGAAATCTCTCTTACTCTATTTTCCTTTTTATAGATTACATATATATAAATGTGCGGCAAGGTAACAAGAATAATCAGTTACTGAATCCTTTCTTTTTACTAAATTTTGGACAAGCAAAACATACGTATGTACAATCTATCATATATAAACCCCGATGAATTTCAGAATCCCTTTTTCATTTCCATGTCGACTTATCTACCCCTTGGCAAGCTAGAGATAGTGAAAGAGGTCGTTGACAGAAATAAACCTAACCCTTAGATTTCAACCGAATGCATAACGAAACCCTAAGGTGAGTTCCGGCTTCAACCAATGAAGAATGCATATTCATGGGGTTACTGTAATTATACAAACCGCAACATTATAAAGTAGAAAGACTCTCAGAGAGATTAACCCTCTTGTAGAGAGATGGCAACAAACCCAAAACAGTTAAAGAGTTTCAAATTAAATATAATTTCCACAACCAAACTTTGAAATCAAACACCAAACATCGGAAAACAGATATTTATGAACATAAATACGACTGCGCAAGAAAATCATATACATATCCAGTGATATAAATTAATAAGCTTCAGGAGTAAGTAGCAAAGTTCTTATCAAAATACCAAGACATGGCTGAGATATTTTTCTGTCTCTCCGTAAAATTTACGGCCTTAACAAAAGAATAATTACATAATAAACCGACATTTACATCGAGCAGCGTAGAGAAACTTTAAAATGTCTTTCTTCGAAGTGCAACATAATTAAAACAGTCCTCCTTATATTAAGGTGCATTTCAAATTCAAACTAAATGTTTCACCAATTCAACGAGTCATAAACTGCATCATAATAACCTTGAGGAGCCAGGAAATGAGTTCCAACCTGTACTAATTACAGAGTTGTGAGAACGCATGATCACTGAAAATCCAAAGGATGAACCATAAAGGCATAGCTACTAAATAGTAGTGTACTTGCAACAAAATCATTGGCAGACATTAGCAAACAGACAAGAGAACCTGAAGTATTTCTACAATTTAGCTAAGAGATCTTGGAACAAACCAACCTTACCTGAATTCGATAGGTCGCAGCTTGGTGTCATCCCGCTGCATATACCTTCTAGGGTCAGAAAAATGTATAGAAGGTAGAAGTACAAATCACTGTAAGAAAGAAGTATAAACCACCACAAGATCTTTGTCTTAGTTAAGAGCTTACATGTTTCATACAATGGAAGAAGATTGCCATTCCTCGCAACACAAGAAGAGTTGGATGCCAAACTTGGCCATCAAAGAGATGTATCAACCCTAAGCGCTGGAATAGCTCCCAATGAATACAGAGTATGACCGAAAGAATGAACTGAAATCATAGAAAGAAAGAGTTCGGGGTTACCTCCTTGCAACAGACGAACCGACGAAGCCATAAAGCCTGGAAGCCAAGACAAAGAACCGGAGAGAAACCAAAAGTGAAAGGTTGCAGAGCAACCAAAACCCTCAACCCTAGATTGCAAATGAGCTGCGTACCGACGGGAGGAGGGGTGTTGGGTATTTGGTAAGCCTGGAGCCGTCGCCATCATCAAATACCTCTGACCTGGAGTGAGATTCACACCACCTATCGCAGCCGAACCAAAACAGAGGACAGTTGCCCATTGTGTAATCGTCGGAGATCGAGCCACGTGGAGTAATGTACAACCGACATTGATTCCCAAGGTTGGTAATAGTCCTTCTATCTCTTGGAAGGCCATATGAGCCCTCACGATATGGCAAAGCCAACTGTGGGCAGTAATGCCAAAATTAATTAACAAGACATGCTTTTGGAACGGCGCGTGCCTCCCTTGCACATATATATATTAAGTTATATATCAATTATGGTATGAAATAACTTATGTTTAATGGGTAGTAATAAATTTGTTTATTTATTTATGTATTATGGTTACATGGATGTTATAGTGATCCATTTAGAAATATTATGAGGATAATGAAGGCATTTAATGGGAGTCCTCTACGGAGGCGGGGGAATTGTTTGGACAGCCAAAAGTGGTTGGACAAAAAAAAATTCAAAAAATCTTGTAGATGCAGTGTTTGAATCATGTTTTTGATAGTGGAAATGGATTTAGCACCATCAAAAACGTCTAAAACACTTAAAATTATGACTTTGACAACTTTTACTTGGATTTACAAAATCCCTTTGAAATTTATATAACTTTCAAAACACAAAAAAACATAATTTTTAGACTACGACCATTTAATGTAATCTAGCTCACCACAGTGATAATGAGTTCATTTAATATACTAACTGGGCACTTTCTCAACACACAGGCAAATTTACCCCAAACATTAAAAAATCACTCGAATCTCGTTCTTTAGAAAAAAAAAAACACTGACAATAGAAATGTTTATAAAACTTATTAAATATCAAGACAATGTGTCGTGGCTGCCACTTGGGAAAAGAAAATGTGCCAACTAAGACCCAACTTTTAGCCTGTTTTGTCCGAAGTATCGGACGTCTCTTCTACAACGGTTTTCTGGCAGGCTCTGTTAGAACACGGCCGCCCGTTTCGTTAGGAAAAGGCCAACCGACACTTAAAAAAGACGTTTACTGAAAGGAAATGCAGTGGTATGTGCTTTGGCGGGAAAGCTTCGGAATAAAGCGGTTTCACGGAGTCTAGGATGGGATATCGAGCGGTTTCACGGACTTGTTGTGTGGACTGTACAATTTCCTTCACACTCGACACTCGTAATCGATTAGCCACCGATTAGGATGCCTTGATTTGATTCGAGGATGAAAAGATTGGAAAAATTTGAGCTATTTTGAAGTATATCATGGTGATGTGCGTCGGTCTTGTGTGGAATCAATGTAGCTTGGAGTAGTGAGATTAATTGTTGGGTGAGTTTAAAATTGGATAGTGAAAATTAAAATTTAATGTTTTTTTTTTTTTTTTACACATAGTAAGAAAGAAAATAGACAAAAGTTTCATCGAAAATAGACAAAAGTTTCATCGAAGTTAATTTTTAGTGAAATTTTTATAATTTATACATATATTATATAATAATTTTATAATGAATAAAGGATTTTTAATTTAATTACTTATAATTATTAGATGAGAAGTAGATATTTATTTTTTATGAAATATTTTTAGTAATAGTTTTAGATTAAAAATTAAGATTTATTTTAAAAATAGATACACAAGTAATATGAAATGATTTATGGTTTTGGGACATCCTATATTAATAAACCTTGGTATTGTAACAAAATCTATAAGAAAAGTTAAAAATCTCTATAAAAAATGTGGCGAATCTTCATTATTAAGAATCTTGTTACATGTTTTTTCATATATATATTATAATTAAAAATAAAGTAATCATTCAATTATTTTTTGTCGTTTGTTATTTAACCATCATGATATGAGATATATTATGAAATAGTCGTTTTGATGTTTATCACGAATATATGTCTATCAACATTTATCAACCATTTAATTTATATAACAATACTAATTAAGAATGCAAGTAAGCTCAGAGCCCTTAAAAGAAAGATGAACTAAACTCAGAAATCATATATCACGTCCATTAACAAAAAAAATGATTCTACATGATAGAGTTACAAAACTTGCTTGAAATCAAATCTATAATGCTCCCATTATTCACATTCTTCACTATATTTTTCTTCTACTACTGAAAGAATACTAGAGCCTCTTATTTATACGAATGGGTTGGGGCAACCTCATTGAGGGGTGGGTTGGTTTCACTCCTAAAATCCATTAAAAAATAGATCTTGTTTCCTAGGTCACTGCATAGCAAGAAGAAAGAGCATTTACTATCCCAAGCTAAAAAAGTTGGGATTCTTTTGGAGCAAGGAGAAATCCCCACAAATATCTAGGGTTGGATATCCTCAAAATCTATGCAAAATCCATCCAAAATCCTAGACAATAGTCATGTTAGGCATATAAAGTATGAAAATTCTCTTTAACTCTCCAAGAACTCATTAAGCTAGGAAAGTGTTATTAAGTGCAAGTATTTACCGTGCCCAACGAAACGAGTTGGGATTCTTTTTTAGCAAGGAGAAAGCCCCACAAATATCCCAAGTTGGATCTCCTCAAAATGTATCCGAAATCCCTTCAAAATCCTAGACAATAGTCATGTTAGGCATATAAAATATGAAAAATCTTTGTAAGTCTCCTAAGAAAGCTAGGAAAGTGTTATGAAGTGCCAGCATTTACTATCCCAAGCTAAATGATTTGGTATCCTTTTGTAGGAAGGAGAAAGCCCCACAAATATCTCAGATGGATCTTCCCAAAATCTATGCAAAATCCCTTCAAAATCCTAGACAATAGTCATGCTAGGCGTATAAAATATGAAAAAGCCCCTTACCTCTGCTAAGAACTAGTTAAGCTAGAAAAGTGCAAAAATGTAGGTTCAATATAGTCTTTATGTTCCTAGGAGTGGTTATATGGGCTTTATGTTTCACCTATTTGGGAGACCCATAATTGAGGTTGTTAGAAAGATGTCAAGTTTTGGATAAATCATTATTGAATTAAAGAAAATGTGCATTTGCAAAACAAAAAATAAAAAATATTATTCATGTAAAGTTCAAAAGTATCTTTATGTTTTGGCTGGAGTAATCAATAAAATCAGCATTGCTTAAATAAGCCTACAAATCTCACAAGCTTCATAGTGAAACCTTGAGTGAACAATTTGTAAAATTTGTTGGGTTGAAATAATTTGTCATCTTTGTAACAGTGAGAGAGTTGAAAGTGCATTTTATTTTATAATATCTTTCTTACACCTATATCAAATCATAAGTTCAAAAATATTAGTCAAAACACTAACCTTCCTAGTCTTTTAACTCATAAAAAATATGGTGATTTAGCTGTGAATTTTTAATTCATCAAAAACATGGTATAGCTTCATTTATGCCCATGACCTTTTAAAAGTGAAGATCTTTTTTTAAATGTTAAGCCTACTCAAACTATATAACAAAATAAATAACGACACTGGTTTCTTAACTTGTGAAATTTAAAAGCTCTATAATTTACATCACTAGTTCAATTGCCCACTTTATCGAATTGTTATGTAACTTTTGTTGGAGAAATCAGTGCACAGCTAGTTAAAATAGACAAGAAACAACAGATAAAACACATCACATAAGAGACACAGGAGTTTTACGTGGTTCACCCAACCAATCTGGGCTACGTCCACCAAACATAGGCATCACCAAATTTTATTATCGAACAAGAGATTACAAGATAATTCAGTTCCTCACAAACTCTCACGCACTCTACCCAATCCGTCTAGACACCTGTTTTATAGGTAAGAGGATCTAACTGCATCATAAATCCTCCTACAGCAAATATAGGATGCATTAACTCTCTCCCAACAAAATAGAGCTAATATAGCAACCAAATCAGATTGTTGTCACCTACAGAGATTTTTGCCTGTTTTATTAAAACAGAAAATCTCAACAATCTCCACCTTGACAACAATTAGCCTGATGCCCTGTTTCTTTATTATTTATTTTTTTGCAAGCGAAGAGAAGGCAAACACCAACGCAGCTTCTCCAACGAAACGGGTTTCGTGAACATGTCTGCACAGTTTTCCTTTGTATGCACTTTTTCAAGAGAGACTCCCCTTTCAGTGATAACCTGTCTTACAAAATGGTACTTAATTGGAATATGTTTTGATTTACTATGATAGGCCGGATTCTTAGCCAAATGTATTGCACTTTGACTATCACAAAATAACTTGATGTTGTCCTGTAACCTACCAAACTCACCAAGCAAACCTTTCAACCAAACCGCTTCTTTGCAAGCATGTGAAGCAGCAATGTATTCTGCTTTAGTAGTGGATAAAGCAACAACGTTTTGTAGCTTTGACATCCAGCTAATAGCTCCACCTGCAAGAGTAAAGACATACCCTGAAGTTGACCTTCTCTTATCCAAATCACCTGCAAAATCAGAATCAACATACCCGCAAACAGATTCACTACTCTTATTGCAAGTAATACAATAACTACTTGTGCCTCTCAAATACCGAAGCACCCATTTCACTGCTGACCAGTGTTCTTTACCCGGATTTGCCATATACCTGCTGACAACCCCAACTGCATGTGAAATATCTGGTCATGTACAAACCATCGCATACATCAAACATCCTACTACATTGGCATATGGAATTCGAGACATATAATCCTTTTCTTCATCTGTATTAGGACATAAACTGGAAGAAAGCTTAAAATGGGAAGCTAGAGGGACTGACACAGGCTTCACATTATTCATACCTTACCTCAAAAGTATTTTCTCAACATACTTCTGTTGTGATAGCCACAGCTTACCATTGCTCTTGTCTCTGAAAATCTCCATGCCCAAAATCTGTCTTGCTGCTCCTAGATCTTTCATATCAAACGTCCTTGCCATCTGAGTCTTCAACCTGTTGATTTCTTCAATGCTTTTGCTTGCTAAAAGCATATCGTCAACATACAACACTAAGATAATGAACATGCCATTACTTAACTGCTTAAAGTAAACACAATGATCATATTCACTTCTTATATATTTTTGACTCAACATGAAAGAATCAAATTTCTTGTACCACTGTCGAGGCGACTGCTTCAGACCATACAATGAATTCTTGAGCCTGCAGACAAATTTCTTATTGCGATGCTGAACAAACCCTTCCAGTTGTTCCATATAAATTTCCTCATCTAAATCACCATGTAAAAATGCAGTCTTAACATCTAGTTGTTGTAATTCTAAATCAAGCAAAGCAACTAACGCTAACACAATTCTAATTGAAACAATTTTAACAACTGGTGAAAATATCTCATGAAAGTCTATGCCAGCTTTCTGAGAAAACCCTTTTGCAACCAGCCGTGCTTTGTATCTGTCCTCTGAATCATTCACACCCTGTTTCACCTTGAAAACCCATTTGCATCCCAAAGTTTTCCTGCCTTTCGGAAGTTCAACCAGATCCCATGTGCCATTCTTACCTAAGGCCATCATTTCTTCCTTCATGGCTGCTTTCCATTTGTCACTCTTTGAACCTTCTACAACTTCCTGATAACACAAAGGTTCATCATCGTTAGCGGTCAAAGCAACTGAAGTAACATAATCATTATACCTTCTCGGAGGGCGTTTGATCCTTGTAGACCTCCTTAAGGATGTTTCTGGTGCTTCCACAATTGGCTGACTACCATCTGTAGGAACTTCTTCATGATCACCATCTGAGACTTGTTCATGACCTACATCTGAACCCTGTTCATAATTTGATTCTGAAACCTGTTCATGACTAGAATCTGAACTATGGTCATCATGACTATCATCAGAAGTGATGTCAAACTGAATGTGCTGGAAATCAGATACATCATCCTGTTTCAATTTATTATCTACATCTAACTGTACAAGAGAGGATTCATCAAACTTTACATCTCTGTTGATGATGATTTTGCGGGTAGTAGGATCCCACAACCTAAATCCCTTTGTTCCATCACCATACCCAACAAAGATATACCTTTTTTATTTCGGATCTAATTTAGTTCACTGATGTTTAGGCACTAGAGCATATGCATCACAACCAAACACTCTGAGTTTAGAATAATCACAAGGGTGACCTTTCCATACCTCTTGAGGAATCTTGCAACCTATCGCTGTCGAAGGTGACCAATTTATCACATAACAAACTCTAGCCACTGCTTCTATCCACAACTCCTTCTGCAAACCAGCATTACTCCGCATACTCCTTGCTCTCTCCAGAAGAGTCTTGTTCATGCGTTCAGCAACTCCATTTTGCTGAGGAGTATAAACAGTAGTCTTATGTCTCTCGATCCCTGCATCCTTGCAATAGTTTTCAAACTCCTTGGAGGTAAAATCACCACCATTGTCAGTTCTTAAACATTTTATAGTTCTACCAGTGATGTTTTCTATCAATGCTCTAAACTGCTTGAAAACTGTAAAAACATCAGACTTCCTTTTCAACATGTAGACCCATACTTTCCTAGAAAAATCATCAATAAACGACACAAAATATGACGAGCCACCATACGAGGTTGTAGGTGCTGGACCCCAAACATCTGAATGGATATAATCAAGTATTCCTTTACTAGTATGTTTGCCTGTTTTAAACTTTTGTTTACTTTGTTTTCCAAACAGACAATGTTTACAGAAATCTAACTTTCCAGACCTTAGATTAGGAAGTAACTTGCGATCACCCAAAATCTTTAACCCTCTTTCGCTCATATGGCCCAACCTCTGATGCCATAGGCGAATGGAACTACTGTCATGTTCAGACACCGTAGACACATGAACTGACCCTGTTCTTCCTTCTAACTGAAACAGATTTCCTACTTTCTTAGCTTTCATTACTAGTAAAATACCTTTGTAAATTTTCATTACTCCACCTTGAATGACAGTTTTATATCCATTTGTGTCAAGTTCCCCCAGTGAAATTAGATTTTTTCTTAAATCTGGTACATGTCTTACATCAGTTAACATTTTGGTTGTCCCATCAAACATTTGCAGCTGTATACTCCCTATTCCCACAATATTATATGTGACATCATTACCCATGTACACGATTCCATCATTCACTGATCTATATGTCTTAAACCAGTCTCTATGAATACACATGTGGTTTGATGCACCGGAATCTAACAAGAAATGTTGATCATGATTTGACAAATTAACTGATAAGACTTCGTCACTCATACATGAACCAGATGCTGAACCTGTATCAATCGTGTTCGCTTCCTTCTTTTATGTCGATGAAGCTTCTTTAGAAGTTTGTTGTCGCTTCCAGCAATCCTTCTTCAAATGCCCTGATTTGCCGCAGAACCAACACTTTACTTTACTCTTCTTTCCTTTCAACTTTGAATGCAAATTGCTGTGCTTCTCGGAGCGTCTTTCTCTAGAACGACCTCTAGCCATCATTGCCTCTGATGTATAGGTGTCAGCATTCGACCACTTCCTGGTCTCCTCCGACAACAAAGCTCCGATGACATCATCAAATTCAATGGTTTCGGATGAACTAAGACTTATAGAAGTAACAAAATGATCCCACGACTCAGGCAATGAGCACAATAAAGTTATGGCTTTATCCTCGGCTTCAAATTTTACTTCTCTGCTTTCTAATTGTACCATTAGAGTATTAAAAACATTCAAATGATCAGTAATGGAAGTACCTTCCTTCATTCACAGACTGTATAGCTGTCGCTTTAGGAGAATCCGATTTGTCAAGGATTTTGTCATATACAGCTTCTCCAACTTCGTCCACAAACCAGCTGCAGTCTTCTCTGACACAATGCTAAATAAAACATGATCAGATAAACACAATTCAATTCCGCTCAAGGCTCTTCCATCCAATTCATTCCACTCATCATCTGTCACGAGGTAAGGCAGTTTGGATCTGCCCAACAACGCCTTCACCACGCCTTGTTGTACCAGCAAATCATGCATCTTTACCTTCCAGATCTCGAAATTATTTTTTCCATTAAATTTCTCGATTTCAAATCGGGCACTCTAAGTTTTCGCCATCTCGTCTAAAAAATCAAAGAATCTCCAATTCCAACCTTTTTTTTTAAAGTTAATATATTACACTGCCTTTGCCTTAAAAAAACAAAAAACTTTTTTGCTGTGCGAATTACAATACAAAACCTAGTAGCAATTTTACCAACAAAATTGGCGCATTGGCGCTCTCATCACTCTAGCAAATCCACGCCGACAGCAAAATCACTTAGAGTGACAAAATTGGCGCGACTATCACCTTCGGATCCGCGCTAATGAGGAAATGGGCACATTGGCGCACTTAATAAAACTTTATCGGCGCCTTTCTGATTGTTGGCGCTACTGTTTTGGAATAATCCGCGCCAATAAAAAAAAACTTAGAGAGAAAACAAAACCCGCCAGCGGAACTCCACCTACAGCGATCCACTAACACGCGTACCAAAAACAAAAAAATTCCAGCGTAATACAAAGGTCAGCTCAAACCATGCTACCACCGCAATATACAAAAGGAAAACATGCACAACACTTCAAACAATTTACAATTCAAAGTCCTGCGTTGTGTAGGTTACTGTCTTGCGCTATACATAAGTTAACGCTGCACACCAACCAGCGTTCAACTCACACAGCCACGACGTTTGATGGCAACACGTCAACTGCAACTCCAAGCACAGCAGCACACCCACGTCGTTTTGGTTAAATACCACACTGCTCTGTTATGGTTTACTTCCACACATGGTAACACTATCACATACAGCACGCAGCAGCTATAAGTCACGAAACAACAACTATAAACCACCGCACGCTCCCTGATCCAACGCGCAGGCACTTCCAACACCACCGCATCAGCCGATCTGCTCACGGTGCAAGTATTAATTGTGTATATTTTGTTGATCTCCGCGCAGATGCAATAAACATGCCAGCACTGATCCAAAACAGCACGCTTGAATATCCACACATGCTAGCACTGTTTCAACGCTGTTTACCCACGTGTTGTTTGAGTGGTCTTTAGAACTGACGCGTTTGCTGCTCTTTGATCTATTGCAGTTTATAGACAACCGCTACCAGTGCGCAGCTCAGCCTTACGCACAATATCAATGCGCAGGTCCACCTCTGCATTCAACACAATCCACAGTACCTCAGTACCGCTGCGCGCTCCTCCAACTTGCTCTCATACCACTTGTTGGAGCAATTAGTGCACAGCTAGTTAAAATAGACAAGCAACAGTAGATAAAACACATCACATAAGAGACACAGGAGTTTTACATGGTTCACCCAACCAATCTGGGCTAGGTCCACCAAACATAAGCATTGCCAAATTTTATTATCGAACAGGAGATTACAAGATAATTCGGTTCCTCACAAGCTCTCACGCACTCTACCCAATCCGTCTGGACACCTATTTTATAGCTAAGAGGATCTAACTGCGTCATAAATCCTCCTACAGCAAATATAGGATGCATTAACTTTCTCCCAACAAAATAGAGCTAATATAGCAACCAAATCAGATTGCTGTCACCTACTAAGATTTTTGCCTATTTTATTAAAACAGAAAATCTCAACAGCTTTATTATTGCATAGTTAAAAAAAAATTTGAAAAATAACTATGCAATATTTAAATCAAATTTTTTATTTAATAAATATAATGAAAGATTAATTTAAGTTTTGTTTTTTTCTTCATTAAAAATAATAATAATAAATATATATTTTCTTTTCAAAATTTCCAATAAAAATTATTTAAGATTCAAAATAAATTATTTAAAATTCAATAAATTTAAAATATTATTTATTAATATTACAATATATATTAAATTGTAGAAAAAAAATTGAAAACGTTGAATTCATTTTGTATTAAAAATACTAAATTTAGTAATTAAAAATTACAATATCAAACAAAATTTAAGTAAATTGATTGTTTGATGACCTATTACAATTATTTAAAATCATGATACATTTATCATTTTTAAACTAATAAAAATGATATATCAGAAAAATATAAATACATCGTTTATTTTGGAAATTATTTATTTTATTTTTAAAATGTACCGACTAAATTCAATTAGAGGTGAATATTACTATAAACATATTCAGAATAGGTGAATAAAGAGTTAATTTATTAGGTTATTATTTAGAATTTATTATTAACAAATTTAAAAACAAATATTTGATTTTATATTTAGAAATTAAATTTTTATTTAAAAACATAAATATTTTTTATCACTATAAAATAAATTGTTGTTATTTAATAATGAAAAAAATTCATAATATGTGTAATGTTTGTATGATAAATAAAAGATATGGGATGATTTAATTGGTGAAGATTATGTTACGAAGAATTAGATAAATGATAAGTTTTGAGATTAAAATTTATTAAAATCTTTCAATTAATTTATACTTTTATTTAAATTTATAGAAAAAAATCAAAATCTATTTTAAATCTGCACCTAGTGAGCACTTAGAGAAATAAAATTAACTACTCAAAGCAGAAAGATCTGGTCTAAAATCTACATCTACGGAGCACTTAGACAAATAAAATAACTACTCAAAGCAGCAAGATCTTGTCTAATGAATCTGAACCGTTAAAAAGCAGCCCTGTGGTCGACGAATGGATCTGAACGGCCAGGACAACGAAGCAAATTCAATCTAAAACATAACTTTCACATGGGAAAAACCTTGCCAAGTACTTCAATACCAGAAAAATCCTTGCTATCTAGTTTTCAGAAACAAATCATACGTAGTTCTAAATTATGTAAATATACTTTCAAATTCACCTTCAGAGTTCACGCGTCAGCTTTATTCTCTCGCTTGTTCTTCTCAGCATCAAGTTTTTAATCTCTGGCCAACATTGACAATTACTAGCTAGACTTCAGTTTATGCTAGATTCGTATTGTGGTATCATAAACAAAGTGAGGACGGTAACAAATATTGAACAATGAAAGCGTATAGACTGCCATTCTTCATGGTGTATTGATACATGAATAAATTCCACACGACCGTTGAATAAATTCCACACTGGAGCATAAATTATCGTAAGAACCGTGAACGAATAATGAAATGAATCGTTTACAATGTACATTTGGCATTGAATTACAAACCCGTTGAGACAGATCATGCTATTCAACGCGATTGCTCTTATTGCTTGAGACTCAAGCAACGAATGCAACTTAACGTGTCAAGAAACGAGGGAATTGTTAGAAGAAGAAAATTACTGGCCGAGGTTTTAGCCATTTATTGGAACCAAATTAGTAGATCTCTACCAGCGGGTTGGCATATTTTTGATCCAATTCTGCCCATCAATGAAACTGCTACTTAAAAACGGTGCAGCCTCCTTGTGACTGAGTTCACGCGACCATGAGACTCTTCGTTTATTAGTTGCACCAGGTCCGGAACATTTGTACAACCCATAATACACAGTTCTGCACATAGACACAGAAGAGAAATTATGTTGTCAGAATGGGATTCTGATAGTCCATGCATAGATGTGAGCATTAGATTTGCTTTGTTGGGATAACAGTAGCTTACGATTCTCTGGAAGGATCCTTCCAATTATCCCATCCTTCTGGGAAGATAATGTCAGCAATGTAAGTGTAAGCAAATACTACTCTCGAGTAACGTCCCCATGCCCTGCCGAGGTACATTAGTCCACGACCGGTAATGATACAATTTAGAAAGGTGAAGCCCGTGTTTATACCCTGAGAGGATCTGCTTTGAGCTGTAATTGCGCCATTTAGCTCAGGAATCGTATGCAGACGACATTTCTAAGAGTACATAACCACCAGAAACGTTTATCAGCTCTAAACCATGACAAAATAAAACAATGAAAACATTTTGCATGATCTGCAGTCAGTGAGTTTACCTCATAGACAGATTGTCCATCACCACATATGAAGTCGGCGGCACCTTCGATGAAACAGCTTCTAAAGTAATGCCTCCCGCTCTCGTCCAGCACAGTGTCTTGATACCCCAGAAATCTGCATCCGTAAAAGGCACAACGATCTCCCGATATCCTCAGAGCCACAGCTTGATCGCCCGGACCATAAGAGTTCTGCAACAAAAATATGTACTTTTAAATAATGTCCAGTTTTAATAGGACATTATATATTATACTAGGATTTAATAGCGAAATACCTGGATTGTGATATATCTGGCCATGAAATCTGAAGCATACACAGACACCGTTGCGCTGTAAAATGTCCCTCCACTTGATTTAGCACTATCATTCCAAGTGATGACAGTATTGTTGGCACCCGAGCCACTCAGAACTATAAATGGCTTGTCTGCAGGTATCGTCACCTTCTCCCTGATCACATAAGGCCACAACACTAAGTTTCTCATCCTAAAAGACTCGTTTCTAGATAAAATTTAATGGAGAGATATATTGTTGAATCAAAACTATGCAGAAAGGATAAGTCTTCTGACAAAATTATATCGTGAGAGTCATATTCTCTCATGAAACTAATCAGCGGGTTCATTGGTTGCTCACTTATAAATGCCGGGTTTGACCTGAATTATGATCAAGTGCATGCTATTCGCTGGAATCGCATTGATGGCATCCTGGACCGTTGTAAAATGGCCGTTCCCTTCCTCCTTGGAAACTACTATAACTCTGGCTACACTCTTAAGTTTTCGAGACGATCTGCTATTCAACAATACCGGGATATCCTTGTCTACATGGGTGTCGTTCATCAGATGGCGTTGAGAAATTGTAGCCATAGAGTAAGCAGGTTTTAGAGAAAAGATATGAAGCGATGTCAAAAGCAAAGCGAAAAGAGTTACTCTCTTACAGTTAGACATCATGGATATATGAAAACAGTACGAGATTGAGGCAAACTGTGGAAGAAAGACGATATTATCACAGAAAACAAGTAGGTGGATAGGAACCCAAACACTTGCACTAGAACCCGACAGAAGATGGTATTTATATGAGCAGAAATCCAAGTATGATTTGAGTTTCATCTTAAGGAATCGAGAGCCGGCGGAGGGACGATGCTACTGCAAGGTAGGGATTGCTTTTTAAGTTGAGATGGGCGTAGGCGGGGATGTCAGCTCTGCGCCGAAAAGCGTGGCCAGCAATGTTATAGTTAAATGACTACAGTGTCGAGACTCGAGCCTCTTCATCCCATTTGAATTTGGAGGTAATATATTAAATTGTCAATGTGAGAGGAACATGTAATGCAATTGCCTTGTAGCGTCTGTACACCTCATTTAAATCTTTTATAGAGGTTGCTAATCTTACACTACCTTTTATAAATGCCAGCTACGCTTTATCCCACTATCCAAATACATCCTTTAATCTTACTTTTCTCCTTTTTAATTCCGGATAATCTTCCTCTCAACACATCCTTCGGACAGACCATTTATTAGTTTGTTTGTTTTTTTCATTCTTCAAGGTACAGCACGGTAGTATAATTTAGTTTTTATTTTTATTATTTCATCACAGTACAACAGAGCATATTTTAGAGGGAAACATATTTTAACAAAATTTTAAGACATCACAGTGCTGCGGTATCTTTTAACGCCGTGCAGTCTGATTTAGGACATGGACGTTGCTTTTGAATGAGATATAACTATGTTTTATATTGCCATTGTATTTTAAGATGTGGAGGTTAGTATTATTATTTTCCGTTTAGATTTACATAAATTAATAATTTATCTCTTTTAATTTTAAAAATATATAAAGTTATGATGATTTTAAATAATAATAATAAAATATATTTTAAAAATTTAAAATTAGAAATGGAAAAATATATTAATATAAATAAAAATTATAAATCAAAAATACTATTAAAACTTTAATGTAAATTTTATATAATTAGCTACACAAATTATACATATCAAAGAAATAATAGTAATAATAATAATATCAATGAAATTTACAAATGTACATATCAATGAAAAAATAATAATAATAAATTGAAAAATGAAAAATTCTGTGTAAAATTTGGACAGACGATGTCAACTGTGAAGATGACTGAGAACCACACCCGTAACCCATTCAAAAACATCACGATAGGAACCAAGGAATTAATGTAATCTCGCTCATCGAGGACAATGAACTCATTTAATGTATACTCACCGTGCACTTCCTCAACCTCAACAAAATAAAAAGGGCGGGGCGTTCTCTACAGAGCGACAAATTTATCCGACATCAAAAAAATCATTGGAATCTGGTTCTCAGAGTATAAGTGTTTATAAAACTGGTTATGTACGGAATAGAAGATTTGGGAAATTCTTCTCATCAAGACTAAAGTCAGAGTCACTTGACTGTTCTATATCAAAGATTTAATGTTTGTGATAAATTTTATTTGGAAATTTAGTTATATAACTTTTTTATTAAATATCCAAATTATAATGAGCCAAAACTACAAGACTACATGCATACTTTGAATTTCATGTAACTCATACCTAAATAGCTTCTTAAATTGCCTACTAGACTCATATAGAGAATATATATATTATTTAAATTAGTAAATTGTTTAGAGAGAGTATATATGTTATTTAAATTACATGAATACTACAAGTATTCCATGTTTTCCTTATCCAAAAGATTATTCACTAATTCTTTGTGCTTTTATTCTTTAATTAATTAGTTATTTTAACCTAATATCGTCAACTTACTATTGTAGTTTTATTCTTAAATTAATTAATTCTTTTAACATAATATCGTTAGCTTACTAAAAAGATATATATGTTATTTAAACTGCTTGCTTGCTACATTCATAGGGAGAATATATATATTTTATTTAAATTACATGGATATTATAAGTATTCCATCTTTTCCTTACCCAAAAGATTGTTCACTAATTCTTTAAGGTTTTATTCTTAAATTAATTAGTTCTTTTAACATAATATTTGTCACCTTAGTAAAAAGTTATAACGATTTTTACTACAATATATATTTAATATATGCATCCACATGTAAAATAGTTTTTATATAATATAGTTATAAAGGCTTTACAATGGAATCTAAAACCGATATCGAATCTTTATTAGATAATACATATGAATAATTACGCGGTAAGATGTTTCCCTCTAAGAAAGACTTTCCTAGGTGCCACATTGAACCATTTTGTACCTTCAAATTTAATGTTAGATGATTGAACAATAGTCAACTCTCAGATTAATATTCAGTTAATAGTTATTAAAAGTAGTTTTAGTTAATAGTTAATAATATTTAACAAACTGATTTAAACTCTTTTCCTTCCTTATCTTCATATTGAGAGAGAGGTCTTAGTCGTACTGAGATAAAAGTTGTTTTCAGAGAGTTCAAGGGCTTGTTACATTGTGATGCGTTCCATGTTTAGCATGCATGGTACCAAGAGCTCTCGCAGGGATTTTTTTGTTCCTTTTCTGCATATTAGTGACTATGTGGTGCGAGAGCTCAAGGAGGCAAGTTCTCAGATGAGCTTTTGAGGATCAACTGGAACCACCATTTGAGGATCGACCGGAACCACCAGGATGCATACCTTTTAGATCTTTTCTTTTCATGAAGCTAGTTTAGATCACTTATATAATCTAACGGTAAGGGAAATTGATAGACAAACATTTATTCTCCCCCGCCTGGTCTTGGCTTAGATGCCTTTTCTATGGGTAGATAAGCTGGAACCACTGCATTTTATACTCGGTATACATATCTAAATTGAATGGAGAAAATAGCCCATTGGTCGGTAGCTTTGTATAATTGTTATCTCATTCATATTCTTTATCGGTTTCTCCCAACAAAAGCATATTGGATATCCTAAATAGTTTATTCTTTCATTCATTCCTCGGGCTGGATTTGTTTAACACTTGTTCCATCCACAATTTGTTTAGATATGATCTTGGTTTTTCAATGGTACCCACATCAAGATTCGTCTATTTTTTATAGTATCCATATTGACATTCATGTAATGACAAAATTTATTGAGTTTTTATTTTCCAAAATGGGTTGTCACTTAAATTGGGCTATAGTTAGATTACATAACATATCACTTCTTTTTTCATCTATTCTCTTATTCCATATATGCTATCGGCTTACGGTGTTTCCTTTGCAACATCTGGTGCAAATGCTAGTTATACTTCTTTGGAAACAACCATAGTTGTTGTGTGGAGTGTACAAATTCCTTCACAGTGGACACTTGTAATTGATTAGGCACCGATTAGGATGCCTTGATTTGATTCGAGGATGAAAAGATTGGAATAATTTGAGCTATTTTTGAAGTATATCATGGCGAACTGCGTCGGTTTTGTGTGGAACCAATGTAGCTTGGAGCAGTGAGATTAATTGTTGGGTGAGTTTAAAATTGGATAGTGAAATTTAAAATTTAATGGTTTTTTTTTTAATTCTAAAATATATATAGTAAGAAAGAAAATAGACAAAAGTTTCATTGAAGTTAATTTTTATTGAAATTTTTACAATTTAAATTTGATATATATACATATATATAGATTATAATAATTTTATAATTAAGAAAGTGTTTTTAATTTAATTATTTATAATTATTAAGCGGAAAGTAGAGATTTAATTTTAATGAAATATTTTAAAATAGTTTTAAATTAAAGATTGAGATTTATCTTAAATATATATATATATATATATATTTTCATAATTAAAAATAAAGTAACCATTCAATTATTTTTTGTAGTTTGTTCTTTAACCATCATGATATGAGATATATTATGAAATAGTCGTTTTGATGTTTATCATGAATATATGTCTATCAACATTTATCAACCATTTAATTTATATAACAATACTAATTAAGAATGCAAGAAAGCTGAGATCCCTTATAAGAAAGACGAACTAAGCTCAGAAATCATATATCACTTCCATTAACAAGAAAAAATGATTCTACATGATAGAGTTACAAAACTTGCTTGAAATAAAATCTATAGTGCTCTCGTTATTCACATGCTTCACTATATTTTTCTTCTACCACTACTAGGATACTAGAGCCTCTTATTTATATGAATGGGTACGGGCAACCTTATTGAGGGGGGGGGGGGGGGGGGGGGGGGGGAGTTGGTTTCACTCCTAAAATCCATTAAAAAATAGATCTTGTTTCCCAGGTCAACACATAGCAAGAAGAAAGAGCATTTACTATCCTAAGCTAAAAAATTTAGGATTCTTTTGGTGCAAGGAGAAATCCCCACAAATATCTAGGGTTGGATATCCTCAAAATCTATGCAAAATCCCTCCAAAATCCCAGATAATAGTCATGTTAGGCATATAAAATATGAAAAATATCTTTAACTCTCCCTGTCAAGCCAGGGTAACTCCAGGATGAGCGGGAGAAAAGAACTGATATATTATTCATTAACTAACTCATGTTTATATACAAAAATAAAACGGATCAGTTCATCTTCTAGATGACTGTCTAGTTCACCCATCCGTTTCGGATTAGGTGTCAACATTCCCCCCCTTAATCTGAAGGGATGTTGGTGAGTCCAAGCATCGTTCTGAATCTTTCAAGATTTTCTCTTCCAAGCGCTTTGGTGAAGATGTCTACAATTTGCTCGTTTGTGGAACAATGACGGAGATGGATTGTTTTGGCCTCAACATGATGTCGGATCAGATGATATTTAGTATTGATGTGCTTAGTACGATCATGGAACTTTGGGTTCTTGGCCAACTTTATTGCAGATGTGTTATCAATCATGAGTGGAGTTGATTGTATTTGTTTTACTTGCAAATCTTCAAGAATTTTCCTGAGCCACACAATTTCTTTTGTTGCTTCAGCTGCTGCCACATATTATGCTTCTGTTGTGGAATCTGCTGGTACTGATTGTTTGCGTGATCTCCAGGAGACAGCTCCTGATCCAAGACTCATAGCATATCCTGTAGTAGATACCCCAGTTTCTTTGTCTCCATCGAAGTCTGAATCAGAGTATCCAATCAAGTTGAAGTCGTCCACCTGTGTATATTTGATTCCAAGGTCTTCAGTTCCCTTCAAGTACCTTAGAACTCTTTTTGCAGCAGACCAATGTCCCTCACAAGGCTTTTGCATGAACCTGGAGAGGATTCCAACAGCAAATGAAATGTCTGGTCTGGTAGTAGTGAGGTAGATGAGACTTCCTACAAGCTGTCTATACTTTGTTGCATCCTCAAATTCCTTTCCTTCAATAGATGTGAGCTTCAAGTTTTGTTCCATTGGAGTACAAAGGGGATTGCACTCTGTCATGCCAAATCTATTTAACAAATCTCCAATGTATTTCTTTTGAGAAAGAAATATGGACTTTGGATGTTGGGTTACTTCAATGCCAAGATAGTATTGAACATAGCCCAAATCAGTCATTTCAAATTTTTTTCCTAATTCTTTCTTTATGGATGCAATATAGCTTTCATTGTTCCCTGTCATTAAAAGATCATCTACATATACCACAAGATATACAACTGTTTTGCCAACATTCTTGACAAATAAAGTTGCATCATCAAGATCAAAATGTTTGAAGTTGAGTTTCAGAAGATGCTGAGTTAGTTTTTCATACCAGGCTCGTGGTGCTTGTTTGAGGCCATACAAGGACTTCACAAGTTTGCATACTTTGTGTTCATGTCCTTTCACAGCAAATCCTTCAGGCTGGGACATAAAAACATTCTCTTTTAGGTCTCCATTCAAGAATGTAGTTTTTACATCCATTTGATGGACTTTCCAACCGTTCTGAGTAGCTAGTGCAAAGTGTGTCCGGATGGTGGCCCATTTTGCTGTGGGAGCAAAAGTTTCCTCATAATCGACCCCTTCCTTCTGTGCAAAACCTTTTGCCACAAGCCTAGCTTTGTGCTTGTCAAGTGAGCCATCAGCTTTGTACTTGTTCTTGTAGACCCACTTGCAGCCAATTGGTTTGGTTCCAAATGGAGGATCAACCAGCTTCCAAGTGCCATTCTTTATGAGGGCATCATACTCCTTCTGCATTGCTTCTTTCCATTCATCATGAGAAGCGGCTTCTTTGAAGGAAGTTGGTTCAAAATCTGTAGACAAGTTCAGTTCACAATCATAAGTAACATCCATATCAACAGGTGAATTAGAGTTATCTACATCACCTCCATCTTGTCGGTTTGTATTTCTGGTTCCTGTTTTTCCAATTTCATCAGGATGAACACTTTCAAGTGTCTTTGTCAGCCACTTTGGGGGACCTTTCTGAGATGGTCCAGGCTGTTCTGTTGATTGAGTTGGGACTGAATCAAGATTAAGTCTCCCAATTCTATCAATTACATCACTTAAAGCATCATCCGTTGTTGGAGTGTCATGCAGGGGAGATTGTTCTTCAGAAGGAGATTCCACATGTTGATCTAGTATAGGAACCCCCCCTTCAAGATGTGGAATCTGATTATCAAACTCTTGGAATGATTTCGGTTTTGTGAATCTATCCAAGCGATCAAGTTGCCGCTCAACAACACTGTCAGATTTGGATGATTCAAGGAAAATGACATCTCTAGATAAAACAAACTTTTTATTTACTTCATCATAGAGGCGGTATGCTTTAGATGTGTTTGAATACCCCAGGAAGATACACTTACGACTTCTAGCACCAAGTTTGTTTCTATGTACCTTTGGTATTAAAGCATAACAGGTGGAACCAAAAATCCTGAGATGTTTTACCAAAGGAACATGTCCATACCACAATTCATAAGGAGTCTTGTTTCTTATAGCACTAGATGGACATCTATTCTTTATATATGCAGCACATAGAACAGCATTAGCCCAAAACATTGTCTTTACATTTTTGAAGAAAAGCATGGATCGTACCATATTCAAAATTGTTCTGTTCATTCTTTCAGCTACACCATTTTGTTGAGGATTATAAGGCACAGTTATTTGATGTTTAATCCCATGTTGGCGAAGATAGTGTTCAAATTCATTTGATGTATATTCTTTTCCATTATCAGTGCGAATAGACCCAATATGAGATTGTGCATCATTTTCAATCCATTTATGAAAATTCTTGAATGTTTGAAAAGCATCAGATTTGTTCTTCAAAAAATAAACCCAACACATTCTTGTGTAATCATCAAGAAATGTCATGATATATTTATTTCCATTTGCAGAAGAAACAGGCATTGGAACACATAAATCTGAATGAATGAGTTCAAGCTTCCTATGTGCTCTTGAATGTGAATCATGAAAAGACTTTTTGCTATGCTTCCCTAGAATGCAAGCATCACATTGCTTATGTTTTCTAGGAATTGTAGGCAAACCAGCAACACCATTTTTCTTAAACAAGCGGAGACTATCATAGTTTAAATGTCCAAATCTAGCATGCCATAATAAACTTGATGGAAGTGCACCTTCTTCATGATGAGAAATATATGAGAATTGTTGTTCATGAGCAGAGGGTCCTTGCAGTTTAAGAAGTCTTTCTTCTTCTATACCCCTCATGACAAGTGAGTGGTCAGATGCCTTTCTTACCTCAAGCTTGCCATCAAACATGTGAATGTAGTGACCTTGCTGGCAGATGTGAACCAGGGACAACAAGTTTCTCTTGAGCTGTGGGAGATATAGAACATGATCCAGAAGAAAGTCTGGAAGACCAGGCAGTTTAAGCCTGATTGTGCCAAGCCCTGATGGCTTGATTTTTGACTGATCTGCAAAGTATACTGCTCCATCAACATTGTCAGTGAAATCTTCAAAGAAATCTTTCCTATGAGTCATATGACAGGTTGCTCCTGAATCAAGCAACCAGTCATTTTTCGAAGAAGCAAGTGAAGCATTAAACAAATCTTCATTTACTCCAATGTTACATTGTGCCTCAATATAGTGAGCGGATTCAGGTGCTTTACCTTTGTCTGTGTCATCAGTTTTACCTTTTTGTTGATTTCTTCTCTGCTCAATCTTGTCCCATGGTAGCTTGCATGTAGAAGCATCATGTGATCCATTTCGTTTGCAGCGAATGCAATGCAGATCTGCCATTTCTGCTTGAGGATGTCTGCCCCCCCTGCCTCTGAAGTATCTTCCTCTTCCTCTTCGTCCACCTCTTCCTCTTGTAGAATCTTGAGCAGGATGCTTTTCTTTATGAGCAAGGCAAACAGTCTCTTCAGAAGATTCAAGGACTGTTTTCTTTCCAAAGGCTTTCTCTCTTTCAGCAAGCGTTTTCACAAGAGAGTCAAAGGTTATATCTTTAAGATTTCCATTTGCTTGTAAAGACTCAAGATAATTGGAGTACGTAGGATAGAGTGCTTTGAGAAAGGCAATAAGAGAGATATCCAGCTCAACCTTAGTGGATTTAATATCATGCATTATAGACTTTATTTCAGATGCAAGAGCAAGAGGATAATTATTTTTCAGTTCAAGAGTGAAGAGTTTAATCATGAGCTGAACAACTTCAAGTGCAGAATGTGTATCATAGAGTTCTTTCAGCTTTTGTAAAGCTTCAAAGGCAGTGGAATAGGATGAAATATGATGACTTACTTCCTCATTTACAGATGCTGCGATCAATGCATAGGTTTTGTTGTTCTTGTTTTCCCAAATGACAAGTTCTTTATCTGATGTAGGCTGCACAAGGTCTTTGTCTTCTTCTCCGACACACACTCCTTTCCACAGCTCATTGTAGATGAGGGTGTGTTTTACCATTCGAGACCATTCTGA
Source organism: Pinus tabuliformis (assembly GCA_031772625.1). Lineage (NCBI taxonomy): Eukaryota > Viridiplantae > Streptophyta > Pinopsida > Pinales > Pinaceae > Pinus > Pinus tabuliformis. Next base: position 340,310,397 of record CM062818.1, on the reverse strand, counting down.
ATAGTTCTCATTGCTAGTGAGAACTATTCCTACCATAGAAATGATTGAATGCATTCTGTAAAAAAAAATATCTCTGCCAAAAAACTTCTTTTGAGAAAAAAAATCCTTATATCATAGCCTTATGCATTTTATTTTTCTTCTAACATTTGCATCAGCTTCACCATTTCTTATATTACTGCCACACTACTGTGTTTTGAGAAAGAAAAAAAAAAAAAAGGCGCTAAGGGATCTCTTCAACATATATCACTTCAATATATATCAATGCAAAGACTGTTAAAAAAGCAACGCAATATATAAAACTCCGCTCCAAGTATAAGCATAATATTGCATATTACAATAACGTGTTCCGCTGCTGGATGACAGCTTGCACATTACAAACGTGTTATTCAAAGAAACAAGCCTCAAAACACCGTCAGGCACCACTTGATACCATCGGTCAAACTGCCGGAATTCGAATACCCAACCTAAAGAAATCCGCAGCCCACTAGCATTTCACAGAACCCAAAAAGGAGCAATGTGGCAAGCTAATGTATAGATGCCAAAATTTTCAAGCAAATAGCGGAGGCTCACCTCGGTCAAACCCCCCCCCGCGCAGGTTCGAACCCTGCTGTCGACGCCATGGTTTTGATGCAGTGAATTTCTCGGTGCATATTTTGAAACAACAATCTGTTAGACTATAGCAACACGTTCTCCAGGCAGAAAAGTGCAAAACAGAGATTTTTCGATGTGGGGTGAGTTGCCAATCTCTGGCGTACTTCTGGACAGATTTTTTTGACTGATGAAAACATGCAGCAGGAAGAATGTATTTCCAAAAACGGGCAGACAGCAGGTTAGCATGTACAACAGCAAGAGGCTCGTATCACAGATTTGGTTGGGCAGCTAAATAACAAGAGAAGTCGGAGATGCCATCATAAACAACGGTCCAAAAGAAGATGTTATTCGAATTGGCTCAGTTGGTGTTGTTCGACGTCAAGCAGTTGATATATCTCCTTTGAGACGTGTAAATCAAGCAATCTTTCTGCTCACCACAGGTGCGCGAGACAGTGCATTCCGAAAAATAAAAACGATAGCTGAGTGCCTTGCAGATGAGCTTATCAATGGTGCAAAGGGGTCTTCAAACAGTTATGCAATCAGAAAACAAAGAATGAACCACAGAGGCGTGAACCCAGTTCTCCAGGAAGGAACCCTCATTCAGAGTGGCGAGAGGAAAAAAAAATTATTTGTCACAACAGTGCAAGGAAACCGAAGGTCACATTCACATTCAACAGCGTATTCCACATTCACTGCACAATGTCAGGCATAACCGATACATTCAGGTATGCGCAGAGAGGGGCAGCTCTGATATGTCAGCGTACTCAAGGAAAACGGATGCACAGATGCGTTGTCAGGTCAGAGGGGCAGCGAATTCAGGCAAACATTATACAAAAAAATGCGCAGTCTCTGGCAGTCAGGCCAGGCAAAGGCAGAGCCAGGGAATCAAGCCAGAGCAGCTCTCAAGACAGGAGTTACAACTATTTTAGGGACTGGGACCTGAGCTCTGATACCATGTCAGGCCAGGGTAACTCCAAGATGAGTGGGAGAAAAGAACTGATATATTATTCATTAACTAACTCATGTTTATATACAAAAATAAAACGGATCAGTTCATCTTCTAGATGACTGTCCAGTTCACCCATCCGTTTCGGATTAGGTGTCAACACTCCCAAGAACTCATTAAGCCAGGAAAGTGTTATTAAGTGCAAGTATTTACCGTCCCGAGCAAAACGAGTTGGGATTCTTTTGTAGTGAGGAGAAAGCCCACAAATATCTCAAGTTGGATCTCCTCAAAATGTATCCATAATCCCTTCAAAACCCTAGACAATAGTCATGTTAGGCATATAAAATATGAAAAATCTTTGTAAGTCTCCCAATAAAGATAGGAAAGCGTTATTAAAGGCTAGCATTCACTATCCCAAGCCAAATTATTAGGGATTATTTTGTGGCGGGGAGAAAGCCCCACAAATATCTCAGTTGGATCTCCACAAAATCTATGAAAAAACCCTTCAAAATCCTAGACAATAGTCATGTTAGGCATATAAAATATGAAAAATCCCCTTAACTCTCCTAAGAACTAGTTAAGCTAGGAAAGTGCAAAAATGTAGGTTCAATATAGTCTTTATGTGCCTAGGAGTGGTTAGATGGGCCTTATGTTTCACCTATTTGAGAGACCCATAATTGAGGTTGGTAGAAGATGTCAAGTCTTGGATAATTCATTATTGAATTAAAGAAAATGCACCTTTGCAAAACAAAAAATTAAAAAGATTATTCATGTAAAGTTCAAAAGTATCTTTATGTTTTGGCTAGAGTAATCAATAAAATCAGCATTGCTTAATTAAGCCTACAAACCTCACAAGCTTCATAGTGAAACCTTGAGTGAACAATTTGTAAAATGTGTTGGGTTGAAAGAATTTGTCATCTTTGTTACATTAAGAGAGTTGAAAGTGCATTTTATTTTATATATCTTTCTTACACCTATATCAAATCATAAGCTCAAAATATTAGTCAAAACATTAACCTTCTTAATCTTTTAACTCATAAAAAATATGGTGACTTAGGTGTGACTTTTTAAGTCATCAAAAACATGGTATAGCTTCATTTATACCTATGATCTTTTAAAAGTGAAGATTTTTTTTTAAATGTTAAGCCTACTCAAACTATATAACAAAATAAATAATGAAACTGGTTTCTTAAGTGAAGTTTAAGAGTTCTCTAATTTAAGTCAGTAGTTCAATTCCCGCATTATTGACTTTTTATCTAACTTTATTATTGCATAATTAAAAAAAAAAAGGTGAAAAATAACTATTCAATATTTAAATCAAAATTTTTATTTAATAAATATAATGAAAGATTAATTTAAGTTCTAATTTTTCCTTCATTAAAAATAATAATAAAAAATATGTATTTTCTTCTCAAAATTTCCAAAAAAGAATTTAAAATTCAAGAAATTTAAAATATTATTTATTAATATTACAATACATATTAAATTGTAGCAAAAAAAATTTGAAAACGTTGAATTCATTTTGTATTAAAAATACTAAATTTAGTAATTAAAAATTACAGTGTCAAACAAAATTTAAGTAAATTGATTGTTTGATGACCTATTTGTGTATTACAAATATTTAAAATCATAAGACATTTATCATTTTTAAACTAACAAAAATGATATATCAGAAAAATATAAATAAATACATCGTTCAAGTTTATTATGATTTTGGAAATTATTTAATCTATTTTTAAAATGTACCGATTAAAATCAATTGATGGTGAATATTACTATAAAGATATTCAGAATAGGTGAATAAAGAGTTAATTTATTAGGTTATTATTTAGAATTTATTATTAATAAATTTAAAAATAAAGATTTGATTTTATATTTAGAAATTAAAATTTTATTTTAAAATATAAAATATTTTTTATCACTATAAAATAAATTGTTATTATTTGATAATGAAAAAAAATAATAATATGTATAATATATGTATTATAAATAAAAGATTTATTTAATATTGGAAAAAAAATTAATATGTATAATGTTTTTATGATAAATAAAAGATTTGGGACAATTTAATTGGTGATGATTATGTTAGGAATATTAGATAAATTATAAGATTTGAGGTTGAAATTTATTGAAAATTTTCAATTAATTTATGTTTTTAAAATAAGTGTATTATTAAATGATAATTTAAATTTATATAAAACAAATTTAGATTCATTTTAAATCTGGATCTACTAACTTTTACAAAGATAAAGTGGATTTAAACTAATTAACTATTGACTATTGAAAGCAACAATATCTTGTCTAATGAATCTGAACCGTTAAAAAGTAGCCACGTGGTCGAAGAAGGGATTTGAAAGACGAGGACAATGAAGCAAATTCAATGTAAAACATAACTTTCATAAGGGAAACACCTTGCGAAGTGCTTAAATGCCAGAAGAAACCTTTCTATCAAGTTTTCAAAAACAAATCATATGTAGTTCTAAATTATGTAAGTATACTTTCAAATTCACCTTCATATTGAACCAGTGCAACGAGTTTCAGGAACCTACGAAGAGATTCTCAGCAGAGAGATAAGTTGCCTACGATGGGTTTGACTTCTCAGTGAAATAAGGAAGAGAATGATTGCAATCTTGCTAACAGAGGATTGGATCGACAGGAGGTTGGATCAAAGAGTGCACCTACAGTTGCGTAACGAGAGGTGCCTGTGCAATCGTTTGGAGAGGACGCTGGCTGAGGAAGTTGCAAGCGAATTCAACGAGGAAGTGGAGAGTAGCCATAAGTGGTATGTCTATAGTGCACGCAAAGCAGCTGAGGGTAAAAGCTGAAGAGCAAGGTTGTTTACTGATTCATATGAGTTGATGCCAAGCTGAGATACGGAGGTCGGATCACCAACAAGGAGGAGCTCTCAGATCCTACTATCTAGGGAGTGGTTGAAACCACCCTGATTGTGTGAAAGCCTATATGTACTAGGATGTTCTCCTGATTGAGATATGTAATAGTGTGTGTGTGCATGAGTGTTTGTACACTCTCCAGGTATCTCACTTGGAGAGCCATTTAGCTAATACATTTGTTTTTTTATCATGGTATCAGAGCTTATGGGTTGTTAATCTTGTAGGTTGAGTGAAGGGAGTGATTGTAGCGAAATCGTCACGAGTTGTGTGTGGAAAAGTGCGACGACTGTCCTGTTAGACTTCACCTTGGCACCCTGTTCAAAAATTGGTGCAAGTGGTTGATAGACCTTCGCGGATACGTTTCGTTTTCTGGCGAAGATCTTCGCGCTCCCCTGGTGTATAAAAGCGTTGGGTGGATCTGTGGTGTTGCGTGTGACTACGAGGGTTGCGTGGTGTCTGAAGCTGCGCGTGACTACAAGGGCTGCGTGGTGGCTGAAGCTGCGAAAATTGATGTAGCTAATTTGGTGGAGCATGATGTCGTGGGCTGCTAAGAAGAAGTAATCTGTAAAGGGGACTATTGAATAATATTCCTGTCATTGCAGTTATCTTACATTACAGATGACGAAGATTGCTCTAGATTCATAACAAGAGGAGGAAATCCATGTGGGAAAAGTCATCGAATTGAGGAATCGGGAGTTTGTCTCGTTAAATCAATTAAGGTATGTTTGTGTTGTTTGGGTGAACACATTCTCACAAAAAAAAAAAAAAAATCTGCATATTTCGCTGAATTTTCTTAACCCTCGAGGAAGTCCTTTTGCATCGAGACTACAATGATCAGTGCAATCTTCATTCCCAAGATTACGTTGGATGCTTAGTCCATTTGAAAATTCAAGCACATAGCCAAAATGGGAATGTGAATGGTGCTTTCACGAGCCATGTATTGAACCAGTGCAACGAGTTTCAGGAACCTGTGAAGAGATCCTCAGCAGAGAGATAAGTTGCCTGCGATGGGTTTGACTTCTCTGTGAAATAAGGAAGAGAATGATTGCAATCTTGTTAACAGAGGATCGGATCGACGGGAGGTTGGATCAAAGAGTGCACCTATAGCTGTGTAAAGAGAGGTGCCTGTGCAATCATTTGGAGAGGACGCTGGCTGAGGAGGCTGCTAGCGAAGTCAGCGAGGAAGTGGAGAGCAGCCACGGGTGGTCTGTCTGGAGCGTGTGCAGAACAGCTGCAGAGCAAGGTTGTTTGCTGCTTCATGCCAGTTGATGCCAAGGTGTGATATGGAGGCTGGATCACCAACAAGGAGGAGCTCTTTGATACTTGATATCCTCATTCAGGAGGCCACCACTGATTAGACTGGCGTGCTATTAATTGGGGGCCGGCAGATGGAGTTCTGGAGAGTGTTGTGTAGAGGAGCGGTGTTTTGCAAAGCTCCTGAAACTCAATCCCTGGCCTGACATCGATATTTGCTATCTTGGGAGGACAAGCTACCATTGCACTCATCATTTTACTGAGGGAGTAATGGGTACCAATCTGAAGTGCAGAGTTTATGTATAGTTTTTCCATTTTGATGAAGAATGATCATCTTGCATACATGTGGGACACCAAGAGTCATTTTAATTTGTTGTTGCTGGTACTTTGGTTGTGGTGCTTTGGTGTGACTATTAGAGCAGACTGAAGTGGGCAGCAGTGAAGCGTGGTGGATCGTTTTCCAAATCTGAAATTGATAGGGGAGAAAATGGGTCTTCAAAGTAAATTGAAAGAGTCTCGAAGAAAACTAAGGAGAAAGCATCAAAGGAGAAATGAAAAATATTGTTTTGCTGAATTTAGTGGTGTGTTTCAGGTTGACAGTGATGGACCAGCTGCTCATCAAGATGCAAATTTGGAATTTGGTGAGATTATTAAATGGTTAATGCCAAATTTACTTTTTTTTTTAGGTATGAATTATGAAATATGGGAAAATGAAATAAAAACAGTACTATGGAAGGTAAATTTACTGGATTATGTTGAAGATGTTATTAATGATAGTGGAAATGCATCAGCATTAAGTCTTATAACATCTGCAGTAGATGACAACATCATACTCAGCATAATATATGAATATGGAGAGATTGTTAGTACAAAATTTTTATGGGATGTTTTAGAGATGAAATATTGTTTGAATGAGGGCAATGATGCTGAAGATATTCCCATATTTGATTGTGAAACTGAAGATGCAATGATGGGTGATGAATGTGTGTCTGTAACTGAAACTTGTGATGATGAAAACACATCCACTATTGTAGAACTTGAAAGTTTTCTAGATGCAGAAATTAAGTTTGATGAGACTTATATACCTCATGATGAGTGGATCAATTTGATGATTGAAAAACATCTTATTGATGAATTACTGTTTAGTGAGAAGGAAGGCCTATCTCCACATATTGATCAATTGCAGAACATGCCTGCAGCAACAGAACTGAGTGAAGAGGCTGAAAGCATAACCATGTCAGTAGAAAGCGATGGAGTAGGGAGAGATGAGGAAATGAAAGCTCTCCTAAAGGAGCAGGAAGGCAAAAGCAAATGTGGTCCTCTTTATAAATATAACATTGTTTTTTGTGCAGATATTGGGAGACAAGAAAAAGCAATAATGTTTGAAGAAGAATTGAAGTTTCTTGAAGCATGGCTTGAAACACCATGTCTTTATGAAGTCAACACAAAAGTTGCATTAATGAATGGTGAAGACATCATCGCTAGCGTTCAGATTGTTGACACTGGAAATAGTGAGAAGGAAAATTCTCTTATCCAGCCTGCCATAATTCTGAGAAGGGGAAGAATAAAAATTCAAGCTTTCCTTCACAGGGGAAGAAATGAGGTGAAGATATAACACTACCTCATGGCAAAGAAAGTGAAGATGAAGCCTCATCCACAAATGAACAAGTATGGGCTCTGCTGCAAGAAGACAAAAATGAAAGCTCTGTCTTTTACCATTGTAAGCCTAGCTGAGACTGAGACCAACAGGCATATGTTATTGTTCAGTACCCTTTCTCCATTAAGGGGGAGTGTTAGAATTAATGGAGAAAGATATAGTTAGTTGTTTAAGGATAGGATTGAGACTCTAAGATTAGGTCTCAGATCCTACTATGTAGAGAGTGGGTGAAACCACCCTAATTATGTGAAAGCCTATATGTACTAGGCTGTTCTCCTAATTGACATAGGTAATAATGTGTGCATGAGTGTTTGTACACTCTCCAAGTATCACTTGGAGAGCCACTTAACAAATATATTCGATTTTTATCACTTTATTCTCTCACTTGTTCTTCTCAGGATCAAATTTTTAATCTCTTGCCAACATTGACAATAACTAGCACAACCATATTTACCAAGGTAAATATGGTTGATATACGCCGATAGGCATATATCAACCATATTTAGGCGTATATCAATCATATATATCAACCACATTTTCCAATGTGGTTGATATACACCAATAGGTTTATATCAACCACATTAATAATTATTACGGATATTTAGGATTATTAACAACTATATAAATAACTCTATAGGATTATTAATAACTATATAAATATTAGCAACGAGACTGTATAAATATTATATTAATATTATAATAATTATATAAACTCCTAATATATATTAATTAATAATAAAAATAGCTCATAATAATATTACATTATAATAACAATTATATTGTATTATTATTATAATAATAAAATATAATAATAATAATATTTGATTATAATATTATAATAATATACAATATAATTATTATTATAATAATAATATAATCAATACTATTATAATAAGAACAATAAAGACAATTATTTATTATTTATTATAATTAATAACTATATAAATAATAGCAACTATATTAATATTATTATAATAATATAAACTCATAATAATAATAATAATAATATTATTATTATTATTATTATTATTATTATTATTATACCTTAGTATTTTTAATATTTATCTCAGAGTTTGTATACATAGGATTAATTATTATCCGTGTTTAGGATTATTAATAACTATATAAATAACTATATAGGATTATTAATAACTATATAAATATTAACGAGATCATTTATATATATTACTATATGAATATATATTAATATTATAATAATTATATAAACTCCTAATATATATTAATTAATGATAAGAATAGCTCATAAATAATATTAGATTATCATTATATTATTTAAATAATCTAATAATATAAAATTATAAATAATCTAATAGCAATTATATTGTATAATAATAATAATAATAATAGATTATAATATTATAATAATATTATATTATTATAATAATATACAAATATAAGTATTATTATAATAAGAATATAATCAATATTCTTATAATATATTATTATAATAAGAATAATAAAGACTAGTTATTTATTATTTATGATAGCCAATAACTATACAAATAATAACAACTATATTCTTATATAATTACATATTTATGATCATTATATTAATATTATATTAATAATATAAACTCTTAATATATATATTAATTAATAATAAGAATAGCTCATAACAATATTAGATTATTAGGATATTCTTTTTAACTTTCTCATCTCGCAAGATCCGCATTTCGCGCGATCTGAGCCTGCGAGCGTGCCTGCACTTTCCACGCTCTGAGCCTGCGAGGGAATCTGCTGAGAGATCTGCTGCAGACTGCAGCCGCCCTGGCTGGTTCTGTTGACTCTCCATGGAGGAGTCGCCTCCCTTTCCTCCTTCATCTTCCACTGCTGAGGTCTTCAAAACCCTGCTGGCCTCTTTGTCCAAGAAGAAATGCATGGAAGCAGCAAAATTTGTGAAAAAGCTCGAAGATATCCTTGAGATCGGCCTTTCCCCAGAAGGACCGATTCAAGTAGCTTTGTTGCTGGCAGATCGAGCTCTAGTTGGTCAGTTTACAAGACTTTGGCCTTCCCTGAAATCAACCGAGAACAGGTCGCCAGGAACTGGGCACCTTTGATAAAAAACAAGGTAACCTCTTACTTCCTCAGGAGAGGATATTTTTTGTTTGAATTCATTGCAAAAGAGGACAAAGATCTCATTTTTAGGAATGGCCCCTACTTCATGGGCCCCCAAGGGCTATACTTAAATAAATGGATGCCAGACTTCGATCCGGTGGTGGATGTGCCTACAGCGGTCCCGGTGTGGGTGAGACTTCCCAACCTTCCAGTTCACTGCTAGAACTGGGATTCTTTGAAGCACATAGGAAATACCCTTGGAAAATTTATAGACAAAGCCAACAGCAATGACCAGTATGATTGTGCCAGAATTTGTGTGGAGGTAGATCTGGACGTTGGACTACTAGAAGCCATCAAAATAGTTGTAGGTCCCTAGACCCATATACAGAAGCTGGATTATGAGCAATTGCCATTCAAATGTCGGAAGTGCCACGTCTACAGACACTTTGCCAGAGACTACCCGTCCAAAGGGGTTGAAGAAAAAGGGAAGGAAGAAGGATGGAATCAGGCAAAGCGCCCCAAAAACTTTCACAAGAAGAATGCAAACGGAAATGCCAAAACCCCTCAAGCGGGTCCTGCTCAGAAACCATCCATGGAAAGCCAAGGGAATAAATTCAAAATCCTTGGATCTGAAATCATGAACACCCAGGAGACAGAAATCCCAAAGGAGGCCTCCCCCTCTAAAGCCTCCCCCTCCATCAAAAGTATTCCAGAGAAATCCAAAGGGAAGATATCAGAAGAAGAGGAGGAAACCCAAGAGTCCGAGGAATCGGAGGAAGAAGGGGAAATCGGTGAATCCCAGTCCTCTCCTAGAAGATCTACAAGAGGACGCAAGTCTGCAAAGGAAAAAAGAGAACAAGAAACCTACAAGGACAAGCTCCAAGGCAGCCAGTCAACATTAGAGAAGCTCCTAACAAAAACCCCTAAGATGATGAGGATTCAATCCCAGGGCTCTAAAGGATCTCATCAAGGCAAAAATAAATGATGAAGATAGTCTCCTGGAATTGTAGGGGAATGGGCACCACAGCTAAGGAAGAAGCAATGCATAGTTTAATAATATTGGAAGCCCCGGATATCCTCCTCATCCAGGAGACCAAATTGGAGGACACAAATTTCCTCAAAGCAAGCAAAAAATTTTGGAATAAAAGTGGAGCGCATGCAGTCTCTACCTGTGGAGCATTGGGAGGACTTGGATCGCTCTGGAACAAAAATAAGTTTTCATTAATCTCTAAGTCCCTGAATACCCATTGGATTTTTTAAAAAATGCAACATTTAGATTCAAAGGAGATTATTTTTCTAATTTATGTGTATGCTCCTAACAATGCAGGTGAGGAAAAAAACTACTGGGACTCCATCAAAAGTCTGGCAGATCTAGAAAATCTGGAAAACATAATCATAGCCTGAGATCTAAATCTCACCCTCCTCACAACAGAAAAGAGAGGGGGGAGCATAGTCAGAGATCTGGCAAGAGAATGGGCAGAAGACCTCATGCAAGACTGGGATCTACTAGATATAAAGCCGGTCACAGGCATGTTCACATGGTCAAATAAGAGAGTTGGACCAGGGCATACTGCTTCTCGGTTTAGAGACTAGAATGCGTATTCTCCATAGTAGTGTTTTAGATCACAAGCGCATTAGCCTAGAACTGTTGACTGCTAAGGATCTGGGGCCCATCCCTTTCAGATTTAGCTCTCTATGGACTAAAGAGAAAGACTTCATGCAAAAGATCAGAGATTGCTGGAAAGAGCCAGTTAAGGGATCTCCTTTCTTCGTTTGGGAGGAAAAACTTCGCAGAGTAAAAGCAATGCTGAAAGGTTGGGTTAAGACCTTGCCCAATCCCGCTGTGGAAAGGAAAAAAATTCAAAGTGAGCTGGAAAAATAGCACCTCCACCTAGAAGTGGCTGAAATCACCAAAGAAGAGCTGGATAAGGAATCTGAAATACAACAAAAATTCCATAAGGCTTGTTTGGCAGAAGAATAATTCTAGAGGCTCAAGTCAAGGAGTCTATGGCTCAAAGCTGGTGACCGAAATTCTTCCTTTTTCCACAAACAGGCTCAAGCCAGGAAATGTCACAATTCTATATCAGAAATTAAAAAAGATAAATACACTTTAAAAGAATTTTCCAGCATTAAGAGGGAAGCTTCAGATCACTTTGAGAAGATGTATAGCGAATGCGTGGAGACTAGCCAAAACGAAAATCTGCTAGATGTTGTCCCCAACCTCATCACTGCTAAAATGAACCAGGCTCTAGAAGGAAAAATCACCAAAAACGAAGTTAGGGAAGCCCTCTTTGCAATGGAACCCGACAAAGCCCCGGGTCCAGATGGTTTCACGCCTAGATTCCTCTAGACATGTTGGCAGATAGTTGAGAAGGAGCTCTTTAAAATGATTCAGAAGTCCCAAGAGTGTCAGAAAATCGGGGGCTGCACAAACTCAGCATTCCTTGCCCTCATCCCTAAAGAAAAAGGTGCTAACTCATTTAATAGATTTTGTCCTATATCCTTATGTAATATTGGATATAAAGTGATTACCAAGGTTATAGCAAACAGATTGAAGAAAATCCTCCCCAAAATCATCCCGGAGAATCAAGGTGGATTTATACATGGCAGGCAACTAGTAGATAATTTCATCCTGGTCCAAGAGGCGATTCATTCCAGTCTTCGTCGAAAAGAAAAAGGTATGGTCATTAAACTCGATCTAGCTAATGCATTCGATCGTGTAAGACATAGATTTATGTTTGATGTTTTGCACAAACTTGGCTTTGGCCAAAATTTTATCAAGTGGATCAGAGCTTGTATTTCCAAACCCTGGATTGCACCTTTAGTGAATGGCAGGGCTGCTGACTTCTTCAAAGCATCTAGAGGGCTGAGGCAGGGGTGCCCCCTCTCACCCCTCCTCTTTGTGCTGCAAGCCTCTGTCCTCAGTTTTTATTTAAACAAGAAGCAGCAAGACCAAGATATAGTTGGCCTGTGCATAGCAAGAGGGGTTAAGAGCATCAACCACGCCCTCTTCGTAGATGATACCATGTTACTAGGGGCTGCAACTCAACTGTCTGCAAGCAAATTCAAAGAAGTACTGGAAGATTATTGTCAAGCATCGGGTAGTGAACTAAACAGGGGTAAGTGTCATGTTTACTGCTGGAATATCTCAACTGTTGTTGCAAGTTCCATAGCCAGATGTCTAGGCTTTGCAGCTTTAGCATCCTGGACCTCCTTTAAATACCTTGGGCTACCCATTTTTTATAAGAGGGCTATGAGCAAGGATTGACATCCCTAGATAGAAAAATTCAAAGCAAAAATACAGGCCTGGGGATCCTCCTGGCTCAACATTGCCGAAAAATCAGTGCTCATCAAATCTGTACTAAGAAGCCTGTCGTTATTTCAATCATTTGTGCTTTAGCACCGGTGGGAATCATTAAGAGGATGGAGGAGCTAATCAGGAAATTTCTCTAGAAAGGAGGAAAACAAAATGAGAAGAGAATTTCTCTGGTTAATTAGGAAATAGTCTCCAGACCGCTACAGGAGGGAGGACTAAACTATAAAAATCTAAGCACACAGAATCTAGCAATGGGAGCCAAACTGATATGGAAGATCATAGCTCCAAAGCCAGGATGGGTTCAACTGGTGCTGTGGAGGAAATATTTCAGAGGTCAAAGACTTTGGTGCCTGGAGCAGCCCAAAGACCAAATCAGATCCCCCCTCAGCACTCTAATTATTAAAATTGGCCCGCTAATAAGAGACAATGCATACTGGATACTAGGAAATGGCAAACACATCAGGATATGGGATGACAACATAATGAACAGGCCTCCACTAGTGAGCTCGAATCTTAGGAATGAGCTGAAGGTATGGATGGATGAAGCCAATTTAAAAACGCTCTGGGACATATCGAAATGGCATGGAGACAGCTGGTCTGGCTGGAAAATGATCAAAGTGCCATCTGCGTGGCAGTCAGATTATGATGCGTTGTTGAAGATGCTACATGGGGCGGCTCCACTGCATGCAAGAAGAAAAGACTCGAGAGGCTGGGGACCGAAGCAGCTTGGGTATTCGGTGGCTCAGGGCTACACCAAAATCATGGAGAGACCTCACGTGCCTCCTAATCCGGCGCCCTGGACTGGTATCTGGAATTTCCCTACCATTCCAAAGATCGATTTTTTCTGCTGGCTGTTATGCCACCAAAAAATCCTAACAGATGATAGACTTCAGAAAAGGGGATTTCTTGGGCCATCAAGATGCACACTATGCAAAGAAAATCTGGAATCTGCTCTTCACCTTTCACTGGAGTGCAATTTCACAGGTCTAATCTGGCATGAACTCATTGGATCATCGAAATTTATGCCCACCCTCCCCCACTCTGTCTCGGATTTGTTTGCTGGGTGGCTGGCCAGGTATCCAGGCCCAAGTCCAAAAAACAAGATAGTGAAAGCAGCATGGACTGCTCTACCCAAATTCATCAGCTAACAAATCTGGTTGGAGAGGAACAAAAGGATCTTCAGAGATAAGGAACAACACTACAAACTAGTAGAAAACACAGTAAAAGGTCAGTTAAATGAGTGGCTAAGAGACAAAAGCGATGACACAAATCTAAGCCAGCAAGATATTGAGTTTGGAGCAGCTCTCAACCTCAATTTCCAAAAATCTAAAATCCCACCTATATGTCTCAAAGATTGGCAAATCAAGAAAAATGAAGAATAATTTCAATCTTGGATGTCCAGGCAAACACTCCCCTCCCTTTTCTTTGATGGGGCAGCCAAGGGAAATCCAGGAATGGCTGGAGCAGGAGGACGAATTACAAATTTAGAAGAAGCATCTATACACAGGTTTGCATGGGGACTGGGCCACTCCTCAAGCATACAAGCTGAAGTCATGGCTTTGTTTCAAGGGATCAAAATGCTTAAAGAACTGGGGCACACAGAAGCATTTGTTTTGGGCAATTCCCAAGTCATCATCAATGCAATGGTGACCAACACAAATTTAGCAGATCTTCGACTTGCAAGGAAAATTACAAGAATTAAAGGCATGACAAAGCTCCTAAACTGGAATTCTTTCATATCCTGAGAAACAACAACAAAGAAGCAGATGTAGAGGTAAATAAGGCAGCCCAGTTAGATGCTGGAACTATTCTCAGAGATAATGAAATCTCTTGGGAACCAATCCCCTAAATTTTCTATGTCTTTTTGTCTTTTTCTAAATCAGTTTGTATGCATTCATAGTTCATGTGAAAAATTGTAAAAAGAGGCGATCCACAAGCATATGTGCCATGTTCAGCTGGTGGGAGAGATGCCAAGAAACCAGTTTCACCTTTTGTAACTGAAATTATGGCTTTTTGCGAGATACTCAATGAAATCCCATAACCGTTTCTGTAAAAAAAAAAAAACAATATTAGATTATCATTATATTATTAAAATAATATAACAATATAAGATTATAAAAAAATCAAAGCAATTATATTATATTATAATAATAATAATAATAATAATAATAATAATATCCTATTATAATATTATATTATTATAATAATATACAAATATAATTATTATTATATTAATAATATAATCAATATTATTATAATATATTATTATAAGACCAATTATTTATGATAATTAATAACTATACAAATAATAGCAACTTATATGATTATTATATTAATATTATTATAATAATATAAACTCATAATAATAATAATAATATTATTATTATTATTAACCTTTAGTATTTTTAATAGTTATCTTTGGGTTTAATAGATATTATAAACCCAAATGAATAATAAACCTAAGGGATTATGAAGCCAAGGGAATAATATTAAACCCATGGGACTAATATTATAAACTTCACATCGAGTAAAGACAAATATCAATAATATAAACACTAAAATAAGCATAGTTTATTTTGATGGTGAGACAATCCTTGTCACGATGCGATATTCAAACATGGTTCACCATGTTTGGCTACGATTTATATTATAAACCTAAGGGAATAAAAAAACCCAAATTTTGATATTATAAACCCAAATGAATAATAAACCAAAGGGAGTAATACTAAATCCCCAAGGGAATATGAACCCAAGTGAACAATATTAAGCCCAAGGATTAATATTATAAACCCAATATTTGTAAACCCAAATATAAATATCACAAACACTAAAATAAACATGTTTTATTTTCATGGTAAGACAATCTTTGTCAAAATGTGACATTCAAGCATGGGACTAATATTATGAACCCAACATTGGTAAACCAAAACATAAATACTACAAACACTAAAATAAACATGGTTTATTTTGATGGTGAGACAATTCTTGTCACAATGTGACATTCAACCATGGTTGACCATGTTTGGCTATGATTGAAAATGGTTTATAATGGATTAATATGAAAATCCCAAGGGAATAATATTAAACCCATGGCACTAATATTATAAACCCAACATTGTTAAACCCAAATATAAATACTACAAACACTAAAATAAACATGGTTTATTTTCATTGTGAGTCAATACTTTTCAAAATGTGACATTCAACCAAGGGACTAATATAATAAAACCAACATTGGTAAACCCAAATATAAATACTACGAATACTAAAATAAACATGGTTTATTTTGATGGTGAGACAATTCTTGTCACAATGCAACATTCAACCATGGTTGACGATGTTTGGCTATGATTGACAATGGTTTACCATGATTTATATTATCAACCAAAGGGAATAATAAATCCAAGGGATTGATATTATAAACCCAAATGAATAATAAACCCAAGGGATTATGAAGCCAAGGGAATAATATTAAACCCATGGGAATAATATTATAAACTTCACATCGAGTAAAGGCAAATATCAATACTACAAACACTAAAATAAACATAGTTTATTTTGATGATGGGACAATCCTTGTCACAATGCAACATTCAAACATGGTACACCATGTTTGGCTACGATTTATATTATAAACCTAAGGGAATAAAAAAACCCAAATTTTGATATTATAAACCCAATTGAATAATAAACCAAAGGGAGTAATACTAAAACCCCAAGGGAATATGAACCCAAGGGAACAATACTAAGCCCAATGGACTAATATTATAAACCCAATATTCATAAACCCAAATATAAATATTACAAACACTAAAATAAACATGTTTTATTTTCATGGCGAGACAATCTTTGTCAAAATGTGACATTCAAGCATGGGACTAATATTATAAACCCAACATTGGTAAACCCAAATATAAATACTACAAACCCTAAGACAAATATTATAAACATTGAAATAAACATGATGTACCATCATTGATTTTCATATTGAGACAATCCTTATCACAATTCCATGTTGGACCATGGTCGACATCATAATAAACCGTGTTTGACTCAGGAATAATAAACCCAAGCGATTGATATTATAAACCCAAGGGATTAATACTAAACCCCAAGGGATTATGAACCAAAGGGAATACTATTAAACAAAAGGGACTCATAATATAAAACCAAGGGAATAAAAAACCCAAGGGATTGATATAATAAACCCAAAGGAATAATAAACCCAAGGGATTATTATTTATTTTCATGGTGAGACAATCCTTGTCACAATGTGACATTCAAGCATGGTTGACCATGGTTGGCTATGATTGACAATGGTTTACCATGATGGATATTATAAACCTAAGGGAATAATAAACCCAAGGGATTAATATGAGAAACCCAAAGGAATAATAAAATGAAGGGATTAATACTAAGACCCCAAGGGATTATGAACCCAAGGGAATAATATTAAATCCAAGGGACTAATATTATAAACCCAACGTATATAAACCCCAAGACAAATACTATAAACATTAAAATAAACATGATCGACCATCATTGATTTTCATATTATAAACCTAAGGGAATAGTAAACCCAACTTATTTACAATACTAAAATCCCAAGGGATTAATACTAAAAACTCTAGGGACTATGAACCAAAGGGAATAATATTAAGCCCAAGGGATTAATACTAAAACCCCAAGGGATTATGAACCCAAGGGAATAATATTAAGCCCAAGGGACTAATATTATAAACCCAATATTCGTAAACCCAAATATAAATATTACAAACACTAAAATAAACATGTTTTATTTTCATTGTGAGACATTCTTTGTCAAAATGTGACATTCAAGCATGGGACTAATATTATAAACCCAACATTGGTAAACCTAAATATAAATACTACAAACACTAAAATAAACATGGTTTATTTTGATGGTGAGGCAATTCTTGTCACAATGCGACATTCAACCCTGGTTGACCATGTTTGGCTATGATTGATAATGGTTTACAATGGATTAATACGAAAACCCCAAGGGATTATGAACCTAAGGGAATAATATTAGACCCATGAGACTAATATATAAACCCAACATTGTTAAACCCAAATATAAACACTACAAACACTAAATAAACATGGTTTATAAAACTAAGGGAATAATATTAAGCCCAAGGGATTATGAACCCAAGGGAATAATATTAAGCCCAAGGGACAAATATTATAAACCCAATATTGATAAACCAAAATATAAATACTACAAACACAAAAATAAACATGGTTTATTTTGATTGTGAGACAATCCTTGTCACAATGCAACATTCAAACATGGTTGACCATGGTTGGCTATGATCGACAATGGTTGACCATGATTGGCTATGATCGACAATGGTTGACCATGATTGATAATATAAACCTAAGGGAATAGTAAACCCAAGGGATTAATAGTAAAACCCCAAGGGATTATGAACCCAAGGGAATAATATTAAACCTGAGGGACTAATATTATAAACCCAACGTATATAAACCCCAAGACAAATATTATAAACATTAAAATAAACATGATCGACCATCATTGATCTTCGTATTGAGATAATCCTTATTAAAATTCCATGTTGGACCATGGTCTACATCATAATAAACCATGTTTGACTCAGGAATAATAAACCCAAGTGATTGATATTATAAACCCAAGGGATTAATACTAAAACCCAAAGGGATTATGAACCAAAGGGAATACTACTAAACAAAAGGGAGTACTAATATAAACCCAAGGGATTGATATAATAAACCCAAAGAAATAATAAACCCAAGGGATTATTATTTATTTTCATGGTCAGACAATCCTTGTCACAATGTAACATTCAAGCACGGTTGGCTATGATTGACAATGGTTTACCATGATCGATATTATAAACCTAAGGGAATAATAAACCCAAGGGATTAATATGAAAAACCCAAAGGAATAATAAAATGGAGGGATTAATACTAAGACCCCAAGGGATTATGAACCCAAGGGAACAATATTAAATCCAAGAGACTAATATTATAAACCCAACATATATAAACCCTAAGGAAAATATTATAAACATTAAAATAAACATGATTGACCATCATTGATTTACATATTGAGACAATCTTTGTCAATGTGATGTTGGACCATGATTGATTTACATATTGAGAAAATATTTGTCATAATGTGATGTTGGACCATGGATGACCATGGTTTTCATAATGTGACATTGGACCAAGAGACCATCTTCATGACAATGTGACCATGATTATTGACCATGGTTGATCATGATTCAGAATGTTTGATTTTCAGATTGAGACATCTTTGTGACAATGGGACATTGGACCATGGTTGATTTTCATATTGACCATGGTTGACCACGATTGACCGTGATTGATTTTCATTTGAGACAATATTTGTCACAATGTGGCATTTGACCATGGCAGAGCATGATTGAAGAAGGTTGACACGGCTGATTTTCATATTGAGACAATAATTCTTATAATGTGATGTTGGACCATGTTTGACCATGAATGGCCATGCTTGATGATGATTGACCATGGTTGATTATCATATTGAGGCAATCTTTATCACAATGTGACGTTGGACAAAGAGACAATCTTTGTCACAATGTGAACATGATTATTGACCATGGTTAACCATAGTTGACAATGATTGACCATGGTTGATTTTCACATTGATACAATCTTCCTCAAAATGCAACATTGAAACATGGTTTACCATGGTTGATTTTCATGTTGAGACAGTTCTTTCAAAATTTGATGTTGGACCATGGCTAACCATGATTGACGATGGTTGATTTTCATATTGACCATGGTTGAGTGTAATTGACCATGATTGATTTTTATATACAATCTATGTGACAATGCGACATTTGAATAAATATTATAAACTCTAAAATAACATGGTCATCCATCGTTGACCATGGTTGATTTTCATATTCCCATAATCTTTGTCACAATGCGACGTTGGACCATGGTTGGCCATGATTTATTTTCATATTGAAACAATATTTGTCACAGTGCAACATAGGACCATGGTTGTTTTCATATAGAGACAATCTTTGTCACAACACAACATTGGACCATGGTTGACCATGAATGACCATGGTTTTCATAATGTGACATTGGAGTAAAAGACAATGTTCATGACAATGTCACCATGATTATTGACCATGGTTGACCATGATAATATTATTTAATGCTATTAATATTAATAATTAACATTAAAATTATCATTTATAAATATTAATAATATTAAAAGTAATATTAATATTCGTATTCATATCAATTAATATTAATATTAATAATTAATATTAAAATTAATATTTATAAATAAATGAGAGTACCTTTCAGATTAATCACATTATTAGGATTTGGTCGACATTTCGAACCAACTAATGTGGTTCATCCACATTAGTTGGTTCAAAACGTCAACCAAATCTTAATAATATGATTAATTCGAAAGGCACTCTCATTTACAATATGGATCACAAAAGCCTAATATCTAACATTTATAAATAATATTAAAACTTAATATTAAAATTTTATTAATATTTAATATTATTAATGTTGATGGTATATTATATTAATTAATTAATTAATATAATACCAATAATATTAATAAGTTAAAATAATAATAATAGATAAGATTGTAAATTAATAAAATTTAATATTATTTTTAACATTAAATGTTGATGATATTATTTATAATAATAATGTTAATGTCATTAATAATTTTAATGTTGTTAATTAAATGTTATGAATATTAATATTGGATATCTATAATTGAATGCATAATTTATTTTTCTAATTATATTCATCATCTATTTCAATTTATTCTTTTAATCTATTTCATATTTTGTTTCTTTTTAGAATTGCATTTCAAAAATTATTATTTAACAAATATATTTCAAAGCTTACTCATTCACTAGTATTGATATCTATAATTTTTCAAATTAAATTTAATCTACTTTACATTTTAAGAATTTAATGTTCAACAAAGATAAATTTTAGAATTATATTTCAATATTTAATATTTTTCAAAAATAGATACTTATCATTTATTAATTGATGTTTTGTTGTTATTTTCCACTTTAAATTTTAAAATTTATATGTTTAATAAAAATAAGTTTTACAATTACATTTCAAAATTTGTTGTTTCACAATGAACATGGATAATTTGATACATATCCATTTTTTTTCAGATTAATTTTAATATACACTTCATATTTTAACATTTCTATCTTTAATAAAGACAAAATTAATATAATATTTCAAAATTTTATGTGTTATAATTACAACTTGGAATCCATATCTGAATGATGTGTTGTTATTTTCCAATTTACATCAATTTTTTTAATGTTTTTCTACTCTTTCAAAACCATGTATATTTATAATGTTGTATTGTTCTTTCCCACTTTACATTCTAAAATTTATGTTTAGTGAAACTATAAATTTTTAAAAGTAAGCTTCAAAATTACTATTTCACAAATATGGACATGTATAATTTAATAGATACAAAAGATCTTTAATTAATTTTATATTCTATGGCCTGATATGATAATTTTATTATAAAGATACATTTTCAACATTTATAATTTCATAAATATGGGGATAAACAATTTTGTATTTATATATTAATATTCTCTTTTTTTTCCCTATTAAATTTAAATATGTGTGTGTGTGTTTAATAAATATGCTTTGTTTTTTCTAATCACGTTTCAAGGTTTATTGGACATCTATAATTGAATGCATAATTCATTTTTCTAATTATATTCATCATCTATTTCAATTTATTTTTTTAATCTATTTCATATTTTGATTATTTTTTTTAGAATTGCATTTCAAATATTATTATTTAACAAATATATTTCAAAGTTCACTGGTTCACCAGTATTGATGTCTATAATTTTTCAAATTAAATTTAATCTACTTTACATTTTAAGAATTTAATGTTCAACAAAGATAAATTTTAGAATTATATTTCAATCTTTATTATTTTTCAAAAATAAATACTTATCATTTATTAATTGATGCCTTGTTGTTATTTTCCACTTGACATTTTAAAATGTCTATATTTAATGAAAATAAATTTTACAATTACATTTCAAAATTTGTTACCTCACAATGAACATGGATAATTAAAGATTAATTTTAAAATAGTTAGAAAGGATCAAACTTTCTATATTTATTTTTTAGATTTTTTTAATAAATTAAAAATGGTGATAAAAATATATTTTAGAAGGTTCCTGAAATTAAAATAATTTTTAAAATAACAAAAAAAACATAGTTATAAGATAAAATTGAAAATAAATTAATATTTTTTTATTTAAAAATGTATAGATGTTATTTTATTTTTATTAAATGATTATCTAAATAACATCCCTTATCTTTTATTTACGATAAATTAAATTACACGTTTGTTTTTACTGGAGTGTATTTTGAAGTTGATAAAATTATAGTAATATTTTTAATTTTTATTGTAATGTTATTTTACATAAAATGACTTGTACCATTCCAATTAAAATAACTTATTATTTTGTTTATATATATATATATATATATATATATATATATATATATATATATATATATTCCATTCTAGAGGGTTTTGGATACACAATTATCTCAGGTGTGGGTGTTTTGTTGATGTGAAGTCAATTTCGTGTGATATATTAGACATATTGAAAATGTAATCCGCAAAACTTACACTATATATATATATATATATATATATATATATAGATATATATATATGACTCCAATGTAATATATTTTAAATAAAATAATTTACATTATTTTGATCTTTAAACATTAATTTACATAAAAATTATATTTCAATATAATAACATATAAATTTATGATATAACTGGTTAAATCTCAAAATAATACAATTTTATGATCGATATTTTAAATCTCAAAATAAATGTAATAAGGATATGATGGACAACAAGATACATGCATGTTATATTATGCTACATCTCTTTCCTGGTGAGATATCTGGTTTTTTGTGAGTTTGCTTTTGAGTTTTTGAGACGACACGAGAGCGAAGGAGGGAAAATTATCAGGGTTTCAGAGTCGCGATAGAGATTGAGATCCATGGAGGGAGGCAGAGGAGGGAGTTCCACTCCCTCCTTCAAGCAAGCTGTGAACAACAAAGGAAAAAAACCCATGGAAAATGATAGAGGAACTTCAACGGGAAAGAACAAGAATAGTGAAGAGGAACAAAATGAATAGGAACCCAAGGAGAAAAATATTATTAAAGAGAATGAGGAAGAATACAAGGAATAGGGAGCAAAAAACAAAGCACGCATGGGCCCTTGTAAACCAAAAACTATTGTAATCCCCAAAGTCACGTTAAGTGAGCCCGCTCTGCAGGAGCATAGGGAATATATGAAAAACTATGCAATCATTTGCAAATTCATGGGTTTATGCCCCATTTAAAAAGCCTTACAAATGTGGATAAGACACCACTGGAAACCAAAAGGAAGCATTAACCTACACCTAGGTTCAAAGGGATTCCTTACGGTGGTTTTGCGAATATCGAAGACAAGGACAAAGTTTTTGAAGGTGGGCCATACTTCTTTGTTGTAGCAGGTCCCTATATGCGACCTTGGATCATGAATTTTGTCCCATAGCGTGAGACCTTAACTTCAGTTCCGGTTTGGGTAAGGCTCTATTCTCTTCTGCTTGATTATTGGCAAATAGAATCATTAACAGCCATAGAAAATAAGCTAGGATGGTTTGTTAAAGCTTCTGAAGCCAATAGGAGAGGAAAGTATACATCCTTTGCTCGAATCTGTGTGGAAATGGATCTCTATGGAGCTCTCCAAGATGAGATTATCTTAGAAGTTCACGATGAAGAATGGGTCCAAACCATATACTACGAGCATATTCCATTTAGACGCCGCAGATGTCATGAACATGGACACTTGTACAAGGATTGCCCTCTCACTAGAACAAAGAATAAGAGTAAGGCCAATGATATGAAAGACTCCAAAGGTTTTCACAAAGTGGTAAACAAAGGAAAAGGAAACAAAAAGGGAATAAAAGCACAGAAATCTGAAGGACATCAAACCAGCCAAAACAGGTTCAGAGCCTTGGAAGTGCAAGAAGAACATAGCACAGCAGACCAGATGAAAGGGGAAGTATCGACGAAAAAAAAGAAAGTAGAGGAAAAGGATCAAACACCAAATTCGATTCTACAAACAGAAACACTGGTGAGCAACGCAAAAACAGAAATGGATCAGGAGATGACCCCAAGTGAAATGGAAACGGAAGACCAACTTCAGGCGATTATTGAGAAAGAGAATCTTCACTTGAAAGATTTCTTGATTCAAGGTACTAAAGGAGGGTTAGATTCCATACCTCCAGAGGAGTTCAATAAAGTCCAGCAGCTATACATATGGAAAACCCAAAACAAAGGACCGGAGATGCAAAGGAGCAAGGAAAAACAGAGAAATGAGGGGGTAAAAATGATAAGACCCATACCTGTATTAGCACCCAGAAACCCAGGAGAAAAAAGAGGCAGGAGAAAGCAGAACGAGTTATTAATGGAATGTGGAAAACTAATGATAGACTCAGGTAAGATGAAAGATCTAACCAGCTACTCTTTCACCAATCTTTAATAATGAAGTTTACTTCTTGGAATATAAGAGGTTTTGGTAGTAAAAGGAAACATAGATTGGTCAGTAACAGAATGGAACAAATAGCTTCAAATGTGATCTTCATTCAGGAAACCAAATGTTCCATTCATAAATTAAAAGAGATTCACATCAAGTGGCTCTACAATTATGAGTTTCTGGAAGTCAAAGCGGAGAATACAGCAGGTGGTATTCTTACCCTTTGGAACCCCAAGAAAATAGAAATTTTAGATGCTGAAGCCTCTCGGGATTATCTCTCCATGGTTATCCAGCCTGTCGGAGATAAGGAAACTTATCTCATCACCAATGTGTATGGCCCCCAAAGATTGGAGGGAAAACTAAAATTTCTTGATTCTCTGGAGGATCTAAGGGTCAGGCATGCTGATAAGCCATGGATACTAGGAGGGGATTTTAACATGATTAAATCGCTTTCAGAGAAAAAAGGTGGAACTAGAATTCAAAGCCAAGACTCTCTGAGGTTTCAGTCTTTCACAGACATTCTGAAGTTAGTGGACATCACAACCAATAATGGAATCTTTACTTGGAATAATAAAAGAGGAGGAGAGTCTCAGGTGGATTCAAAATTGGACAGATTCATGATATCTAAGGATCTCATGCTCAATAATAAGGAAATTTCAGCAAGAATCATACCCTTTGGAGGATCTGACCACTGGACGATTTATCTAGAGGTGCAAAGTATTGGTACTCTAAGAAATAGACCTTTTCGCTATGAAAACATCTGGCTCTCTCATCCAGATTTCAACAGTAATATTGCTAAATGGTGGGTGGAAGATTTGAATATTCAAGGCACCAACATGTTCCTTCTGCAAAAAAGGCTAAAACACATTAAGCTTAAACTCAAGGAATGGAACAAGAAGGAGCATGTCAACATTTTTGCAGCCAAAAAAGCAGTAGAAGGAAAAATGAAGGAGCTCAACCAAGCCCTTATCACAGACGGCTTTGATGAAATCAGGAATGATCAAGTCACCAAATACCATCATGAATGGGAGGAATTGTGCAAACAAGAGGAAATATTTTGGTGACAAAAATCGAGATTTCAATGGCTCAAAGAGGGAGAAAGAAACACTAGCTTCTTCCATAGATCTATAATGGCGAACAGAGTTCATAATAGAATTTCAGTGATCAAGGATGAGAGAGGTATTCTTCACAACTCTCATGCTGAAATTGAAAAAACTTTGGTCAAGAACTTTCAAGGCATTGCCAAAGAAACTAGTTTTGACAGCGAGAATCCCATCAAAAGCTTCACAAGGCACATTCCTAGGCTGGTGTCCAGTGAGGAAAATTTCAACCTCAACAAGCCAATTATCGAGGAGGAATTCAACGAGGTGCTCAAAGAAATGCAAAATGGTAAAGAACCGGGCCCAAACGGTTTCAATGTTGATTTCTTCAAAGGCTGCTGGAGCATTGTTAAAAAGGATATTTTAAATGTGGTTGAAGATTCTAGGATAAATAAAACTATGCTAAAAGCTTCGAACACCTCTTTCATTGCTCTTATCCCCAAGCAAGAGGCTGCACAGACTCCAGACAAGTTTAGACCAATAGCTTTATGTAATGTGGTCTATAAGATAATTTCAAAGTGGTAGCCAATAGACTCAAACCACTCCTTCCATCTCTGGTTTCAGTGGAACAAGCAGGTTATGTGGAAGGAAGGAAATTATCAACAATATTATTCAAGTTCACAAGGTGGTTCACTCTCTCACTATCAACCGAAAGGCTGGTATGATCATGCAATTAGACATTGTTAAAGCCTATGATAAACTAAGCTGGAACTATATCAGGAAAACACTTATTGCCTTTGGGTTTGACCACAACTGGGTAAGATGGATCGTGGCCTTGGTTACTTCCTCAAGTTTCTCTGTTTTGGTCAATGTCTCTCCCTCTATAATTTTTCTTCCCTCTAGAGGCCTCAGACAGGGGGACCCACTCTCTCCCTTTCTCTTCATCCTTACGATGGAAGGACTGGGTCGATCGATCAATCATGCCAAAGAATTTAGTAAGATAAAAGGTCTCCAACTCTCTGACAGAGGCCCAACCTGGATGCATCAACAGTTTGTGGATGACACAATGCTGCAAGGAATCCATACAGTCAAAGAAGCTAAAGCATTCAAACAAATTCTTGATGAATTTTCCAAGGCATCAGGTATGGAAGTTAATCTCACGAAATCCAAGATCTTTTTCTTTAATACTAATATTGCCATACAAAAGAACATTGCCAATATTCTGGGTTTTAAAAGAGATTCTCTTCCCTCAAAATATTTTGGGATTCCTCTTACTTCTAAGCCACTACACAAAAACATCTGGGAGCCAATAATCAACAAAATGCAAGACAAAATCAGAAAATGGACAGTTAGATCCTTAAACCTAGCTGGCAGACTAGTGCTCACAAAGGCTGTTCTACAAGCAATCCCAGTTTTTATGCTTTTTGTTCTCCCAGCTCCTAAGGGAGTTGTGTAACTCATCAGAAACATACAAAGAAACTTCCTCTGGGGAAAGGGGGAAGTTAGGAAAAAATGGTGCTTGGTAGCCTGGGAAAAAATCTATAAAGGCAGAAATTATGGGGGACTAGGATTGGATGATCTTGAAATTTTAAGCAAAGCTTTAGGGGCTAAATTATGGTGGCGCTGGCTAAAAGAACCAAAGGCTCAGTGGGCTTTTATTTGGAACGAAAAATATGCCAGTTCATGACCTAGTGAGGATCAAATAAGAATGGATGGTAATATCAGGGGATCACACATTTGGAACAAGACCTGGGACAACAGAGGTCTAGTTCAACAGAAAGGCTTCTGGGAAATTAGAGATGGAAACTTAGCTCTGTTCTGGGAGGACAGATGGAAACAGGAAACCATCCTTTTGAAAGAAGAATGAAAGGATCTGAAGGCAGAGACAGATGCTAAAGGACTAATCAAAGTTAGGGATTTTTGGGATTGGAACAACAATGCAGGGAAGTGGAGAAAATGGAGAAAATTTGATTTTAGAAATGGCAACCCTTTAAAGTCAAAGCTGATGTTATAATGCAGCAATTAGATAGAAGGAAAATTTTTATTTCAGAAGGGAATGATCAGCTTAGATGGGGCAACAAAAATGAGGGCACCTTTAATCTTAAGGAGGCAAAATTAATTCTCCTTGGTTTGGATTCCCAGGCCTCGAACAAAGCATGGAAAAGACTTTGGAAACAACAAGGATGGATGAAAATAAAATTCTTTCCTGGCTGGTGCAACACAACTTTTTTTTGACTTGGGACAATATTAGAAAAAGATGTATTCTAGGGCCATCCAGGTGCCAGGTTTGTGAAATGCAAGAGGAAACAATGGAGCACATTCTCAACAATTGCTCCTTTTCCACCAAGATGTGGGATTCTTTTACATCCATATTCCAGTAGTTGGACAGAGATCTTGGAAGCATTACCAACACCCTGAGCAATTGGAGAAACAATTTCTCGAATAACGAAGTGCTTAGCATTGCCTAGGTTCTAACACCAGGCTTCATAATCTAGAACACATGGAAAGAAAGGAATAATAGGATATTCAAGGAAAAAAAAATAGCCCCTATTCCTTCATGATCAGATCCTCAATCAAATACAAGAGACTATTAGCTCAATTGTCCGAAATCTTCCTGTGAATCCTCCCTCGGCTTCTAAGTTGAGGATTCTCTGCCAGCCTGGGCTTCAAAGGTTGATTCCTCAAAACCCGGGAGGGAAGAATCTTTTCAAAGACTTAGAGCTGGAATTTTGGCAACCTCCCCCCAAAGGATTTCTAAAGTTCAACATTGACGGAGCCTCAAAGGGAAACCCGGGTACTGCGGGACATGGCGGAGTTCTAAGGGATGAAAAAGGGAAGATCTTGTTTATTTTCCATGGCCATCTAGGCAAAGCCACTAACAACATGGCAGAAATTCTGGCTATGGAACATTGTCTAGAATATTTGCTTCTAGAGCATCGACACAATGTGATTGTGGAAGCGGATTCTGAGTTAATCATTAACTCAGTCAAGAAGATCAGCTGGGGCACTGCTCCAGAAAAGGTCTCTAAGAACTGGAGGCTCAATCTGATCTTTCAAAGGATCCATAACCACCTTCAAGGCCTTCGTACTATCACTTTCAAACATGTTTGAAGGACAGCCAACAAGCTGGCGGACCTCCTGGCCAATCAAGGAGTGAATTGTGCTGAGGAAAAGTTTGCAACAACATGGCAAGAGCTAACTCAACTGACTCTTAAGGTGAAATGCCATGATCAAGCCGAGGAAGACTGGATGATGTTCAAAAACAGGAACAGGGATGGTAACACTGACAACCAAGAAGCAACATGAACAGAGGAATGATCTCGTTCAGTTTGACAGTGAATAGTAAGCTTAGGAGGTTAACTAGTTGAAGAAGCAAGCGCTTTCAGAGCCTCTGTAGCTGCAAAGAGGGAGACTTGCAGCAAAGGGTTTCTATCAGGCCAGTTAAAGCCTCGTATCACATTAACTCTGGCATTCTGGTTAGTCGTGTGGAGGGGAGCAGGATATTCTGGAAGCCCCCAACTTTAGTTTTCTTTCGCCTTCGAATGGTTTCTAGTTTCTTGAGCAGTTTTCGCACGCCCCGAGAGTGGAAAGCGGTTTCTTATTTCTCGATGCGATCACAATCAGAAATTGACACGTGGCAGGAGGACAATTGGAAAAACCACCGCGATCACGAGTTAAATAGCTACATAAAGGGTTTAGCGATATACATAATAATCATTGGATCGTTTGCTTTAGATCTACAGTTGATTTTCTTCGTGCTTGCTTGTGGGGCCGGGAAGCTTATGGCGGTCCATCGACTTATTTAAAGTTTCGTAGCTTTGAATTTTGTACCTTTCTTTGCGCCTTTTGGGTTAGTATTTTCCCAAGTTTGTATTCCCTTAGTTTTGGTTGGTCTTTACGAACCTTTGGCTGACTTCACCAAGGTTGGGTGCCCACTTTGCTTGTGGGATGTGTAGATTATGTAAATCAGTTATGAATTAATGACACCGTAGGACCGTCTCTTGCACTATAAAAAAAAAAAGGAGATATCTATTGCAAATCTATCTTTACCAAGTATCATATCCATGAGATATTTAGGTCTGGTCCTGCTTAAAGTGTGGAAACTTTATATAAGTACCTTAAAATATTTATTTCTATTAGCCCTGGTAATCCAAGTGAATACGTCAAACACCTAATCAGCACTATGTTTTTTCATTTTTATTTTTTTGCCAAGAATGTCAATCAGATAATTTGTGCATGCATTATTGCCATTAATCCTGGTAATCCAAGTGAATACCTCAAACACCTAATCAAAACTATGTTTTTATATTTTTATTTTTCTTTGCCAAGAATGTTAATTATATGATTTGTGCATATGCATGCAGGCATGGAGTAACAAAAGAATTCACAGTGCGAAACACCATGTGATTGTCAAAGGACAACAATCTTGCCTTTCCCTAACTTTCTTCAGATTGTTACTAGATGGAATGGAGATAGAAGTGCCACCTGAACTGGTGGACAATGAGCATCCACAACGTTATAGAGCTTTCCATTATTCAGAGTACACATCCTTTAAAATAGCAACAAAAGGTGAGTTGGAGAACCCTCTTGAGGCCTATGCGGCTGTACAACAATAAAAGCAGATGGATGTATCTCAAAAAATATAAAGGCATTTGCCTCATCCATAGAAACTAAACCATCCTTTCTGATTTCTGGGTTTAACGACCAAAGCAGCGAGTGTGCTTCAGTTGTTCTGATTATTCTGATGCTTTTGATTTTGATAAAAAATAAACAAGTTGAACCTGCACTTAAAGAAATAGCATGAACTGTTCAAGCCTTAGATTTTACAACTTAGGTAAAGATATTATAATTTATATATGTATTATTAATTTCTACGAGCCCATCATATCTTCTAGACATAGTTATTTTTCCAGGAGTCCTAGTTGCGGAAAATTGAGAAGAATTTCAAATTAATCTAATGGAGTAAAGATTGTATTATCTAAACTGTGATTGAGTACGAATGTTATAACTTGAAAAGAGTTAGATTTCACATTTATCAAAATAAGATTGTAAAGATTGTATAATCCAAATTATAATGTACGAAAATTATAACTCGAATCTTTTGAAATTTTTTCTATGATCCATTGGTTTGGTAAAAGGGTTGAATTGTATTTGGAATAATCAGAAAAGCTTATTTATTTTATTTTTAATTGATTTGATAAAAACATCACGTAGTAATGAGAATCGGTGGAAGATATTTTTATTCCCTTTCCAAGTGATTTGATTAGTAAAATAAGAGTCTTGATTCCATCGTAATGGAATCTTTTTGGAAGGCTTTTATCGCATCATTATCGCATCCCAAGAACCACAAGTGGAGTGGAAGGGACCTTTGGAACCGCCGAAGTCTGAACTCCGACAGCCCGAACCCGAACCATTATAGAGAAGAGTGGAAAGGTTATCGAGTCCACGATTGTTATCGCATCGCCAGATCGGAACGGAAGGAGCCTAGCATTGGAGTGTTGGAATCACCGATAGCGATTTCTGATAGTCCATGTACTATTGCATCGGGGTTATTGGAGCACTATGTTATTGCTCCATTCCATGTGAAATTGCCAACAACGATTGCCGATAATTAAATTGGAATAATTAAATGGTGGGGATTATTCTGGCAGTGAGTGTGCTTCAGTTGTTCTGATTATTCTGATGCTTTTGATTTTGATAAAAAATAAACAAGTTGAACCTGCACTGAAAACAATAGCATGAATTGTTCAAGCGTTAGATTTTATGACTTAGGTAAAGATATTATAATTTATATATGTATTATTACTTTTGACGAGCCCATCATATCTTCTAGACGTAGTTATTTTTCCAGGAGGCCTAGTTGCGGAAAATTGAGAAGAATTTCAAATTTATCTAATGGAGTAAATATTGTATTATCTAAATTGTGATTGAGTATGAATGTTATAACTTGAAAAGAGTTAGATTTCACATTTATCAAAATAAGATTGAAATTGTATAATCCAAATTATAATGTACGAAAATTATAACTCGAATCTTTTGAAATTTTTTCTATGATCCATTGGTTTGGTAAAAGGTTGAATTGTATTTGGAATCATCGGAAAAGATTATTTATTTTATTTTTAATTGATTTGATAAAACCATCACATTGTAATGAGAATCTGTGGAAAATATTTTTATTCCCTTTCCAAGTGATCTGATTAGTAAAATACGAGTCCTGATTCCATCGTAATGGAATCTTTTTGGAAGGCTTTTCATTCTCTTTTCAATTAATTTAATTAGTAGAATGATAAAAATTTAGAAAAGTCTCTATTTCGAATCTTTTATTTTCTCTATGAGGTTTGAAAATCTAGCCACATGAACGTAAAAAAGTCTATTAATTTCATTTATTATATGTTATATTAATTTTTGTTTCTATTTTGTATCTTCCTTGACCTAAGGAGGATCATGAAAAATGGGATGGCTGAGATAGTGATTAGATTTTTTGCATTTATTATGTTTCTTACCTTAACTGTTATATTATTTATTGATTTCATTATTTTTCCATTTCTTATTTTCTCTTTTTCGAATGATCAAAAAGTAAAATTTGAGTTTATACATTATGCGTGTAGCTAAAAGATAATGAATAATGTTTACTGGTAGGAAATAAGAAAGAAAATTGAGAGAAAGAAGATTAATATTTTCTGTTCATTCATAAAAAAATGTTTATAAGAGAATACAATATATTTTATATGTTTAAATTGGTATAATAATGAATTTGGAGAGATGTGGACATGCATTAAAGAAAAAATGGCACCATAACGTTCTGCGCAATTCCTGTTGAGATTTTCGGTTTTATTAAATTGGGCAGAAATCTCATGTATGTGACAACAATAGGATTAGTTGCTATATTAGCTCCAGTATTTTTTGAGGAGTTAATGCATCCTATATTTGCTGTGAGGGAATTTATGATTCAGTTTTATGCTCCAGCTATATAGAAATGTAATCCCGTAGAGGATTGAAAGTGTGTGTAAGAGTGTGTAGAGAAAATAGAGGAAATAGGGGAGAGCTGAGAGCATGTGTGAATTATTAGATTTGTTGTAATCTCCTTTGAATAATAAGGTTTTCGATGCCTCTGTTCTGGTGGACGTAGCCCAGATTGGTTGGGTGAACCACGTTAAATCTCTTTGTTATGTTTTTTGTGAGGTTTTTGTTTGTGTTGTGTATGTTTCTATTATTTCAACCGACCTTTGTTTAGTCTAACAAGTGGTATCAGAGTGGCGCAGTGGAGTGTGGAGGGCCCATAACTTGGAGCTGGTACATGTGACAGATCGGCTGAAGGTGGAGTTTCAGCGATTGGCGTGGTTTTAGCGGAGATAATCGCGCCAATTTGGCAGTGAACCAGTTGGTGCGTTTTATTTTTTAACATACGCGCTCATTGGCGCAGATCTCAGGCTGATACTTGTGCCAATGTTCCAATGTTCAGATTGGCACAGAATTGACGGGATTAAGCACGCGGTTGATCGACTATCAACGGAGCGCCATGCAGTGAATGTGTTTTAGGCGCGGTTTTTTCGCTATCAAGGAGCGCCCGACAGATTTTCCCTATGGTAAACTTGCAATTTTGGTTTTTTCTTTTAAAATTGTGATTACATAGTACGACAGAGGCGTCTTTTAATTCGGAATTGGAGATTGTTTGTTTGATACAACATGGAAAAAACTCAAAGTGCTCGTTTTGAGATCGAGAAGTTTAATGGCAAAAATAACTTCGAGATCTGGAAAGTGAAGATGCACGATTTGCTTGTGCAACAAGGCGTGGCGAAGGCGTTGTTGTGAAGATCCAAATAGCCTTACCCCATGACAGATGATGAATGGAATGAATTGGATGGAAGAGCTCTGAGCGGTATTCGACTGTGTTTAGCGGATGATGTTTTGTTTAACATCGTGTCAGAGAAAACTGTTGCTGGTTTGTGGACAAAGCTGGAGAAACTGTACATGACAAAATCCTTGACCAACAGGATTCTTCTGAAGCGAAAATTATATAGTTTGCACATAAAGGAAGGTACATCTATCACCGATCATTTGAATGTCTTTAATACCCTGTTGGTGCAATTAGAAAGCATAGAAGTAAAATTTGAATCTAAAGATAAAGCTATAACTTTATTGTGTTCGTTGCTCGAGTCATGGGATCATTTTGCTACTTCTATAAGCCTAAGTACATCAGAAACTATTGAATTTGATGATATTGTTGGAGCTTTGTCTACATCAGAAACAATGATGGCTAGAGGTTGTTCGAGAGAAAGATGCTCTGGTAAGCACAGCGATTCACGATCAAAATCGAAAGGGAAGAAGAGTAAGGTAAAGTGCTGGTTTTGTGGCAAATCGGGACATTTGAAGAAGGACTGTTGGAAGAGACAGCAAGCATCCAAAGAAGACTCTTCGACAATGAAGCAAGAGGCAAACACGACAGATACAGGTTCGGCAACTAGTTCAGGTATGAGTGATGAAGTGTTATCAGTTAATTTGTCAAATCATGATCAACATTGGCTGTTAGATTTTGGTGCATCAAACCACATGTGTATTCCTAGAGAATGGTTTAAGACGTATAGATCAATTAATGATGGAGTCGTGTACATGGGTAATGATGTCACATGTAATATTGTGGGAATAGGGAGAATACAACTGCAAATGTTTGATTGGACAACCAAAATGTTAAATGATGTAAGACATGTACTAGATTTAAGGAAAAATATAATTTCACTAGGAGCACTTGAGACAAATGGATATAAAACTGTAATTCAAGGTGGAGTAATGAAAATTTGCAAAGGTATTTTACTAGTAATGAAAGCTAAGAAGGTAGGAAATCTATTTCAGTCAGAAGGAAGAACAGGGTCAGATCATGTGTCTACGGTGTCTGAACATGACAGTAGTTCCATTCGCTTATGGCATCAAAGGTTGGGCCATATGAGCGAAAGAGGGTTAAAAATTTAGGCTGATTGTAAGTTACTTCCTAATCTAAAGTTTGGAAAGTTAGATTTTTGTAAACATTGTCTATTTGGAAAACAAAGTAAGCAAAAGTTTAAAACAGGCAAACATACTAGTAAAGGAATACTTGATTATATCCATTCAGATGTTTGGGGTCCAGCCCCTACAACTTCGTATTGTGGCTCGTCATATTTTGTATCGTTTATTGATGATTTCTCTAGGAAAGTGTGGGTCTACATGTTGAAAAGGAAGTCTGATGTGTTTACAATTTTCAAACAGTTTAGAGCATTGGTAGAAAACATCACTGGTAGAACTATAAAATGTTTAAGAACTGAAAATGGTGGTGATTTTACTTCCAAGGAGTTTGAAAACTATTGCAAGGATGCAGGGATTGAGAGACATAAGACCACTCTTTATACTCCTCAGCAAAATGGAGTTGTTGAACGCATGAATATGACTCTTTTAGAGAGAGCAAGGAGTATGCTGAGTAACGTCGGTTTTCAGAAGGAATTGTGGGCAGAAGCGGTGGCTACAGCTTGTTATGTGATAAATCGATCACCATCCACGGCGATAGGTTGCAAGATTCCTCAAGAGATATGGAAAGGTCACCCCTGTGATTATTCTAAACTCAGAGTGTTTGGTTGTGATGCATATGCTCTAGTGCCTAAACATCAACGAACTAAATTAGATCCAAGGTCAAAAAGGTATATCTTTGTTGGATATGGTGATGGAACAAAGGGATATAGATTGTGGGATCCTACTACCCACAAGATCATCATCAACAGAGATGTAAAGTTTAATGAATCCTCTCTTGTACAGTTAGATGTAGATAATAGATTGAAACAGGATGATGTATCTGATTTTCAGCACATTCAGTTTGAAAGCACTTCTAATGGTAGTCATGGTGACCATAGTTCAGATACTAGTCATAAATAGGTTTCAGAATCAGATCGTGAACAGGGTTCAGATGTAGATCATGAACAGGTCTCAGATGTTGATCATGAAGAAGTTCCTATAGATGGTAGTCAGCCAATTATGGAAGCACCAGAAACATCTTTAAGGAGGTCCACGAGAATTAAACGTCCTCCTAGAAGGTATGATGATCATGTTACTTCAGTTGCTTTAACCGCTAATGACGATGAACCTCTATGCTATCAGGAAGATGTAGAAGGTTCGGAAAGTGACAAGTGGAAATAAGCTATGAAGGACGAGATGATGGCATTACACAAGAATGGCACATGGGATCTGGTTGAAATTTCGAAAGACAGGAAAACTGTGGGATGTAAATGGGTTTTCAAGTTGAAATAGGGTGTGAATGATACTTAGGACAGGTACAAAGCGAGGTTGGTCGCAAAAGGTTTTTCTCAGAAAGCAGGCATTGACTTTCATGAGATTTTTCACTAGTTGTTAAAATAATTTCAATTAGAATTGTGTTAGCATTAGTCACTTTGCTTGATTTAGAATTGCAGCAACTAGATGTTAAGACTGAAGTTTTACATGGAGACTTAGATGAGGAAATTTATATGGAACAAACAGAAGGGTTTGTTCAGCATCGCAATAAGAAATTTGTCTGCAGGCTCAGGAAATCATTGTATGGCTTGAAGCAGTCGCCTCGGCAATGGTACAAGGAGTTTGATTCTTTCATGTTGAGTCAAAAATATATAAGAAGTGAATATGATCATTGTGTTTATTTTAAGAAATTAAATGATGGCATGTTCATTATCTTAGTGTTATATGTTGACTATATGCTTTTAGCAAGCAAAAGCATAGTGGAAATCAACAGGTTAAAGGCTCAGATGGCAATGACATTTGATATGAAAGATCCGGGAGCAGCAAGACAAATTTTGGCCATGGAGATTTTCAGAGATAGGAGAAATGGTAAGCTGTGGCTATCACAACAGAAGTATATTGAGAAAATACTCTTGAGGTTTGGTATGAACATTGTGAAGCCTGTGTCAATCCCTTTAGCTTCCCATTTTAAGCTTTCTTCTAGTTTATGTCCTAATACAGATGAAGAAAAGGATTATATGTCTCGAATTCCATATGCCAATGTAGTAGGATGTTTGATGTATGTGATCGTTTGTACTCGGCCAGATATTTCACATGCAGTTGGGGTTGTCAGCAGGTATATGGCAAATCCAGGTAAAGAACACTGG
This sequence comes from Pinus tabuliformis, assembly GCA_031772625.1. Lineage (NCBI taxonomy): Eukaryota > Viridiplantae > Streptophyta > Pinopsida > Pinales > Pinaceae > Pinus > Pinus tabuliformis. The sequence goes on along the minus strand of CM062818.1, from coordinate 340,273,867 downwards.
TCAACAGTGAAATGGGTGCTTCGGTATTTGAGAGGCACAAGTGATTATTGTATCGCTTATAATAAAAGTAGTGAATTTGTTTGTGGATATGTTGATTCTGATTTTGTAGGTGATTTGGATAAGAGAAGGTCAACTTCAGGGTATGTCTTTACTCTTGCAGGTGGAGCTATTAGCTGGATGTCAAAGCTACAGAACATTGTTGCTTTATCCACTACTGAAGCAGAATACATTGTTGCTTCGCATGCTTGCAAAGAAGCGGTTTGGTTGAAAGGTTTGATTGGTGAGTTTGGCAGGTTACAGGACAACATCAAATTATTTTGTGATAGTCAAAGTGCAATTCATTTGGCGAAGAATCCAGCCTATCATAGTAAATCAAATCATATACCAATCAAGTACCATTTTGTAAGACGGGTTATCACTGAAAGGGGTGTTTCTCTTGAAAAGGTGCATACGAAGGAAAACTATGCAGACATGTTCACGAAACTAGTTTTGTTAGAGAAGCTACGTTGGTGTTTGGCTTCTCTTGGCTTGCAGAAAAGATAAAAATAATAAATGAAAAAGGCATCAGGCTCATTGTTGTCAAGGTGGAGATTGTTGAGATTTTCGGTTTTATTAAATTGGGCAAAAAGCTCATGTATGTGACAAAAATAAGATTAGTTTCTATATGAGCTCCAGTATTTTTTGAGGAGGAGTTAATGCATCCTATATTTGTTGTGAGGGAATTTATGATTCAGTTTTATGCTCCAGCTATATAGAAATGTAATCTCGTAGAGGATTGAAAGTGTGTGTAAGAGTGTGTAGAGAAAATAGAGGAAATAGGGGAGAGCTGAGAGCATGTGTGAATTATTAGATTTGTTGTAATCTCCTTTGAATAATAAGATTGTCGATGCCTCTGTTCTAGTGGACGTAGCCCAGATTGGCTGGGTGAACCACTTTAAATCTCTGTGTTATATTTTTTGTGAGGTTTTTTTTTGTGTTGTGTATGTTTCTATTATTTTAGTTGTGCTTTGTTTAGTCTAACAATTCCTCCATCTAGTTAGACTACGGGATAAACTTATAAAACCTGGGAATATTTAAAATGTTATATACCCATTTTTTAGAGTTTGTATCTAAAATAAATCATCATCCGCTGCAACAACCCATTGCTACGGAAGCTCCTGTGATCGACATCAATCAAACCAGAATTCACATGAACGGAATCACATCCTGCCTTGGAGAAGAAACCAAAAAAACAATCAGAAATGGTAACCCATTAGGTCAAAACAATAATGAAAAAAATGGCTAAAACTAAACCCTAGTTATTTACCTGTAGTTCTGTAGCGATTTGTTCATGGCGTTGAGCTGCGCAGGTTGAGTAAATGCCGACGATCCATCCCTGCAACTTGGGAAAGCATTCGGAGAACGACGGGGAGGAGGGTGTCGGCCGAGGTATTGTTCTCAGCACCACAGTTCACCACAGAACATATCAAGGCCAAGAGCACAACATATATGAAAAATCCTATCGAAAATCCATGGTTTCCTAGCGAGGAAGGTAGCAATGAATAATGGCAATGATACACTCTAGTAAGGAGAATAGAGATTTATAGCCACATGATGCTTGCTGTATTCGCTTAGAACTTTAACCTTGTAAGCTTTATGAATGGCAACAGTTCCTCTTGAGAATGTGAACGGGAAACAATTTAAATTTTATCTGGACATGAGTTGGAAACGTTACAAAGGATGTGAACTAGAAATAGTTTAAGGTTTACCTAGATGCAAGTTCAAAACGTTACAAGAGTTGTAAATGTTACAATATAATTGCTTAATTATAAACTACAATTGACATGTGGTACGAGTATGCTTGCTTAATTATAAACTACAATTGACATGTGGTACGAGTATACGTTTCAGAATATGAAGAGGCATAAGTGTTGTTCCTCTTTGATCCACATCTTTTAGGTTAATATTTTATAATTTTTTTAAATATATTTCTCACTAATGAACATACGTGGTTATCAACAAGAGGTAAGTAAATTTTATATCATGCTTTGTAAAAAAGTAATTTAAGTATGATTTAAACATGTGTTCTAAACATGCAAGAAAGTTAATGTTGTGAATTTCATTGATAGATTTAGTGACGACTACAAAAATACACTGGCATCTTTCAATTCAGGTCATCGGATAAAAATATTTAATTAACACGCGGTAGCATAAATGATTGTAAAAACCGTGAACGAATAATGAAATGAATCATTTACAATGTACATTTGGCCTTCAATGACAGACCCAATGAAACGGATCATGCTATTCAACGCGATTGCTCTTATTGCTTGAGACTCGAGCAGCGTATGAAACTCAACGTGTCAAGAAACGAGGGAATTGTTAGCACGAAGAGAATTACAGACTGACGTTTTAGCCATTTAGTGGAACCAAATTAGCAGATCTCTACAGGCCCTTTGCCATATTTTTGATCCAATTCTGCTCATCAATGAAACTGCTACTTAAAAACGGCGCAGCCTCCTCATCACTGAGTTCACGCCACCATGAGACTCTTCGTTTATTAGTTGCACCATGTCCAGAACATTTGTACAGCCGATAATACACAGTTCTGCACATAGAAACGGAAGAGCGATCATGTTGTTAGAATATGATTCTGATAGTCCATGCATAGATCCAAGCATTACATTTGCTTTGTTGGGATAGTAAAGGCCTACGATTCTCTGGAAGGATCCTTTCAATTATCCCATCCTTCTGGGAAGATAATGTCAGCAATGTAAGTGTAAGCAAATACTACTCTCGAGTAACGTCCCCATGCCTTGCCGAGGTACATTAGTCCACGACCGGTAATGATATAATTTAGAAAGGTGGAGCCAGTGTTTCTACCCGGAGAGCATCTGCTTTGAGCTGTAATTGCGCCATTTAGCTCAGGATTCGTATGCAAACGACATTTCTAAGAGTACATAACCACCAGAGTTGTTTATCAGCTCTAAACCATGACAAAGCAAAACAATGAAAAACATTCTGCATGATCTGCAGTCAGTGAGTTTACGTCATAGAAATATTGTCGATCACCACATATGAAGTTGGCGGCACCTTCGATGAAACAACTTCTAAAGTAATGCCTCCTGCTCTCGTCCACCATAGTGTCTTGATACCCCAGAAATATGCATCCGTAAAAAGCACAACAATCTCCCAATATCCTCAGAGCCACAGCTTGATCGCCCGGACCATAAGAGTTCTGCACCAAAAATATGTACTTTTAAATAATGTCCAGTTTTAATAGGACATTATATATTATACTAGGATTTAATAGCAAAATACCTGGATTGTGATATATCTGGCCATGAAATCTGAAACAAACACAGACACCGTTGCGCTGTAAAATGTCCCTGCACTTGATTTAGCACTATCATTCCAAGTGATGACAGTATTGTTGGCACCCGAGCCACTCGGAACTATAAATGGCTTGTCTGCAGGAATCGTCACCTTCTCCCTGATCACATGAAGGCCACAACACTAAGTTTCTCATCCTAAAAGCCTCGTTTGTTGACAAAATTTAATGGAGAGATATATTGTTGAATCAAAACTATACAGAAAGGATCAGTCTTGTGACAAAATTATATCGTGAGAATCATATTCTCTTATGAAACTAATCAGCGGGTTCATTGGTTGCTCACTTATAAATGCTGGGTTTGACCTGAATTATGATCAACTGCATGTTATTCGCTGGAACCGCATTGATGGCATCCTTGACCATTGTAAAATGGCCGTTCCCTTCCTCCTTGGAAAGTTGAAACTACTATAACTCTGGCTACGCTCTTAAGTTTTCGAGACGATCTGCTATTCAACAATACCATGATATCCTTGTCTATATGGGTGTAGATATGAAGCGATGTCAAAAGCAAAGCGAAAAGAGTTACTCTCTTACAGTTAGACATCATGGATATATGAAAACAGTACGAGATCGAGGCAAACTGTGGAAGAAAGACCATATTATCACAGAAAACGCGTAGGTGGATAGGAACCGAAACACTTGCACTAGAACCCGACAGAAGATGGTATTTATATGAGCAGAAATCCAAGTATGATTTGAGTTTCATCTTAATTGCGGAGGCCCTTAAGGAAACGAGAGCCGGCGGAGGGACGATGCTAGTGCAAGGCAGAGATTGCTCTTTAAGTTGAGATGGTGGAGGCGAGGATGTCAGCTCTGCGCCGAAAAGCGTGGCCAGCAATGCTATAGTTAAATGACTACAGTGTCGAGACTCTTCATCCCATTTGAATTTGGGGGTAATATATTAAATTGTCGATGTGAGAGGAACATGTAACACAATTACCTTGTAGCGTTTGTACACCTCATTTAAATCTTTTATAGAGGTTGCTAATCTTACACTACCTTTTATAAATGCCATCTATGTTTTATCCAACCATCCAAATACAACCTTTAATATTACTTTTCTCCTTTTTAATTCCAGATAACCTTTCTCTCAACATCCTTCGGACAGGCCATTTATTAGTTTGTTTGTTTTTTTCATTCTTCAAGGTACAGCACGGTAGTATAATTTAGTTTTTATTTTTATTATTTCATCTCAGTACAACAGAGTATATTTTAGAGGGAAACATATTTTAACCAAATTTTAAGACATCATAGTGCTGTTGTATCTTTTAACGCCGTGCAGTCTGATTTAGGACATGGATGTTGCTTTTCAATAAGATATAACTATGTTTTATATTGCCATTATATTTTAAAATGTGGAGGTTAAAATTATTATTTTCCCATTTAGATTTACATAAACTAATAACTTATTTATTTTAATTTTAAAAATATATAAAAGTTAGGATGATTTTAAATAATAAATAAAAACATATTTTAAAAATTTTAAATTAGAAATGGAAAAATATATTTTTAATAATTAAAAATTATAAATAGAAAATACTATTAAAATTTTAATGTAAATTTTATATAATTAGCAACACAAATTATACATATCAGTGAAAAAAAATTAATAATAAATTGAAAAATGAAAACTCCTGTGTAAAATTTGGACAGACGATGTGAACAGTGAAGATGACTGGGAACCACACTTCTGACCGGTCAGTAACCCATTCAAAAACATCAGGATGGCAACGAAGGAATTAACGTAATCTCGCTCATTAAGGACATTGAACTCATTTAATGTACTCCCCGTGCACTTCCTCAACCTCAACAAAATAAAAAGGGCGGGGCGTTGTCTACAGAGCGCCAAATTTACTCCGACATCAAAAAAATCATTGGAATCTGTTTTGTTTTTCAAAAAGAATTCAGAGAGTATAAGTGTTTATAAAATTTATTAACTAACAATTGCACTTAAAGGTTCACAGGTAAACTTAAGAAATAGAGGATTTGGGGAATTCCTCTCACTGGATTAAAGTCATTTCACTATTTTGGATCAATGATTCAAATCTAATAAAGATAAAAAAGTTAGGAAAGAACCCTTGAAACTAAAAAATGTAATTTTCTCAACTCAAAGATGTGGGATATATATGATAAATGGTTATTTCTTAACCGAAAGGTGCAAGGGTGCTTCTCATATATAACCTTACATTTGCATACTAAGATCACCACCCACTGCTTTACGTTGGACTGACACACAGACGTCTATTGTTATTCATGAGTTTAATTGTTGCTTTGATGGTTGAAGGGTTCCATTGGTATTGATGAGTTTAATTGTCGCTTTGATGGTTGAAATAACATCGTGTTTTATAAATATCTAATGAAAATGATAAATTTCTTGGACTCATTCTGAAACCTAAATACAACTCAAGATGCATGTTATATTTCAAAGTTTATCATTGTCATTTGGCATATGGTTCTCATTGCTACCTTTTAAGATCACCTAATATACTTAGAATCACAAAAATTTGTGGTACATTTAGCATCATACCATCTTATTATAATGGTTCATGAATGTGGAAGTGGTGCATTATTTCAAGCAATTTCCCCTTGTAGTGGGACAACACAAAGCTTTTGAAAAGCTCCAAAAGTTAGTGACCGATGCAAAGGCTAACTCTCCCTTCTCCCGAGTTGGCAAGGGTGGTTCTGGCAAAACTTTGCTTCTGAAGACACTCTTCGACAACCAAAAGGTTGTTGGAAATATTAACGGCAACCACCACCTTAAACACACTGACAACCAACATGCTTGCCCAGGGTTGTTGGAAATATTAATGCAAACCACCGCCTTAAACACACTCAGAACCAGCATGCTTGCCAGTGAACCACTACACTGTTGTAATTTTTTTTGCAAGCAGAATGACAGAAGTAAGAACAGAATTTCAGAGCGGACCATTCCACAACACATCAGAGAGGTTAAAGCATTTAATGAAGTTTAATAAATAGATATGGGCAAATCTTCATTTCGCGACTTTTTCCCACACTCCACAACACCTGCAAGTTCATAAAATCATTTACTATGTAAAATCGTCCATGTTGCGTATTAAATTTTTTGTCTGTCATGTAATTAATGTGAAATTGGTATGTTAGGATAAATATGCAAGTAAAAGTCATTTGTAATGTTGGGCAATTTAGGGAGCGAGATGTAGTGAGGAGAAAATCGTGGAGGAAATTTTTGTGGGCGCGTGAAAGAAAGCATGGGACACCCTCCAGACAGCCTACCAAGGCATGGCAAAAGTCAAGACAACAAAACTGCAAATGTCGAGAAGAGATTTTGAAACACTTTGTATGAAAGATTCTGAGAATGTAGACTCATTTTTTACACATGTAATTGGGTTGGTTACTCAAATCAAGTCTCATGGTGAGAGACTTGAAGAAAGAAGAATAGTTGAGAAAGTTTTGAGAAGTTTGCCAACAAGGTTTGATGCCATTGTTGTGGCCATAGAAGAGACAAAGAATCTCTCAGAGTTATAAGTGGATGAGCTTCATGCATCACTGATTTCTCACGAACATAGACTAAATAGAGGAGCAAGCTCCTGATTGGAGCATGCGTTCAAGACACAAGTATCATTTGGTCAAGGTAGAGGCAGAGCAAAATCATATGCTAGAGGAAGAGGAAGAAGCCCACATAGAGGTGGAAGAAGTAGCCCTTCAAGCTCAAGTGGAAGGGGCAGCAATCAAAATCCAAGTCAAGGCCCAAGCCAAAATCAAGCACAAGGTCAGAGGTATGATAAATCTCAAGTTCAATGTCATTACTATAAGAAGTATGGTCATTACGCAAATGAATGTAGAAAGAAGAAATATGACATTAGTAACAAACCAAGTGTAAATTTCACTAAAGAAAATCAAAACCATGATAACATGTTTTTATCTTGTAATGTAGCACAAGAAAAACAAAGTGATATATGGTATCTATATTTAGGGTGTAGGAACCACATGTCAGGGAAAATAGAAATGTTTTCCAATCTAGATGAAAGTGTGAAATTTGAAGTGACATTAGGGACAGATCGCAAAGTATCTGTCATGGGAAAAGGAAGAGTTAATATCTTAACAAAGAAGGGAGAGAAGAAGTACATCTCAGATGTTTTCTTTGTCCCTGTTCTAAAGCATAATCTCATAATAATTGGACAACTCATGCAAAAGGGCTACAATGTCTTCTTCAAAAATGATGAGTGCACAATTTTGGATAGGCCTCCAAGCAAACAGCTGATTGCAAAGGTTCAGATGAAAAACAATAGAATGTTTCCCCTAAAGATAAGATCAGACTTGAAGAAAGAAGTTTCACAAGCACAACTATCAATGAACTCACAAGAGGATGGAAGAAAAGAGGCAACTGTCACACAAGTGAACTATCAAGCAGAGGTAAAAGATGAAAATTGGTTATGGCATTTGAGATTTGGACATATCAACTTTGGAGGTTTGAATTTTCTGCATAGGAAAGGCATGATGAAGGGATTACCACTCATAGAAAAAATGGACAGCCTATGTGAAGGATGCATCTTGGGCAAGCAACACAGGGAGACATTTCCAACAGGAAAGTCAGTAAGGGAAAAGGCACCTTTGGAGATTGTCCATTTAGATTTATGTGGAGCAATGCAAACACCATCAATTGGTGGCAGCCACTATGTATTGACCTTCATATATGACTACACAAGGAAGACATGGGTCTATCTCCTAAAACAAAAAAGTGAACTGTTTGAGTGCTTTCGCCAGTACAAAGCTCTTGTTGAGAAGTAACGTAGACACTACATCAAAGTTCTTAGCACTGACAGAGGTGGAGAATACATCTCAAATGATTTCCTTCAATTTTGCAGGGAACATAAAATTCACAAGCAATTTACAAAAGGATATACACCTCATCAAAATGGTGTGGCGGAAAGGAAGAATAGGACCATTATGGAAATGGCAAGGAGTATGTTGAAGGCAAAGCATTTGCCAAATGATTGTTGGGTTGAACCTGTTGCTTATGCAACATATATCTTGAATAGATGTCCAACCAAAAGCGTTCATAACATGGTTTCTGAAGAGGCATGGATTGTAGGTTCTAACCCTGTACAGAAATTACCTGCATATGAATTCTAAAACACAGAAAATAAATAATGCGAGAGTAGAACACATATACATAGAGATTTTCCCTTGGATCCCAAAGCCGGGATGACCATATTAATTTTTCATTACGTTCCTTTCAATGTTATAATACATATTTATACATGACGAAGCATCCAATACCATGGACCGAAAACCATCGCGTCCAATACCATGGACCAAAAACCATCGCATCCAAAAAATATGTTCGAAATTCATGCACAAAACCATAGGTGAGTCCGCCGAACCTAACATAGGGTCCAAAACCAAAATTTTCTGGGGCGCTGCCCCGGACCCTATAAAGTGGGGTTACGGGTGCCCCTCAAACCCCCTTTAATTATGTGGAAAGAATATAACACAACCCAACATTCTCCCACTTGTTGTTTTCTTTCCATAAGGGGCCACAAGAGAGCTTAATCATTTTTCCAGCCCTAAAATGCCCATTGTCTCTCTACACCAAGAGAACTTCTCGGAGCTCATAGATTTTGTCAATGCATCTGCAGTATTATTCAAAGTTTCCACCTTTACCAGCAACACCTTTTTTTCTTCTATCATATCCCTCACAAAGTGATACTGAACATCAATATGCTTTGTCTTTGAATGATATGCGGGGTTCTTTGCCAAGAAAATTGCACTTTGGCTGTCACAGTCTATCCTTATAGCTTCCTGTACTAACCCCATACTTGAACACAATCTCTGCAACCAAACTGCTTCCTTGCTTGCATGGGTGGCTACCATGTATTCTGCCTCTATAGTTGACTGTGCCAATATTGATTGTTTCTTACTCATCCAACTGACTGCACCTCCAAATAGGTTAAACACATACCCACTTTTAGATCTTCTCTGATCCAAATCTCCAACCTAGTCTGCATCAACAAAGCCATGAATATCCAACACTCTATCCAATCCTAGTCTTCCTTGGTAGCACAAACCATAATCACTAGTGCCACACAAATACCTGAAAACCTGCTTCACTAATGTCCAGTGCTCCTTCCCTAGTTTTGACATAAACCTGCTCAATACTCCCATTGCATGTGCAATGTCTGGTCTAGTAGAGACCATTGCATACATCAGGCTATCGACTGCACTTGCATATGGAACACAGGACATGTCCTCTTCCTCTTCTTGTGTCTTGGTACAATTTTCAGCAAATAACCTCACACCTACAGGAATAGGAACCTTCACCAGTTTACTATCTTGCATATTAAACCTCTGCAATATTGTCTCAACATACTTCCTCTGGTTTAACCAGAGCTTCCTCTTTGCTTGATTCATTTTAATTTCCATGCCCAAAATATAGTTTACAGCACCAAGATATTTCATGTCGAATTTGGAGGACAATTGGATCTTCAAATCCTGGATAACTTGTTTGTCATTTCCAACCAACAACAAATCATCCACATACAAGACCAAATAAATAACACGGCCACCAATTAATTTAAAATACACATAGTGATCTGCTTTGCTTTTGGTAAAGCCAAGTCCCTGTATAAATGTATCAAATTTCTGATACCACATCCTTGGTGATTGTTTTAACCCATATAGAGACTTCTTTAACTTACATACCAGTTCTTTCTTACCCTTCACCGCAAAGCCTTCAGGTTGCTTCATGTAGATCTCCTCTTTCAGATCTCCGTGAAGAAATTTTGTCTTCACATCCATCTATTCTACCTCAAATTCAAAAGCAGCAGCAACAGATAAAAGTAATCTAATAGAAGTTACCTTGGCAACAGGAGAGAAAATATCATCAAAATCAATTCCGGGCAGCTGGGAATAACCTTTTGCTACCAACCGAGATTTGTATTTCTGCACTTTTCCTTCTGCATTTGTCTTTTTTTTTTAACACCCATTTGCTGCCAATGGGTTTCCTTCCAGCCGAAAACTCCACCAAATCCCAAGCCTCATTTTTGTGCAAAGACGCCATTTCATCAACCATGGCCTCTTTCCAGAGTTTTCCATCCTCTGAATCCACTGCTTCCTTCACAGTTCTAGGATCATCATCAGTAATAGACAAAGAAAAATTTGAATAGAAAGCAGATGGACTATATCTTTCTGGTTGCCTTCTTTATCGAACTGATCTTCTCATAGCCGGAGTTTGTGGCTCTTCATCTTCTGATTCCTCCTCTGCTGTAGAGTCTGATTCTTCCTCCTTTAGCTCAAACTCTATCTTCTCAGGTTCCTTTGGTTGGAATTCATGTTTAATAACATCTTTCACCTCTCTGAACACCACATCTCGGTTGTACATAACCTTCCTTGTTACTGGGTTCCAAAGCGTATAACCCTTTAAACCATCCTTATACCCAATAAAGATGCACTTTTCAGATTTACTATCCAACTTTGTTCTTTTCTCCTTTGGATCATGTACATATGCATCACATCCAAATACCCTTAGATGTGAAAGAGAGGGTTTCTTACTAGTCCATACCCCTTATGGAGTCTTATCCTCCAACAGTGATGAAGGTGACCTGTTGACCAGGTAACATGTGGTATCCACCGCCTCTGCCAAGAATTCCTGTCCTAACCCGGCACCACTGAGCATGCTTCTTGCTCTTTCCATCAATGTCTTGTTCATTATTTCTACAACTCCATTTTGCTGAGGTGTTTATGGAGTAGTTTTCTGCCGTGCTATACCACACTTCTTTCAAAATTCTTCAAATTCCTTACTGCAAAACTCTCCACCACTATCTGTCCTCAGCACCTTTATCTTCTTCTCTGTCTGGTTTTCCACTAGAACCTTAAATTCTTTAAACCTATCATAGGCTTCAAATTTCTTCTTAAGGAAATATATCCATGTATTCCTTGAGAAGTCATCTATAAATGATACATAGTACACAGACTTACATAGTGATGGAACCTTCATAGTACACAGACTTACACAGTGATGGAACCTTCACAGGTCGAAACACATCACTGTGCACAAGCTCTAATATATGTTTCACCCTCTTACCACCGGAGGGGAACCTCACCCGATTCTGCTTCCCGTATACAAAATTTTCATAAAAATCAAAATCCAGAGAGCTATTACTCATACTTTCTACCATACCTTTACCATAAAGTATTGAAGGCCCTTCTCTCCAGTATGTCCAAGAGTTTGATGCCACAGCATGGTCTTTTCTCCAGAGACCACTAGATTTTCTGCTCCACTTTCAGGAACCACGGAACTGTTGCAAACATCAACAACAGTGCTACCTTGCAGCTTGTACAGAGTTCCAATCCGAACTCCCCGCATCAATACTAGTGTTCCCCGAACCATCTTGCAGGTATCCTTCTCGAACACTATTTTTACACCTGCAAGATCCCACTTACTAACAAAAATCAGATTTCTGGCTAATGCAGGAATATGCGGAACACCAGGAACTGTTCTAACCCTTCCACCTTGCAGCTTCAACTTTACTTTTCCACGACCAATGATTCTAGCCTTCCCGTCATCCCCAAGAAGACATCACCACCATCATATTTCTCATACTCACAGAACCACTCTCTATGGGGAGTGAAGTGAAAGGATGCACCTGAGTCAATCAACCATGCCTCATGATCTACATGTGTACTTGAAGAAGCCAAGTACACATCCCCACCTTCATCTGAGGTGGTTTTCGCCTCTACAAAAAGAGTATCATCAGATCCATTTCCTTTATCAAGAGCTTTAGATTTACAGTCTCTTTTGAAGTGCCCTTCCTTTCTACATTTCTAGCACACCACCTTTACAGGTTTTCCTAGAGATTTAGATCTCCCTCTAGATTTAGATCTCCCACTCGATGACTTATTTTTGTTTCTGTTCTGGGACCATCCTCGTATAGACAAGGCATCACCATTCTGACTCTCCATATTTTTCTGTCTCATCTCCTCTACCAACAAGGATGAGACTATTTCATCAAAATGCAAGGCAGTTGCATTGCTACCTATTGCAATAACCAGACTATCCCACGAATCTGGTAGAGAACAAAACAAACTGATGCACTTATCTTCATCTTAAATTTTAATATCAACAGATGCTAACTGACTTACCACTGTATTAAATGTGTTCAGATTCTCTATCACCGACTCTCCATCTTTCATCCTCAGGTTATACAGCTTTTTCCGCAGGAATACATTATTCACCAAAGACTTAGATTGGTAAAAAGTCCCTAACTTGTCCCACAAAGCCTTTGTCGTAGCTTCCCCTGATACATTCAACAATATTGAATCTGAGACACACAATCGTATTGTGCTCTTTTCCTTCCAATCCAATTTCTTCCATTCTTTATCGGACACTCTCGTTGATTTAGTACCCGGATCTACTGCGATCCACTGATCTTTATCCACCAACAGATCCTCCATCTTGATTTTCCACAACTCAAAACTCTGACCATTAAATTTCTCGATCTCTATGTTTCCATTGCTCACCATCTTCTTTCAACACCAGAACTGATCTCGCAGATCTCCCATTGAACGGGATCTACCATAGGCCCGAGCAAAACCCCTCATTAACAAAGGCATCCCCTTGAAGCCAAATCTACTCTGATACCAAATGTAGGTTTTAACCCTGTACAGAAATTACCTGCATACGAATTCTAAAACACAGAAAATAAATAATGCAAGAGAAGAAGACATAAAACACATATACATAGAGATTTCCCCTCGATCCCAAAATCGTGACTACTAGCTTGATTTTTCTTTATGTTCCTTTCAATGTTATAATACATATTTATACATGCCGAAGCATCCAATACCATGAACTGAAAACCATCACGTCCAATACCGTGGACCAAAAACCGTTGGGTCCAAAAAACATGTGTGAAAATCATGCACAAAACCATAGGTAGGTCCATCCAACCTAACATAGGGTCCAAAACCAAAATTTTTCGGGGTGCTGCCCCAAACCCCATAAAGTGGGGTTATGGGTGCCCCTCAAATCCCCTGTTAACTACGTGGAAAGAATATAACACAACCCAACATGGAGTGAAAGAAAGCATAGTGTCACCCACATGAGAGTTTTTGGTTGCGTGGCATATGCACATGTCCCGGGTGAGTTGAGGAAGAAGTTGGACAACAAGGGGGAGAAATGTATATTTGTTGGATACATTGATGAATCCAATGAATACAAGCTCTACAATCCATCAATTAAGAAAGTCATAATTAGCAGAGATGTGTAGTTCATAGAAGAGGAAGCATGGGATGGAAGTTTAGAGAAGATAGTCAATGTGAAAGCATGTATACCACATGAGGACAAAGAGGAATTGACAACAACAAGTAATTCATCAACAGTAACTCCCTCTACTCCTATTCAAGTATAGCAAAGTGGGCAGCAAGGAACACCATCAAAAAATAATTGGAAAACGTCACGTAGTCAAACAAGTACTTCTCCAAGCATGCCGCAAAGCGCAACATGAAGTGACATATCAGGCCCATCTTCAACAAGCATAAGAAGACCAAAATTCAAAAATTTGAATGAAATATATGAGCAAGAAGAAGTTGATAGCAGCGCTAGTCTGAATTCATTATTTTCTTTGTTTTTTCATGTTGATGACCCAATCCATTTTGATGATGTATTCAAAGATGAAAAATGGGTTGCGACAATGGAGGAAGAAATAGAAGCAATAGAAAGGAACGACACGTGGGAGTTAGTGAACCTTCTGCAAGGAAAAGAAGTCATTGGAGTGAAGCCCGTGTTTATACCCTGAGAGTATCTGCTTTGAGCTGTAACTGCGCCATTTAGCTCAGGAATCGTATGCAGACGACATTTCTAAGAGTACATGTTGTAACTGCGCCATTTAGCTCAAGAATCGTATGCAGACGACATTTCTAAGAGTACATAACCACCAGAAACGTTTATCAGCACTAAACCATGACAAAGAAAAACAATGGAAACATTTTGCATGATATGCAGTCAGTGAGTTTACCTCATAGAGAGATTGTCCATCACCACATATGAAGTCGGCGACACCTTCGATGAAACAGCTTCTAAAGTAATGCCTCCCGCTCTCGTCCAGCACAGTGTCTTCATACCCCAGAAATCTGCATCCATAAAAAGCACAACGATCTCCCGATATCCTCAGATCCACAGCTTGATCGCCCAGACCATAAGAATTCTGTACCAAAAATATGTACTTTTAAATAATGTCCAGTTTTAATAGGACATTATATATTATACTAGGATTTAATAGCGAAATACTTGGATTGTGATATATCTGGCCATGAAATCTAAAGCAAACACAAACACCGTTGCGTTGTAAAATGCCCCCCCACATGATTTAGCACTATCATTCCAAGTGATGACAGTATTGTTGGCACCCGAGCCACTCAGAACTATAAATGGCTTGTCTGCAGGAATCGTCACCTTCTCACTGATCACATGAAGGCCACAACACTAAGTTGCTCATCCTAAAAGACTAGTTTCTAGACAAAATTTAATGGAGAGATATATTGTTGAATCCAAACTATGCAGAAAGTATCAGTCTTCTGACAAAATTATATCGTGAGAGTCATATTCTCTCATGAAACTAATCTGCGGGTTCATTGGTTGCTCACTTATAAATGTCGGGTTTGACCTGAATTATGATCAAGTGCATGTTATTCGCTGGAATCGCATTGATGGCATCCTGGACCGTTGTAAAATGGTCGTTCCCTTCCTCCTCTCGCTACACTCTTAAGTTTTCGAGACGATCTGCTATTCAACAATACCGGGATATCCTTATCTATATGGGTGTCGTTCATCAGATGGCGTTGAGAAATTGTAGGGATAGAGTAAGCAAGTTTTAGAGAAAAGATATGAAGCGATGTCAAAAGCAAAGCGAAAAGAGTTACTCTCTTACAGTTAGACATCATGGATATATGAAAACAGTACTAGATGGAGGCAAACTGTGGAAGAAAGACGATATTATCACAGAAAACAAGTAGGTGGATAGGAACCCAAACACTTGCACTAGAACCCGACAGAAGATGGTATTTATATGAGAAGAAATCCAAGTATGATTTGAGTTTCATCTTAATTGCCGAGGCCCTTAAGGAATCGATAGCCGCCCGAGGGACGATGCTAGTGCAAGGCAGAGATTGCTTTTTAAGTTAAGATGGGGGAGGCGGGGATGTCAGCTCTGTGCCGAAAAGCATGGCTAGCAATGTTATAGTTAAATGACTACAGTGTCGAGACTCTTCATCGCATTTGAAGTTGGAGGTAATATATTAAATTGTCAATGTGAGAGGAACATGTAATGCAATTGCCTTGTAGCGTGTGTACACCTCATTTAAATATTTTATAGAGGTTGATAATCTTACACTACCTTTTATAAATGCTAGTTATGCTTTATCCAACCATCCAAATACAACCTTTAATCCTACTTTTCTCCTTTATAATTCCGGATAATCTTTCTCTCAACACATCCTTCAGACAGACCATTTATTAGTTTGTTTGTTTTTTTCATTCTTCAAGGTACAACAAGGTAGTATAATTTAGCTTTTATTTTTATTATTTCATCACAGTACAACAGAGTATATTTTAGAGGGAAACAAATTTTAACGAAATTTTAAGACATCACTGTGCTGCAGTATCTTTTAATGCCGTGCAGTCTGATTTAGGACATGGTTGTTGCTTGCGATGAGATATAACTATATTTTATATTGCCATTATATTTTAAGATGTGGAGGTTACTATTATTATTTTCCCATTTAGATTTACATAAATTAATAATTTATTTATTTTAATTTTAAAAATATATAAAAAGTATGATGATTTTAAATAATAAATAAAACATATTTTAAAATTTTAAAATTAGAAATATAAAAATATATTTTTAATATAAATAAAAATTATAAATGAAAAATACTATTAAAATTTAAATGTAAATTTTATATAATTACCAACACAAATTATACATATCAATGAAAAGAAAATTAATAATAAATTGAAAAATGAAAAATTCTGTGTAAAATTTGGACAGAGGAAGTGAATAGTGAAGATGACTGAGAACTACACTTCTGACCGGTCAGTAACCCATTCAAAAACAGCAGGATGGCAACGAAGGATTTAACGTAATCTTGCTCATCAAGGACAGTGAACTCATTTAATGTACTCACCGTGCACTTCCTCAACCTCAACAAAATAAAAAGGGCGGGGCGTTGTCTACGGAGCGCCAAATTTACCCCGACATCAAAAAAATCATTGGAATCTAGTTTTTTTTTTTTTTTTTAATCGGAGTGTAAGTGTTTATAAAATTTATTAACTAACAATTGCACTTAAAGGTGTATAGGTAAATTTAAGAAATAGAAGATTTGGGGAATTCCTCTCACCATTTTAAGGTCATTTCATTGTTTTGGATTAATGATTCAAATCCAATAAGGATAAAAAAGTTATGAAAGAACCCTTGAAACCCAAAAATATAATTTTCTCAACCTAAAATTGTACTATATATATGATAAATAGTTGTTTCTTAACCCAAAGGTGCAAGGGTGCTTCTCATACATAACCTTACATTTGCATACTAAGATCGCCACCCATTGCTTTACATTGGACATCTAGACGTCTATTGTTATTCATGAGTTTAATTGTTGCTTTGATGGTTGAAGGGTTCCATTGGTATTCACGAGTTTAATTGTTGCTTTGATGGTTGAAATAACATCGTGTTTTATAAATATGTAATGAAAATGATAAATTTCTTGGACGCATTCTGAAACCTAAATACAACTCAAGATGCATGTTATATTTCAAAGTTTATCATTGTCATTTGGCATATGGTTCATTGCTACTTTTTATGATCACCTAATATACTTAGAATCAAAAAAAAATTGCGGTACATTTAGCATCATACCGTTTTATTATAATGGTTGATGAATGTGGAAGTGGATACATTATTTCATGCAATTTCCCCTTTAGTGGGACAACACAATGCTTTTGAAAAGCTCCAGAAGTTAGTGACCGATGCAAAGGCTAACTCTCGCTTCTCCCGAGTTGGAAAGGGTGGTTTTGGCAAAACTTTTCTTCTGAAGACATTCTTCAACACCCAAAAGGTTGTTGGAAATATTAATGCCAATCATTGTCTTAAACACACTAACAACCAGCATGCTTGCCCAGGGTCGTTGGGAATATTAATGCCAACCACCGCCTTAAACACACTGAGAACCAACATGCTTGCCAGTGAACGACTACATTGTTGCAATTTTTTTTGCAGGCAGAATGACAGAAGTCAGAACAGAAGTTCCGAGCGGACCATTCCGCAGCACATCACAAAGGTTAAAGCATTTAATGAAATTTAATAAATAGATATGGGCAAATCTTCATTCCCCGACTTTTTCCCACACTCCACAACACGTGCAAGTTCATAAAATCATTTACTATGTAAAATCGCCAATGTTGCATATTAAATTTTTTGTCTGTCATGTAATTAATGTGAAATTGGTATGTTAGGATAAATATGAAAGTAAAAGTCATTTGTATTGTTGGGAAAATAGGGAGCTAGAGTCTATGAGGTAGTCCAAAAAATCGTGGAGAAAATTTTACGGAATTTTACAGAAGTTTACTCCGCAACCCAGTGAGCTTAAATCACAGTAAGTCTTTTGTGTTTTACTTGGAGAATCCAATTTATCGGGCCAATCTGTTTTCCTATGTTTTATATCACAGTAAATCTTTTGTGTTTTACTTGGAGAATCCAATTTATCAGGCGAATGTATTTTCCTATGTTTTATATTATAATCAAAAGTATGTTATGTTGCCTTCACAAGTAAATTTCCATAGCCCTCTTTTATTTTACTCTAATTTTCCCTGAGTGAACTATGTGTTTTATTTAAAGTCCCTGTGTGGTTGCGATATTCTCGAGGCAACGAAAGATTTACCTTTCCGCAACTGAAGTTGACCTTGCTTACCGTTCCGCACATAAATTTATTTTTCTAACATGGTATCAGAGTGGGTTAAATATTGTTAGTGTAAAAACAAGTGTTTTTACTAGCAATTAAAATTTGTTTTTGAAGGCAGAATTTTTAGCAGCTAGAAAGTTTTTTTACACTCAGAAATGGCAACATCAAGCACAAGCTTGACTAATCCTCAGATACCTCAGTTTAATGGCAAAAATTATGATTATTGGGCTATTACAATGAAGGCCATGTTTTCGTCTCAAGACATTTGGGATTTGGTGGAGAATGGTTTTCAAGAACCAGCAGATGCAACATCATACAATGCCTTGTCTCAAGCAGAAAGTGATCTGTTGAGGGACAACACGAAGAAGGATTCAAAAGCCCTGTCCTATATTTTCCAAGAAGATCATGAAAGTATTTTCCCAAGGGTTGCAGCAGCAACGAAGTCCAAGCAAGCATGGGACACCCTCCACACAACCTACCAAAGCATGGAAAAAGTCAAGACAACAAAACTGCAAATGTCAAGAAGAGATTTTGAAACACTTTGTATGAAAGAGTCTGAGAATGTAGACTCGTTTTTTACACATGTAATTGGGTTGGTTACTCAAATCAAGTCCCATGGTGAAACACTTCAAGAAAGAAGAATAGTTGAGAAAGTTTTGAGAAGTTTGCCTGCAAGGTTTGATGCCATTGTTGTGGCCATAGAAGAGACAAAGGATCTCTCACAGTTCTCAGTAGATGAGCTTCATGCATCACTGATTTCTTATGAACATAGACTAAATATAGCAGCAAGCTCCTGATTGGAGCATGCCTTCAAGACACAAGTATCATTTGGTCAAGGTAGAGGTAGAGAAAAATCATATGCTAGAGAAAGAGGAAGAAGCCCACATAGAGGTGGAAGAAGTAGCCCTTCAAGCTCAAGTGGAAGGGGCAGCAATCAAAATCCAAGTCAAAGTCCAAGCCAAAATCAAGCACAAGGTCAAAGTTATGATGAATCTCAAGTTCAATGTCATTACTGTAAGAAGTATGGTAATTATGCAAATGAATGTAGAAAGAAGCAATATGACATTAGTAACAAACCAAGTGTAAATTTCACAAAATAAAATCAAATCCATGATAGCATGTTTTTATCTTTTAATGTAGCACAAGAAAAACAAAGTGATATATGGTATCTAGATTCAGGGTGTAGCAACCACATGTCAGGGAACATAGAAATGTTTTCCAATTTAGATGAAAGTGTGAAATTTGAAGTGACGTTAGGGACATATAGAAAAGTCTCTATCATGGGAAAAGGAATATTTAATATGTTAACAAAGAAGGGAGAGAATAAGTACATCTCAGATGTTTACTTTGTCCCTGTTCTAAAGCATAACCTCATAAGCATTGGACAACTCATACAAAAGGGCTACAATGTCTTATTAAAAAATGATGAGTGCACAATTTTGGATAGGCCTCCAAGCAGACAAGTGATTGCAAAGGTTCATATGACAAACAATAGAATGTTTCCCCTAAAGATAAGATCAGACTTGAAGGAAGAAGGTTCACAAGCACAACTATCAATGAACTCACAAGAGGATGGAAGAAAAGAGGCAGTTGTCACACAAGTGAACTATCAAGTAGAGATAAAAGATGAAAATTGGTTATGGAATTTGAGATTTGGACATCTGAACTTTGGAGGTTTGTATTTTCCGCATAGGAAAGGCATGATGAAGGGATTACCACTCATAGGAAAAACGGATAGCCTATGTGAATGATGCATCTTGGGCAAGCAACACAGGGAGACATTTCCAACAGGAAAGTCAGTAAGGGCAAAAGAACCTTTGGAGATTGTCCACTCAGATTTATGTGGAGCAATGCAAACACCATCAATTGGTGGCAGCCACTATGTATTGACCTTCATATATGACTACACAAAGAAGACATGGGTCTATCTCCTAAAACAGAAAAGTGAAGTGTTTGAGTGCTTTCACCAATATAAAGCTCTTGTTGAGAAGCAAAGTGGACACTACATCAAAGTTCTTAGCACTGACAGACGTGGAGAATACATCTCAAATGATTTCCTTTGATTTTGCAGGGAACGTGGAATTCACAAGCAATTTACAACAAGATATACACCTCAACAAAATGGTGTGGCGGAAAGGAAGAATAGTACCATTATGGAAATGGAAATGCGTATGTTGATGGAAAAGCATTTTCCAAATGATTATTGGGCTGAAGTTGTCGCTTATGTAGCATATATCTTGAATAGATGTCCAACCAAAAGCATCCATAACATGGTTTTTGAAGAGGCATGGAATGGAAGAAAGCATAGTGTCACCCACATGAGAGTTTTTGGTTGTGTGGCATGTGCACATGTCCCGTATGAGTTGAGGAAGAAGTTGGACAACAAGGGGGAGAAATGTATATTTGTTGGATATAGTGATGAATCCAAGGAATACAAGCTCTACAATCCATCAATCAAGAAAGTCATAATTAGTAGAGATGTGTAGTTCATAGAAGAGGAAGCATGGGATGGAAGTTTAGAGAAGATAGTTAATGTGAAATCATGTATACCACATGAGGACAAAGAGGAATTGACAACAACAAGTAATTCGTCAACAGTAACTCCCTCTACTCCTATTCAAGCACAACAAAGCAGGCAACAAGGAACACCATCAAAAAATAATAGGACAACGTCATGCAGTGAAGCAAGTGCTTCTCCAAGCACGCCACAAAGCGCAACACCAAGTGACATATCAGGCCCATCTTCAGCAAGCATAAGAGGACCAAAATTCAGAAATTTGAATGAAATGTATGAGCAAGATGAAGTTGATAACAGCGCTAGTCTGAATTCATTATTTTCTTTGTTTTGTCATGTTGATGACCCAATCCATTTTGATGTTGTAGTCAAAGATGAAAAATGGGTTGCGACAATGGAGGAAGAAATAGAAGCAATAGAAAGGAACGACACATGGGAGTTAGTGAACCTTCCGCAAGGAAAAGAAGTCATTGGAGTGAAGTGGGTCTATAAGACCAAGAGCAATGTCGATAGGAAGATTGAAAGGCACAAAGTAAGGCTAGTTGTTAAAGCATATAAGAAGCAGCGTGGAAGAGATTATGAAGAGACGTTCACACCAGTTGCGAGGATGGAGATGGTGCGTACAATTGTGGCGATTGTCGTGCAACATAAATGGAAAGTGTGTCAAATGGATGTAAAGTCAGTGTTCTTGAATGGAGTGTTGAAAGAGGAAGTGTATGTTGCGCAACTGTCTGGTTATGAGGTAGAAGGAAAAGAAGACAAAGTGTATCGATTGAGGAAAGCTCTTTATGGGCTGAAGCAAGCACCGCGTGTATGGTACAACAGGATAGATGCCTACTTGTTGGACAATGGTTTCGACAAGTGTGACGGTGAGCCTACTCTCTACATCAAAGAGAACGATGGTTAGATTCTCATTGTTGTCTTATATGTTGATGAGTTGATTTTTACAATCAGTGATGCTTTTCTCATCATTGATTTCAAACAATTCATGAAGAATGAATTTGAAATGACTAACTTGGGGTTGCTAAGATATTTTTTGGGCATAGAAGTAAAGCAAACAAAAAATGGCATTTTTATCTCTCAAGCAAAGTATGTGGCAAACATTTTAGAGAGGTTTAAAATGTAGAACAACAAGCCCGCACCAACTCCAACCGTCATGGGGTTGAAGTTGAGCAAAGAAGATTGCAACTGCAATGTCAATTCAACGTTATACAAAAGTATGATAGGAAACATGATGTATTTGACTGCCACAAGGCTAGATCTAATGTATGCAGTGAGTTTGGTGTCAAGGTTCATGGAGACACCAAAGGAGACACATTGGCAAGTAGTGATAAGAATTCTAAGATATGTTAATGGGAGAAAAAAATATGGCATTTTGTACACCGCAATAAATGATTTCAGGTTGGTTGGTTACACCGATAGTGATTGGGAAGGAAGTGTCGATGACATAAAGAGCACGTCAGGATATGTTTTTCATTTGGGTTACAGATCCATTTTATGGGCTTCCAATAAGGAGCCGATAGTTTCATTGTCAACAACAGAAGCTGAATATGTCGCTGCAATAGTAGCAATGTGTTAGGCAGTTTGGATGAGAGGGATGTTGAGGGATCTTTGCCGCAACCAAGAGGGAGCAACAACTATTTTTTGCGATAACACATCCGCAATTTCATTATCAAAGAATTCTATTTTTCACAAGAGGACCAAGCATATTGATGCTAAATATCATTTTATTAGAGAGTTAATTAACAATGATGGAATTGTGTTGCAGCACTGCAAGTCAAAAGAACAATTTGCTGACATTTTCACAAAGCCATTGGCATGTGAAAGTTTCAAAGATTGTTTGGGAATTTTCAATGGCGGCAGTTGTTATTAAGGGGGGGTGTTGGAAATATTAATTCGAACCACCGACTTAAACAAAAACTAGCATGCTTGCCCAGTCAACCACTACACAGTTGCGATTTTGTTTGTAGGCAGAATGACAAAAGTTAGAACAGAAGTTCAGAGCGGACCATTCTGCAACGCATCATAGAGGTTAAAGCATTTGATGAAGTTTAATAAATAGATATGGGCAAACATTCATTCCTCTATTGTTGCCCACACTCCACAACACGTGCAAGTTCAAAAAATCATTTACTATGTAAAATCACCTATGTTGCGTGTTAAATATTTTGTCTGTCATGTAATTAATGTGAAATTGCAAGTTCAGAAAATCATTTACTATGTAAAATCACCTATGTTGTGTATTAAATATTTTGTCTGTCATGTAATTAATGTGAAATTGGTATGTTAGGATAAATATGCAAGTAAAAGTCATGTGTAATGTTGGGCAAGTTAGGGAGCAAGAGTCTGAGAGGTAGGGAGGAGAAAATCGTGGAGGAAATTTTGGTGGGCACGTGAAAACTAGTTTCACTGAGTTTTATAGAAGTTTACTCCGCAACCCAGTGAAGCGTAAATCGTAATAAGTCTTATGTGTTTTGTATTATAATCAAAAGTATGTTATGTTGCGATGTGGTCTTAAGCAAGTAAATTTCTGCAACCTTTTTTATTTTACTTTGTTTTTCCGTGAGTAAACTCTGTGTTTTAATCACCGCAACCAAATATTTAGCTTTCTGCAAATGAAGTTGACTTTGCCTACCATGCCGCAACTGATTTCTGAGTATTTATTTTTCTAACAAAGGTAGGGGATCTCTTCCGCGATAGTTTCTTGCTTTGGCTCACCGTTTTTGAGCGTCCTTCATTTTCAAGTCTTCAGAAATAACTCTCCACACAAATAAGCATGCCAAGAAAGGTTATAAACACAAATACAAATATGAATGATACCGTTGAATGAGTCTATGAAAGGAAGAAGGTTCACCCTCTTCTTAGATGATGTGTGGGAACATGGTGCTGAATAGCTAGAGGAATTTGGTGTACTCTAGCTAATTCACCGCTCCAACTCCAAAATTATTGTGAACTCTAGGAATTACATAGCACTCTTGGATATGGGAGTTGCAAAGGAGTCAATAATCATAGTGGGCAATTTGATTAAGGTAGATAGTTGGCAGTTTCTTTTTTCTTATGGTTTTCCACAAAATAATGGAAATGTGGAAGTAGGAAGTAGATGCACAATCAATAGAAGATCCCCATGATTGATGATTCCAACTGAGATTGGGAACACTATCTACTTCTATTGGGAGGGAGCATCTAATTTCCCAGGGAAAGTAAATAAAATTTGTTCTCCAAAACAAAATATTCCACTGCCATTAACATGGCTCTACAAGATGATGATGATGTTATAAATATATTTTGATGATTGGGAATCGATTCTCCTCGTGTATAATATTCGATGAATAATTGATCCAATGAATTATTTGGTTAAGAAAGTTTGCGCATTCCCGAGGGAACAATGTCCTCGAGAAGACCCTGGTTAGTTGGATTGGGTACTGTCGCGCCTGTTTCAGCTGGGGCTCTTAACTGATCATGTGACGGTGCAACGACTGCGAAACAATTTCTTTTTCTTGTTGTTGCTGCTGCATGCGGGGTTGGAATGAAGCAACGCTAGTGGTGTGTGGACTTAAAATAGAAAACTCACAAACTTTATTAATCATTTGCTCGATTACATCTTCATTTATATAGGAAACTCAAAACCAATTCTGGTAACCGATTCCTAACTACTCACAACTACATCTTGTTCAACTGCTCATAACTAATTCAGTTTCTACATTATTCTCACATCCTCCCTTAATGGAGAAATGGATTTTCTACAATACCTAACTGACTTCTAAAAACTTCAAATTTGATTTTACCAAGGGGCTTAGTAAATATATCAGCCACATTATCCTTGGTGTTACAAAATAGCAATCCAATTTCTTTTGACATAATTTTCTCACGTACAAAGTGGTACTGTAACTCAACATGTTTTGTTCTACCATGGTAAACTGGATTATGTGCTAATTTGATAGCACTCTGATTATCACAATTGATACATGTTGCACCACTTTGCGCTTCTTCAAGATCAGCAAGAACTCTCCGCAACCAAATAGCTTCACAGGTGGCATTGGTTAAAGCTTTGTACTCTGATTCTATTGATGATAAAGAAACAGTTGGCCGTTTCTTACTGCTCCAAGATACGACCCCTGATCCAATATGGAATGCATAGCCAGAGGTAGATCGTCTGTCATCTGGATTTCCTGCCCAATCTGAATCAGAAAAACCTGTCAGTACAACATCAGATACATCAGTATACATAATACCAAGATTCACTGTTCCCTTTAGGTATCGGAGAACTTTCTTTGCAGCAATCCAGTGATTTCCTGAAGGCTTAGCCATGAATTGACTAAGGATACTGACTGAGTATGCAATGTCTGGCCTGGTAGTGGTGAGATAGTTCAAACTTCCCACTAACTGACGATATAATGTTCCATCTGCCTCTTTCGAACCATCTTCTTTGTACAACTTTGCATTCTGTTCTAAGGGAGTTGACATAGCTTTACAATCTATTATATTGAACTTCTTAAGAATCTCCTTTGTATATTTGCTTTGAGTAATCAATGTTTTACCAGTTTCTCTCCATACTTCAATGCCTAAACAGTAATGCATTTCACCCAAATCTTTCATTTCAAAAACCTGTGACAACTGAACTTTAATTTCTTCAATTAACTTGTGAGCACTGCCTGTTATAATGAGATCATCCACATATAAAGATATTAAAGCAACATGTCCTTTTCATCTTTCTTAACATACAAGTTAGGATCATTTTTGCTTTTCACAAACCCATTCTGAAGAAAGAAGGTATCAATCTTTACATACCATGATCTTGGTGCCTGTTTCAAACCATACAAGGCCTTTCTTAACCTGCAAACCAGATGCTCCTATCCCTGTTTGACAAACCCTTCAGGTTGAACCAAATAAACTTCTTCCTGTAAATCACCATTTAGAAAAGCAGATTTGACATCCATTTGATGTATATTCCAGTTATGTTTTGTGGCTAAGGCAATCAGTAATCTAATTGTATTCAACTTAGCTACTGGTGCAAAAGTGTCTTCATAATCAATGCCCTCCTGTTGAGCATATCCTTTTGCTACTAATCTTGCCTTAAATTTATCAATTGTACCATCTGCTTTAAATTTTGTTTTATACAACCATTTGCTTCCAATTGGAACTTTATTTTCAGGAAGTTCCACTAATTCCCATGTTTGATTTTTCATAATAGAAGCATACTCATCATTCATAGCATTAATCCATGGTTCATGTTGTTTAGCCTGCTCATAATCAATTGGTTCTTCAACATTCATTATATTAGACATTAAGGCAAAGTCTTTATACCTTTCAGGAAGCTGAGTCTGTCGGGATGACCTTCTTGGTGTGGGTGTTCCATCCATGATTCGTTGGCTTTGAGGTGTATCACCCCCTTGTGATGACTCACTGCTGCTAGATGTGCTCGTACTGCTGCTATCATCCTGATCCTCTACCTGTACCTGGACCTGTTCCTGTTCCTGTTTAATCATAGTATCAAGCTTGATATGTGCATCATCATTAGAAATATGCCATGTATCATTCTTTGTATTACTTTTATCAGTCTGCTCATGAAACAATACATCATGACTTGCAAATATTTTATGGGAACTTGGATCAAACAATTTATAGGCTTTCTGATCCGTACAATATCCAATGAAAATACACTTGATGGACTTGGCATCAAGTTTTCTTCTGTTAGCTTCAGGAATATGAGCAAAAGCAGTACATCCAAAGACTTTGAAATGACTCACATGAGGTTTATAACCATAAAGAACCTCAAAAGGAGTTTGAAAAACTAATTGCTTAGTGGGACATCGATTCTTTAGATAAACAGCAGTGTTAATGGCTTCTGCCCAGAAACCATTAGAGATGTTCTTACCTTGCAGCATACTACGAGCAGATTCCACCAAGGTTCTATTCCATCGCTCAGCAACACCATTTTGCTGAGGGGTATGTGGCACTGTGAACTGTTGTTGAATTCCATTAGATTTACAATAGGTGTTAAATGCCTTTGATTTATATTCACCCCCTTGATCAGATCTGAGTATTTTAATACACTTTCCTGTTTGTTTTTCAACCATATTTCGAAATTCTTTAAAATACTCAAATATGTCACTTTTCCTTCTAACAAAATAGACCCAGGTATATCTAGATCTATCATCAATAAAAATAACAAAATATGAAGCACCACCAAGAGACCTAGTTTGCATAGGTCCGCATACATCAGTGTGAATTAATTCAAGAATATCATACTTCCGTTTCTCAGTATGAACAGGAAACTCTTCTCTATGCTGCTTACCAAGTGCACAAGCTTCACATGGTAAATGTTCACACTTCATAACAGGAAGACCTTCAACCATTGATTTCCTTTGTAACAACGATAAATCATTGTAATTTAGGTGCCCATACCTGTGATGCCATAATTCTGTTGTCGATGTCTCTTGAGATGTCAATGCAACATGGCGCTTGACTGTCACATCCAGTTTGTACAATCCTCCAACCCTGGTACCTGTAGAAACAACCTTGTAGTGGTCCTGAACATCTTTCACTATACACCCCAATTTACCAAATTCTACTTTTAAATGATTATCAGTGATAGCGGAAACAGATAGCAGATTCTTTTTAAGAGCAGGTACATACATCACATTATGAATCTGTCTCATTTGTCCATTAGGTAAGTACACATTTACTATGCCATAGCCTTGAACTTTAAGTGACCTATCATCTCCTAAGTAAATGTGTGTACCATCAGATTTCTCAAAATATTTATCAAACCATTCTTTATTACAAGTCATGTGTGCCGATGCACCAGAATCTATAAACCAAGTATACTCATCATCAGTTTCAGCAGACAATGCAGCATCAGAAAGAAATAACTTAAGATTTTTAAATCCATCATTCACTGAGGTGTCTCTGTTTATGTAGTTTCCATTATGCCTGTTATGTCTTTGATTTGATTCATTATTCTTTCTCCTATAGCAATCTTTTGCCAGATGTCCAGGTTTTCCACAATAATGACACACAATGTTCCTTTTAACATAAGAATCAGGAGGTGCCTTACCTGTCTGCTTTGCTTGAAAATGGCCTCTGTTTCTGTCCCATGATCTCCCTCGGAATGGTTTTTGGCCTCTGGCAGTCAAAGCCAAATCAGAACCATTTGACTCCAGTTCAAATTTTTTCATGCGCTCTTCTTCTTGAAGAAGAATTCCAGCCAATTCTTCAAATGTAGGAGGTGTCGGTCTAGCTGAGAGAGCTGAAATAAAGACTTTATAGTCGGGGACTAACCCCTTTAAAGTAACAGTTACCAAGTCTGTACTAGAAACCTTTTCACCAATATCACCAAGCTTATCACTAAAGTCTTTAATTCGGGAAACAAAGTTACTAATGCTTTCATTGGCATCCATTTTGATAGATAGCAGCTTTGTTTTTAAAAATAAAATACGATTTGCATTAGAAGTCTCATACAAACTTTTAAGAGTGTCCCATGTCGCCTTCGAAGTTTCACAGTCCCGAATGTGAGGAATAATATTGTCCTTCACTGACATACGGAGCAGCACCCTTGCTCTCACTTCACGCTTCTCCCAATCTTGAGTGTTAGTAGGAGGTTGAGGCTTGGTCTCGTCACCTTTTACAATCGACCAGAGATTGTATGCCTCCAGTACTGTGATGATCTTAAATTTCCAATTTACATAGTTTTCTCCATCAAGTTTTGAATACTCATTTAAATATGAATCTGCAAGGGGATTAGCCATGCTTCTTAAGGTACAGGAAAGCTGGTTAATAAATAAAACTCTGCAAATTACAAGAATACCGCAGGCCTCACTGCCTGAGAAATGCTTCCACTCGTTTTCTTTAATGGGCTGGATCTGTGGTTATATGGTCTGTAATTTGACACGTATCGGGCATAAAACAAGAACTTTCAAGTTCAGCCTGTTCACTACCTTACATATGATATGGGCTTTAAAAAAAACTTGACTCCAGTAAAAAAAAAACTCGACTCAACAAACAAAAATGCCACGTTCGATCAATTGGGCATTTTTAGCAAGATGGAAGATTAGAAGGGTCTGTATTTTTTATTTCAACAGAACCGAAACAATACTGGACCTCGGTTGTTTGGAAACAATGGTCTTCTTCTGGACGCTTTGAAAACACTGCTCCGTCTTCCACCAGCAAAGACAGCACCTAACTGTCTCGCTTCCACCAGCACACGTTCGACAGCTTCTCGACAGCAATTGGGCAGCGACAGTTCTTAGACAGCTCCAATACAGGGCCAACGAACGACAGCTGCAACGATTCTCGACAGGGACGGTTCTGGATAGCACCTCTGCTCCATCTTCTTGGAAACACGCGCAGGTCTCCGTCTTCTTCTGGACGCACCGGTTCTCACACCAGCAACTGCAAATGATTCACACTCCACGCAGCCAAACTGGCTCACACTCCATGCAGCCTTTCTTGCGGTCTACCGCACCAGCAATGGTTCTCGACAGCAGGAGTTCTGGACAGGGCGACGCACCAGCAACGGAGTGGGTTCTGGACAGGGCGGTTCTCAACTTAGCAGTTAAGGCTTCAACACAGCATCTCACTTAGTCGGCCTGACTCAGCGGCCTCACACGCATAGCAACACACAAGTGCTTGGCTGACGCTCTGATACCAACTTAAAATAGAAAACTCACAAACTTTATTAATCATTTGCTCGATTACATCTTCATTTATATAGGAAACTCAAAACCAATTCTGGTAACCGATTCCTAACTACTCACAACTACATCTTGTTCAACTGCTCATAACTAATTCAGTTTCTACATTATTCTCACATGTGGTGCCATCATTTTCAATGAGAAGCCGAGGGAAGATTGTGAATGGCGAAAATAAATAATTTGTAGTGGTGCTCTCTCTGGCATGTTGGCAGCAACGCCTTCCCCTCCCAAACTACGTAGCAATGCAGGGATTTGATGCATCTGTTGACCTTCGTAAGTGGTTATGACAATGATGGGATCGTCAAACGAACGTTCCACATGTGTTCCACTATCTTTTTCACAGAGCATTTAGCATTTTTGCATCTGTAATAGCTCCTGCAATATAAAATAATAATAAAAGAGTCCATCAGTTAACGTACTTGTGAGGGGCCATGATTCTTTCCCGAGCGAGCTTTACTCAAGAGCAAGTAGAGATTAATTCCTTTCTTCGTTGTCACACACAATATATTCAGCTTGCACAAATGCAAACCAGAGATTCGAGGATTCCATTCCCAATTTAAAAACCATTTCTTGATTTGATTGAACTGAGTTGAGATGTGATTCCAATTTCCCAATTAAGGTTCAATATTAACATGATTCATGTATTTTAGAATGAAGAATTTCATAATCCATGACAAGAGTTTGGAACACTGTGTTATTTCATTGTGGTGGATGACATAATATGATGATATGAGCTTTTGGAATACTGTGTTATTTCATTTCATTTCTGATCCTTCTTTCTAGGCTTTCTCTTGATAAAAATTACGTGAATACATTGAGTGATTAATAAAAAAATCTAATGGGATAATTCTAATTGAGAAAATTGGAAGTTACGAAAATTTGCTATTTTTTGGACTGCAGTGAAGGTTTGTCCTGAGATTCCCGATCTCGTGGACCGTGCGGCATGACTTCCCCCTTTTGCACCGCTTGTGGAAGCCACAGTCCCAAGGCGACTCGGTTCTTGATATTCGATTGTTTCTGTAGAAGACAAATATATGAAGAGACAGGCGTTGTGGGCACATTAGGGGGTATGGACAAGATGACCTGATCCGACTCCAACTTCGGCTTCATCTCGTTCTTTGACTGATAATCGAGATGATAAATTGAATGGGGTCACTCCACTGGCTGCGGTTTGACCTAGAGACATTGAGTAATCCACATTATCCATTTGTAGCCCCGCATGTAAGCAATCTGTTAAGCTCATATATGGGGAATCGAACCCGGAATCGATTTCCATGAATACCGCTAGGTCAACGCTGATTATAGGCATGCCCGTTTTCCTATCTAATCCTTCCATGCCACTCCAAGATTCGGAAGAGGACCCGAAGAACCCACCGTGGCTCGATGACGTAGGGCCCTTGACGAAGAAGCGGGACCCTTTCCACCGGGGAATTTTCAAGTTGTCAGAGGACGACGAAAATGAGTTTTCAGGATTGGGTGAGGCAAACTATGTTTTTCCAACCAACGTCATAGAGTAACACCTTCGGTGTAAATTTGGAGACATAATGTGTCCTGGCATGGGAAAAAGCAAATGTGCCAAATAATACCCAGCTTTTAACCTGATTTTTCCCAATTATCAGTCGTTTCTTCAACAACGGTTTTCTAGTAGGCTCTGTTAGAACACGGTCACCCTTTCCCTAAAGAAAGGTCCAACTGGCATTTAAAAGTCCATTGACTAAAAAGAAATGGGAGTCTTAGGTAACAACTCTATGAAAACCACAGTTTTGGGAACCATGTAGTGAGGCAACCACTTTCTGCACAATGAAATCATATCTGCCTCTATTACGTTGTTCGCTGAGGAATTGGTACTCACGAAAAGCGCAGGGGGTCACTCCCGAAAAAGGATCGGGACTCCACAATAAATTCCTCTACGATCATATGATGGGAATTGATGATGATCCAACACAATTGTATAACGATTGAGCATAATTGTATAACGATTGTGTGTATGTCAGAAAATATATTGTTGCCTAAGGTTACCACCTCATGACTCAAATTGGCCCTTCGTTTTGGTATTTGTTGACATGAGATCACCACGGAGTTTGCAAATCCTCCAGCAAGGATCTTGTTGTTTACACTCTCAAAGATAAGTGGAACACCACAGCACAGCTGCGACATCTTTCACTGTGCATTCCCCATAACAGATCTATTGAAATTATAATTTCAACTGCAGTGAACAGAACAGCAGCAGCTACTTTATTCATTTGTCGTGATCCGGCGCTCCACATTTTTTCCCGATCTTTTATGTCACCGCCATTACCATCTTTTCACTCTTTAATTATTTTTGAGTTCCCGAAGGATGAAGATCAGATACAACACTACATTATTACTTCTCGACAACCATATTAATGAGCAGAACGGCTGAAAGAGAAAAGAACTAGCCTCGAGCCGACGCAACATTTATCAGTCATAGATTTCATCACCACCGACTCAAGAAATACAGCAAAAGATCAAATATGTTAATTATGAGCAGAAGAGACTTCATCAGCAAGTTAAAGCGTTGAAGACCCTTTCCCGCACTATAAACCTTGCTAGCATATAAAGACATATTTAAATCTCCAACAGAAATAAGAGAATTCACTCTTAAATGCCACAATAATACAACAATTCTCGAAGACATCTCTCTAATAAAAAGAACCATAATGACTCACAATATAGACCAGAATAACATAGCCTCTAAACTAACCCAAAATGATAATCCTTATTTAAGATTTAAACCAGGAAAAATATGTAACCCTCAAGTTCCACATTATAGCCAAGCCACGTGAAATACATGTATCTTCAATCACACTTAAGTTCTAGATAGGGCAGACATTGAGCAAGGAAGGCTTGGCCTTATCCACCAGATCCATAGTTTCATGTATGAGAATTAGTGAAGGACGTTGTGATTGAATGAAGTGAGTCAAGGAGGATTTTTTTGGAGCACCTCCTAGACCTCTCATATTTAGAGACATAAGTATCATGGAGGAAATGGAGAAAAGCGAAAAATCTCCAAAATCCTTAGAAACCACACTCTCATTAGTTAAAGGAGGAATATGATTCCCAAATAAGGTTTTCGTTCCCAGAATGACTCCCATGGAATAAAAGACCTTACCCCTTTGAGCCAATATTTTGGTCTTCCTAATGGTTACACTATTAGTTGAATCAAGGTGGGGAATAGGATGTGAGTAGATAGTAAAGAAGATAGGAAGAGGATACAACAAGGATGAATAATCTAATGGCTCCGAAGGAGGAATTATATCATCAACCAATTGTGGGAGATAAGATGGTTGAGACATGGTTTAACTCACCCCATAAGTCTTGAATTGAATATGGAGATATTGGAAGGCAATCAACCATCAATTATGGGAGACTTGGTGTCAACAATAGGACAATCTAAGGGATTGAGAAGGGTATCCAAAATAGTTTGGGTCCTAGTTTCCTTACACTCTAGGAGGATGAGAATTCAATATGGGAGGGATTTAAAAATAAGAGGGATACTTGAACCCCTAGACTTGATTGAAGAATTATAACATATCGGAGATGCCACCCCACTAGTTAAATCCTTTTGAGGGGTATGTGTATGTGGATCATCAGAAATAGTAGACTCTGAGGGTCCAACTAATAATGCAGATGGTGAGAAAGAAAAATATTGAGATACCGTACTTGATGGTTTTTGCAAAGAAATGGAGGGTGAATCATTACCTACTTGCTTACTGCCAAAAGAGGTTTATTTAGACTTTTCCTACACACGCTCCTCCATAGGATGAAAGTTTCTTCTTCTTTGGCATTGGTGGATCAAATTCCATGTCTAGTAGCACCCCGAGGAATGAAAAGGGGTATGTCAATAGTCTATCCTCTGTCCATGAGAATTTTCCTCCCATCCGAGATTAAATTCTACCTTTAAATCACCTACAAAGTACACTTCAACAAGTAACCAGAACACCCTCTTATCTACTCCAAATAAGCTTCTCTCATAGAGGAAAATGAACATTCCAAATGCATTGCCAATAAGGAAAAGTGCCTTCTAGGTCTAGAGTTCTATGGGAAAACTCAGAAGTTAATCCAAACAACCTTGTGGCTTAGATTTTCCACAATAAGATTGAAACGAACATGCTAACGCCTTAATTACATTACTCCCCTTCCCCAAACCAAAGTAACTCAAATAAATCTGTCCACATCTACAAGATACAAGAAATGGATACATAACCAATTGTTTAGAAGTAGGGTCATCTTTGGATTGTAACCTAGAATAGGCTTCAATTTTTATACAACACAGGCCTCCATTTTCTTCAAACTGCAAGTTGCAAACTCCCAAAATCAAACAATAGCTCTCTTACTAAGTCGTAATACCTTGTCAAACATAACATCCCTTCTAAATACCCACTTCTCAACTTCCTTAGCCACCTTAAACACCTTCAGTTTCCTAATACAAGCCTTCTGTAAAACCTTTTGAGGTTGTCTCTGAACTTCACAAAACTTTCCAACACATTCCTCCATCTTCTTTGAGTGACACTTTTATTAGAACCATAAACATGGAAAATTTTAGGGGCTAATATTAGCAGGTGGGCTAATTTTCCATGTTTTTTCCAAAAAAAATTATTAGCGAATTCCATTTTTTTCTAAAACTTATTCGCCCAAATTTTAAAGGACAAAATTATTTTACCTTAAAATTCACCAAAAAATTATATAGACTAATATAAAATCATTATAAATATAAACATTTTTACAAAAATATCACCACACATTTCACAATTTTCATATTAAAAACTATAAAATTCATCAAGAGTTTTAAATTTTAAGATAAACTTCCCTCTTAAAAATTTTTGTAACCATAAATCTCACCATTACCTTTTTTCCTTTCAAATAATTATTCTTTGCTTACCATGTTAACCTTAATAACTCAATTTCAAATGAATCGTGACTCCCCATTCTGATTCTTAGTGTCAGATCATAGGGTAGAGTCAAGTCCAGAAGGGCCATCCCACATCACAAATGTCAACCGATGAATCCCTCCACGCCAAGCACTCTAAAGGTCAACCGAACTATACTAACTAACCAATCAAAACTTGTGAAACCCTGGACAAATTTTTAACCATCAATTAATGATCAGCTTTAGCATTTGTAGCGCGTTACAAAACGCGAAAAGAAGAGCCCACATAACAACTAAGAATAGAAAACGCCCCGCGTGCATGGGAGGACAAGGTCTTTAAATTAATTGTAAAGGTCTTTTTTTTGGTACATTCCGGCTCATTGGATTTCAGAGTTAAATATGTGGTGCGTATTATTCTTCGGGGAAGAATCAAGGGCCAGGGTAACCTCCAAAACAAGTGACACAAGTTGAAGAGCCGCGAGGGTATGGGAACTTTGGGGATTTGAAAAATTTGTAATGGAGGTCTGCCGGGTTGTAAAGAGAACAGTGACTCACAAGGATCAAGATGGATGGCTCAAAGAAGCAAGTTGATAGTCTAATGAATCTGAGCAGTTCAACGCAGCCAAAGCAGCCACATGGTCGCCGAATGAATCTGAAAGACCAGGGCAACGTAGTAAATTCAATCTAAAACGCAGATTTTATAAGGAAAACACGTTGCGAAGCACCTATTTCTACGTGGTGCGTCAATCTGGTACTAGCTAACTCTAAGAACCACATTTACTTGTTATTTTGGGAATCAAGGTAGAGAATGGCCGGAATCAAGGTAGGTAATTGTTTAACATGTCATAACATGAAGTCTAGAGAAAAACAATACCTATGACTATTCCCAACACACCACCTACACTCTGCTCCCACCACAAGATTTAAACTAGCTTGACAACACCTTCCCAAGTACTTGAATACCCGATTTGACAACACCCTCCGAAGTAATTAAATACCCGATGAGGCCTTACACCATTTACTTTTCAAAAGCAAATCACATGCCGTTCTAAATTCTGTAAATATACTTTAAAATTCACCTTCATAGTTGCAGCGTAAGCCTTATTCTCTTATTGGTTGGTCTTCTCAATATCAAAATTTTATAATATTGTCATAATGACAATTACTCGCTAGACATCATTTTCTGCTAGACTCGCATTGCGGGTATTATAAACAAAATGTGGACGTTAACAAATATTGAACAATGAAAGCGTATAGACTGGCATTCCTTATGGTGTATTGATACATGAATCAATTGTGGTATCATAAGCAAATTGTGGACGGTAACAACTGATGAATAAATGATAGTAAGAACCGTGAACGAATGAAAAAATGAGTCATTTACAATGTACATTTGCCCTTCAATTACAGACCCGGTGAAATAGATCATGCTATTCAACGTGGTTGCTCTTATTGCTTGAGACAATAAGACTCGAGCAGCGAATGCAACTTAACGTGTCAAGAAACGAGGGAATTGGTAGAAGGAAGAGAATTACTGGGTGACGTTTTAGCCATTTAGTGGAACCAAATTAGCATATCTCTACAGGCCGGTTGGCATATTTTTGATCCAATTCTGCCCATCAATGAAACTGCTACTTAAAAACGGTGCAGCCTCCTCATCACTGAGTTCTCTCGACCATGAGACTCTTCGTTTATTTGTTGCACCAGGTCCAGAACATTTGTACAGCCCACAATACACAGTTCTGCACATAGATACAGAAGAGCGATTATATTGTTAGAATGTGATTCTGATAGTCCATGCTTAGATGTGAGCATTAGATTTGCTTCGTTGGGATAGCAGTAGCTTACGATTCTCTGGAAGGATCCTTCCAATTATCCCATCCTTCTGGGAAGATAATGTCAGCAATATAAGTGTAAGCAAATACTACTCTCGAGTAACGTCCACACGCCCTGCCGAGGTACATTAGTCCACGACCGGTAATGATGCAATTTAGAAAGGTGAAGCCCTGTCTTCACCCGAAGTGGATCTTCTTGTTGGAACTACTACACACCTACATGTAGACTCTTAGTTAGAGCATGTGACTGCATGCAAGATTCATTTTGCATGTTGGAACTACTACACATCTACATGCGGACTTTTAGTTAGAGCATGGGATTGCATGCAAAATTCCTTTTGCATGATTTACTCCTTGATTTGCTCCTTCTTTAACTCCGCAACTGACTAGTTATCTCCGGAACTTGTTGTAGGTGTTGAGTCTTCTCATTGATCACCACTATAGTCATTACCTTGGGATCTTCACCCAGTAATGCTATATCATGAGCATTGTAACATAATTTTCAATTGAATCATTCTTTTCTTCTTTCGATTTTCTTTTAGTGTTTTTGCTCTGCAAAGCTGTGTGTTCAACCTTTACTAGCTAGATTCATCTGTGCAGGTTTTCTAACACATTTACATGGTATCAGAGCCCATAGGTTGCTAGATAAAAGGTGCATCAGTACTTTATTTTGCAAGTATTACAGCTTGGAGATCGAAGATTGACAGAAAAAATGGAGTTTCCCAAAGCATCGATCCTAACACCGTACAACTATCATGAATGGAAGGATCAAATGGCTCGATACCTTCGTCATAAAGGGTTGTACAGGATTACCATGGCTACAGAAGTGGAACCCACTTCAGCCATAGAGAAATCCAAGTACCTCAACCGTATGGATGAGGCCCACGGATCCATATGCATGTGCATCTCTCCAGAGTTGCAGTTTCATCTATCTGCCTGCAATACTCCCAATGAGATTTGGAAAAAGGTTGAAGAGCTCTACGGGAAACAGGATGAGATGAAAGGACATCTGCTCGAAGTGGAGCTGCTATCATTGGATCCACGGAACTATGACAGAATTCAAGATTTCTTCACCAAATATAATGATTTATTGCTGCAACTCAAGGGTTGTGGAATTGACAAATCCAAGGAGGAGAGTCGCCAAGTTCTCTCTATTATGTCAAAGCTCAGACCGGAATACTCCGTCTTTGTGTCTACATTTCATTCAGTAAGGCTCGCAACAGGTAAATCCTACACTATGCCTTCTCTCAAAGAATTTATGGAGTCTCTTATTTTTGAGCAAGATAAACTCATTGGCATGGGGAAAATCAAACCTCCAAAAGCACATGCACTTGCTGTGCATGATGGCAGCCACAATAAAAATCACAGATCTGATTCAAATCAGAAAAATCAGCAGCAGAAAGACAAAGGAAAAGCACATTCCCATCCAAAGAAGGAAGGGTACACTAAGCCCTTCAATGACTCCTCCGGCTCGAGAAATGAGAAAGGGAAGAAAGGAAACAGATGCACCTACTGTCAAAGAGGATTCCATCCAGAATCCTCTTGCATGAAGAAACAAATTGACCAAATGGCAGAAATCCTTCAGAAGCATAACCTTGGGGACCACATCCCTCAGGGCGCCAAGAAGAAAACTGAGGATCCGCCACACGGAAAAGGTAACAATTTTCATGCTTTAGTTGCAATTAATTCTTCTCCTGATGCATGGATTATAGATTCTGGTGCATCACATCATATGGCTGCTGCAAAGGAAGTGTATTCCTCTTTGGATGCATGCAAAGGACCTCCCATCCTCATGGGAGATGACTCACCTATTGAGGTCACCGGAAAAGGTAGAGTGGAACTTTTACACGGAAGCTTTGAAGATGTGCTTCATGTTCCAAAACTTTCGGTAAACCTGCTTTCAGTTTATCAGATCACTCATTCCATCACTGGAAAGAGAGTGGAATTCACTCCAGATGCAGTGAACATATATGATCTACATAGCAATGCCAAAATTGCAACTGGTGAGGTAAACAATGGAGCCAGACTGTATACATTTTCTGAATTTATTGAATCTGAATCCTCCTTATTGCTTACACATGCTGATGATAGTAGTAGGCTTTGGCACGAGAGGTTTGGTCGCTTAAATTACAGGTATATGCAGCAGCTAAGCAAGAATGAGATGGTGGAAGGCTTGCCAAATATCAGTTTCTCCAAAGGAGTTTGTGAAGGGTGTGTTCTTGGCAAACATCCCAGAGAAAAGTTTGACACCGGCAAGACTCACAGAGCATCCTCCCCTCTAGATCTGATCCATAGTGATCTCATGGGGCCTTTTCCTCATCCTTCCATCAACAAAGCAAGGTATGTGATTACATTTATTGATGATTTCTCACGGTATACTTGGGTGTATCTTCTCAGGAACAAATCTGAAGTTTTTGAGCACTTTGAAGATTTCAAAGCACTAGTTGAGACACAGTCAGAGAGAAAGATCAAAGCCCTCCGTACAGACAATGGGGGGGAATATGTTAACACAGCACTTCAGAACCTTTGCCTTCAGTCCGGCATACAGTTGCAGTACACAGTTCCATACACTCCGCAGCAGAACGGAGTTGCTGAGAGAAAGAACCGATCTCTTAAAGAGATGGCTTCCTGCATGTTGCATGCCAAGTCACTGCCTCATAAGCTTTGGGCCGAAGCACTTAATTGTGCTAACTACATCCAGAACAGATCTCCTCATAGGTCTGTCAAGGACCAGACCCCCTTTGAGGCTTGGAGCGGCACTAAACCAGAGGTCACTCACCTCCGTGTTTTCGGCTCTCGAGCATGGGCCCGGATCCCCTCTGAAAAGAGGAAAGCTCTTGATCCACAGAGCATTGAGTGCATCTTTGTTGGATACCCTGATGGTGTGAAGGGATATCGACTCTTGATTCCCTCTACGGACAAGCTCATCATTGAGCGAAGTGTCAAATTTGAGGAAAGTCTCTCGCATGCACCTCAAGCACCGCATGGAGACACTTTTTATCTACCTCATGTCCGAGATGATGACTCAGTACATTCAGATGTCGATACAGATCATGAAGATGCCGAGGAAGAGCATGTAGATGCAAAGACAGAGTCTTCAGATACAAATCTAATGCATGCAAATGATGATCCACATCCAAGCCCAAATCGGGCTTCCAGCAGTGAATCATATTCCCCTGTCATAAATCAGAGAACAAGGAGCTTACGTGAGATATATGCACAAGACCAACCAGCTGCTAGAAATGGTCTTGTGGGGGACAATTCTGATCTACAGAGGACTAGCTCAGAGTTTATTGATCCTCCTCTTGTCCTCACTGCCGCTGAACCATCGCCCTCCTGGCATTGTCATTTGGTTCAATCTTCTGATCCACAGTCTTATGCTGAAGCTGTTGGGCATCCATCTTGGGAGTCCGCCATGGAGGAGGAGTATAACTCCCTCCTCGAGAACCAGACTTGGGATCTGGTCCCCCTTCCTTCAGGAAGGAAACTTGTCCGATGCAAATGGGTCTACAGGACCAAGAGTGCTGCAGATGGGCAAATCACCAGACGGAAAGCAAGGCTAGTAGCCAAAGGCTTCCAACAAGTGCATGGCATTGATTATGACGAGACCTTTGCTCCAGTAGCAAAGATGTATTCCATACGCCTTACACTTGCCATTGCGGCTGCCCAGCGGTGGGAAGTACATCAGATGGATGTGAAGAATGCCTTTCTTCACGGAGACCTATCTGAGGAGATCTACATGGAGAGCCACATGGTTTCATTCAGGATTCATCTTTGGTTTGCAGACTGAAGAAATCTCTCTACGGCCTTAAGCAAGCCCCGAGAGCTTGGTACGCGAAGATGGATTCTTTTCTCTTATCACAAAACTTTGAAAGATGTAAGTCTGATCCGAATGTTTACATGCTTAGGACACATGATTCTCTTCTTATCTTAGTTTTGTATGTAGATGATCTCCTAATCACTGGCAGCTCGGCTTCAGCCATTGCTACAGTCAAGAGGGCCTTGCATGATAGGTTCTTGATGACGGACATGGGTCCATTACACTTCTTTCTTGGTCTTGAGATTAGCCAGAATGCCACAGGCATCAAACTCTCTCAGGCTAAGTATGCACGGGATCTCCTCGAGAGATTTCGCATGACTGACTGCAAGCCAGCACCGACTCCTTTTCTGTCTGGTGTCCGCCTTGAGGATGGAGGTGACACTCCATTAGTTGACAGCACTCTCTACCGACAGCTAGTGGGGAGCTTATTGTACCTCACCCACTCCAGACCAGATCTCTCATATGCAGTAGGGGCAGTTTCCAGATACATGCAGGAGCCGCATGAGCTACACTGGAATGCTGCCAAGCGCATCCTCCGATATGTGCAGGGCACCATCACCTTCGGGATTCACTATACAGCAGACACTGCATTGAATCTCCTTGGCTTCACAGATTCTGATTGGGCGGGAGACAGCATTGATCGCAAGTCCACCTCCGGATATTCACTCAGTCTAGGATCTGGCCCTATCTGTTGGTCGAGCAAGAAGCAAGCTGCTATTGCT
The DNA here is from genome assembly GCA_031772625.1 of Pinus tabuliformis. Taxonomy (NCBI): domain Eukaryota; kingdom Viridiplantae; phylum Streptophyta; class Pinopsida; order Pinales; family Pinaceae; genus Pinus; species Pinus tabuliformis. Next base: position 340,233,078 of record CM062818.1, on the reverse strand, counting down.
CTCTCTTCAGCTCAGGCTGAGTACCGAGGAGTAGTCAACATCACCATTCAGGCTCTGTGGCTACAACACTTCCTCACTGAGTTGGGCATCCAGTTCCACCAGCCCATTGTCATCTGGTGTGACAACCAGAGCACTCTCAAATTTTGCAGGGATCCAGTACAGTGGCAGCGGACGAAGCACATAGAGATCCATATGCACTACATCAGAGACTTAGTACATGATCGGGTCATTGATTTGCAGTTCTATCCTTCAGCAGAACAGACTGCAGACATCTTCACCAAGACATTCACTGAGCAGAAGTTTCGCTCTTTGCGTGATCGTCGTGGAGTGAAGGACACAATTTCTTAGCCACTGTATTTTTCTTCCTCTTCTCTTTTGATTACATTGTATTTTGAGGGGGGGGTTTTCCCACGAGGTTTTCCCTCTTTCCTCAATTTTAGTACAAGTTGCATTGTATTTTGGGTGACCTTTTTCCTTAGTTGCCAGGGCCCATTTTCTATTTTTCCCCATAGTGGTGTTCAGGGGGGGTGTTGGAACTACTACACACCTACATGTAGACTCTTAGTTAGAGCATGTGACTGCATGCAAGATTCCTTTTGCATGTTGGAACTACTACACATCTACATGCGGACTTTTAGTTAGAGCATGGGATTGCATGCAAAATTCCTTTTGCATGATTTACTCCTTGATTTACTCCTTGATTTGCTCCTTCTTTAACTCCGCAACTGACTAGTTATCTCCGGAACTTGTTGTAGGTGTTGAGTCTTCTCATTGATCACCACTATAGTCATTACCTTGGGATCTTCACCCAGTAATGCTATATCATGAGCATTGTAACATAATTTTCAATTGAATCATTCTTTTCTTCTTTCGATTTTCTTTTAGTGTTTTTGCTCTGCAAAGCTGTGTGTTCAACCTTTACTAGCTAGATTCATCTGTGCAGGTTTTCTAACACATTTACACTGCTCTGAGCTGTGATTGCGCCATTTAGCTCAGGAATCGTATGCAGACGACATTTCTAAGAGTACATAACCACCAGAATTGTTTATCAGCTCTAATCCATGACAAAGCAAAACAATGAAAACATTCTGCATGATCTGCAGTCAGTGAGTTTACCTCATAGACAGATTGTCCATCACCGCATATGAAGTCGGCGGCACCTTCGATGAAACAGCTTCTAAAGTAATGCCTCCCGCTCTCGTCCAGCACAGTGTCTTGATACCCCAGAAATCTGCATCAGTAAAAAGCACAACGATCTCCCGATATCCTCAGTGCCACAGCTTGATCGCCCGAACCATAAGAGTTCTGCACCAAAAATATGTACTTTTAAAAATTGTCCAGTTTTACTAGGACATTATATATTATACTACGATTTAATAGCGAAATACCTAGATTGTGATATATCTGACCATGAAATCTGAAGCAAACACTGACACAGTTGCGCTGTAAAATGTCCCTCCACTAGATTTAGCACTATCATTCCAAGTGATGACAGTATTGTTGGCACCCGAGCCACTCAGAACTATAAATGGCTTGTCTGCAGGAATCGTCACCTTCTCCCTGATCACATAAGGCCACAACACTAAGTTTCTCATCCTAAAAGACTCGTTTCTAGACAAAATTTAATGGAGAGATATATTGTTGAATCAAAACCATGCAGAAAGTTTCAGTCTTCTGACAAAATTATATTGTAAGAGTCATATTCTCTCATGAAACTAATTAGCGGGTTTATTGGTTGCTCACTTATAAATGCCGGGCTTGACCTGAATTATGATCAAGTGCATGTTATTCGCCGGAACCGCATTGATGGCATCCTGGACCGTTGTAAAATGGTCGTTCCCTTTCTCCTTAGAAACTACTATAACTCTGGCTACACTCTTAAGTTTTCGAGACGATCTTCTATTCAACAATACCGGGATATCATTGTCTACATGGGTGTCGTTCATCAGATGGCGTTGAGAAATTGTAGCGATAGAGTAAGCAGGTTTTAGAGAAAACATATGAAACGAAGTAAAAAGCAAAGCGAGAAGGGTTACTCTCTTACAGTTAGACATCATGGATATATAAAAACAGGACGAGATCGAGGCAAAATGTGCAAGAAGGAAGATATTAGGTAGATAGGAACCGAAACACTTGCACTAGAACCCGACAGAAGATGGTATTTATATGAGCAGAAAGCCAAGTCTGATTTGAGTTTCATCTTAATGGCAGAGGCCCTTAAGGAATCGACAGCCGCCGGAGAGACGATGAGAGTGCAAGGCAGAGATTTCTTTTAAAGAATCGGTTGACATGGGGAGGAGGTGGGGATGTCAGCGCTCCGCCGAAAAGCGTGGCCAGCAATGTTATAGTTAAATGACTACAGTGGTCAGACTCTTCATCCATTTGAATTTGGAGGTATTAAATTAAATCGTCAATGTGAGAGGAACATGTCATGAAATTGCTTTGTCGCGTGTGTAGACCTCATTTAAATCTTTTATAACGGTTGCTAATATTACAATACATTTTTTAAATGCCAGCTATGCTTTATCCAACTATCGAAATACATCCTTTAATCTTACTTTGCTCTTTTTTAATTCGGGATAATCTTTATCTCAACCCATCCTTTGGACAGACCATTTTTTAGTTGGTTTGTTTTTTGTATTCTTCAAGGTAGAGCAGAGTAGTATAATTTAGTTTTTATTTTTATTGTTTCATCATAGTACAACAGAGTATATTTTAGAGAGGAAACATAGTTTAACCAAATTTTAAGGATTACAGCGCTGGATCATCTTTTAACGCGTGAAGTGTAATTTAGGACATGTATGTTTTTTTTTTTTGGTTTTTTTTTTTTAATTGGGGGCTAGTTCTTAGAAGAAGCATTATGGATCCTAAATTCACATAAAATAATAATTTAATAAAAATATATAAAATTTTTGATGATTTTAAATAATAAGTAAAAAATATTTTTAAAATACATAAAATTATAAAGATTTTAATTAATAAATAAAAAAGATCAAAAAAAATTAATATAAATAAAAATTTAAAAATATATTATAAAAGAAAATTTATTATTAAAATTTTGATAAATTAACAATACATATTATGCACATTAATGTAAAAAAACACTAATAATAAATTGAAAAATTAAACTGTAACACGTTAGGCTCGAGGAAAGATTCACTGTGGTTATTTAACTTAGCTTTATGATTTGCTGCATTTATTTTGCTTTGTGACATTAACTTAGGCTGAAAAGCCACATAACAAGTTGTTACCTAATTATGATTAATTAGGAATTTAGACATGATAATATAATATAATTGTTTGTCTTAATTAAAAGAAATAGCTTTGAAAAGGGAAAGAATGAGGGGAAGAGGACCATCCTTGAGTTGGAAGATAGAGAAACTAGTGGCAAGTTACTCATTTTAGAATCAACTGAGTGCAAGACTTCAGGTTGGACCATGGAGTCCTGAGGCCCAAGGCACAACTGTAATTGGATATAATCCAAGTGTGGAACAAAGAAAGTGCTCGAGGGAGGGCCTGGACGTAATCGTCAGGCTGGAGGCTGGGAGGAGAGACTTTCCAAACAAAGTTGGATTGACCCATTTAAAATTTTGGAACAGATAAGTAATCTAGTCTTTAACTACAAGATGGTATTACATTATGAGAATTATTTATTCCTAATAGTAGGAATTAAGCAGTAATATTTAGTGATAGAAATTCATTAACAAAACACAACTGTAACTGGATATAATCCAGGTGTGGAACAGAGAAAGTGCTCGGGTAGTAATAAATTTTTAATGGGTAGTAATAATTTTTTTATTCATTATGGTTACATGGATGTTACAAACGGTATCAGAGCCTCAGGTTTGAACACTGAGACTCTTGGGGAAATTATATACATGTAAACAATGAAAATGATTTCTGTAATTTAACTAAGTGAATCTATATGTGAACACAGAGATCACCTCCACTCAAAAAGGGACAAAATGCAGAGGAGCCCAGGACCACCCAATTCACCAGGAACAAATTATGTGAATGCTAATCCAGATATTTGGATTCAGCTAGGCGAAGAGTCTCGTCAAGCTAACGCAGTTTTACTTGAAACTGTGCAACAACTTCGTGCAGAAATGACCAACTTAAGAACTGACAACAAAAGACTCTGTCTTGAACAGGAGAAGATCCTAAGGAGTATGTCCAATCGACAGAATCAACAAAACCCACACCCCAGTGCTGAAGATAGGGAGAAGACCCTAACAACTCAGCATGGAGAGGAAAATGCAAAGTCAACCGAAAAACATGGGGAAGATGAAGAAGGGCGCTTGAACAATGTCTCCGACCAATGCAAGACAAAGAAACAAAAATCTGTATTACAAGGACAATTTAAAAAGATTAAACCATCACTTTTCGAAGGAAAATCCGAGGAGGCGGCGGAAGCTTGGCTCATTTATATGAGCAAATAATTTCAACTTTACGAATACATGGATAAATTAAAAACTTGATTGGCATTTTATCAGCTAAGAGGTAAGGCTACTATTTGGGTGGAAGAGATTAAATCAGTGAGAAAAATTGATGAGGAGCAGGTTACCTAGAATGAATTTCAAAAACATTTTAAAGACAAGTATTTAACTAAATGTTAATATGACAAGAAAGCCAAGGAATTCCACCTATTAAGATTGGGAACCTTAACCATGGACAAATATGTGGCATGGTTTACCTCCCTACTGCTCTATGTGCCTTATATGCAAGAAGAAAAGGCTAAGATCCAGCATTTTATCAATAACTTACCCAATTTTATGAAGGAAAAACTTGAATTTGACTACCCCAAAACAATGGATGATGTAGTACAGAAGGCCTGCATCTATTATCAATAGATGAAACAGAAAAATGACGGAGCTAAAGGAGGGTTGAATAAGAAAGGAAGAGGTCTGATTTCAAATAGACATCCAAAACTTTCTAACAGAAAAAATTTCCAGCAAAAGCCTTTCAGTAAATTCCCAGCAAGGAACCAACCCAAGACTGCTTATTCAGAACATAGATAGGCAGAAGGAACCAATAAATTTAGTAATGATCAGCCATCAAAACCACCGCTACAATGTTGGGGATGTAGAGAACCACACTACTACAAAAATTGCCCACATAAAGCAAGAACAGAACAGTTGGCAAACATGCAAGAAGCATCCACAGTCAGAGAAGTAGCGAGGAGCATGCCCAGAATTAATGTTGCCTTAGATGATCACCAAGCAGAATATCAACCCACCATGATTAAATGTGAAGGTATGACTGCTATGCAACCTGTTTTGGTTTTCTTTGATCGCGGTTAGCTTAAGTTATATTAGTCCTAATGTAGTAGAAAAGTGTCAATTGCAGAGTTGTAAATTCCCAAAACCATGGCTAGTTCAGTTAGCCACTGGGCAAAAAGAAAGGTAGTCACCAAAACAGAACAATGTCCCATAGTAATCTCAGGACAACCCATTCACGTGAACCTTAACATTCTTCCTTTGGGTTCATATGATATTTTAATCGGAATGGACTGGTTGGAAAAATGTTGGTCCTTGGTTGATTGCAAACAGAAAACTATCAGTTTTATTTCAGAATCAAGACAAAGAAGGGAACTACAAGGAATCAAGACCAATACAAAGCTACGCCCTATCACTGCTAGTCAGTTAGGAAAATGTATTAGGAAGGGCTGTCAAATTTATGTTGTTCAAGTGGGATTTACCAACACCAAGAATAAAATGACCTCTTTGGATAATATTCCTATCATTTAGGAATTTGTCGATGTATTTCCTGAATCCATCCCTAGACTACCACCCAAGCAGGATATTGACTTCACCATTGAATTGATTCCGAGTGTAGCCCCAGTATCCAATGTCCCTTATTGCATGAGCATACATGAGTTGATAAAACTCAAGATGCAGCTTCAAGAGCTTTTGGATAAGAAGTACATTCGCCCCAGTGTGTCCCCTTGGGGAGCCCCCATACTATTTGTACGAAAGAAGGATGGAACATTGAGACTGTGTATCGATTATCATCAGTTAAATAAGCTGACCATCAAGAATAAGTATCCATTGCCACATATTGATGATCTATTCGATCAAGTGCAGGGATCCAAAGTATTTTCAAAAATCGATTTAAGGTCCGGCTATCATCAAATATGGATAAAGGAGGAAGACATTTACAAAACTGCATTTTGAACCCGTTATGGTCATTATGAATTCATAGTGTTGCCATTTGGCCTTACAAATTCCCCAGCTACATTTATGAGTTTGATGCACAGTATTTTCCAACCCCACCTTGATAAGTTTGTACTAATTTTTATTGATGATATTTTTATATACTCAAAAAATCAGGAAGTGCTCAAAGAACATTTGAGAATTGTGCTGCAAAATTTACGAGAGAACCAATTATATGCCAAATTTAGCAAGTGCGACTTTTTCAAAGATCAGATCCAATACTTCGGTCACGTCATATCAGCAGAAGGAATAGCGATCGACCCAGAAAATATCAAAACCATCATGGAATGGACCGCCCCAAAGAATGTCATTGATATCAGATCCTTCCTAGGTTTGGCCAGGTACTACCGCTAGTTCATTGAAGGATTTTCAAAAATTGCCTTTCCTATGACCTCCTTATAGAAAAAGGGGCGCATATTTCAATGGACAACAAAATGTCAGCAAAGTTTTGAAAAATTAAAACACCTACTTACCACTGCACCCGTGCTAAAGGTAGCAGATCCAGAAAAGTCTTTTGTGGTTTGCACTGATGCAAGTAAAGAGGGTGTTGGTGGAGTGCTGACACAAGAAGGAAAAGTTATTGCTTACAAATCACAGAAATTGAAAGATTATGAACAACGATATTCTGCCTATGACCTTGAATTAACAGCGGTAGTACATGCACTTAAAATGTGGTGACATTACTTGTTGGGGAAGAAATTTTTGCTACTAATGGATCACAGCAGCCTTACTAACTTCTTCAACCAGTCTAGCTTAAATTCTTGACAAGCCAGGTGGATGACATTTTTAAGTGAGTTTGATTTTGAGATGAAACACCTTAAGGGGAAGGAAAATCGAGTGGTTGATGTACATTGTATTTATGAAGTTCAGATCAGCCAAGCATGCTCCAACATTCTAGAAATTATAAAGGAGGCATCAGTCAAAGATCCTAAATACACTTTTCTTTGGCAGCAAACAAAGGAAGCACTGTTAAAAGGAGAAAAATCATATTTCGAAATAAGTCTTGATAAGCTCCTTACATTTAGAAACAGAATTTATATTCCCAACCAAAGCTCTATTAAACAATTAATAATGGATGAGTTCCATAAGAAACCATGTGCGGGCAACCTAGGTTACTAGAAACTTTTAACAACCATCAAAAAAGGGTATTTTTGGCCCGGATTAAGGAAGGACATTGCTGAGTACTTGTCCAAATGTTTGGAGTGTCAATTAGTGAAGGCAGAACATTAGCATCCCGTTGGTTTGTTACAACCACTTCCCATTCCGAAATGGAAATGGAAGACCATATCTATGGACTTCATCATTGGTCTACCCCACACCAGGAAGCAACATGATTCGATCATGGTTGTAGTTGACAAATTGAGTAAAACCGCACACTTCATACCTGTGAAGTCCACTTACAAAACGGTGGAAATCAAAGACATATTTATGAAAGAAATTTTTCGCCTGCATGTAATACCCAAGGTAGTAATATCAGACTGGGATGTGAAATTTACATCCATGTTCTGGAAAACCCTCTTTTCGGAATTGGGCACCCAGATCAAATTTAGTACAACTTACCATCCCCAAACGGATGGATAAACTAAATGGGTAAATCAAGAGCTAGAAAACATGTTACGCATGTTCGTGATGCAACAAGCACATAAGTGGGAGGATTACCTCTACCTTATAGAATTTGCCTACAATAGTGGACATCATGAATCACTCGGCATGAACCATTTTGAGGTGTTATATGGAAGAAAGTGTAGAGTGCCCATGGACTGGAATAACCCTGTTAATAAACTAGCAATAGGTCTAAACATGCTAGCAGAGATGGAGGAAGTTGTCAAGAAGGTTAGACATAATCTAAGGGTGATAAGCGAAAAATATATGCAGATAAAAAGAGGACGTAAAAAGAATTTAAAGAGCGAGATCATGAGTATATGAGAGTAAAAACCCAAAACATTTCCTTACAGTGGAGGGGTTGTGATATGTTAGCACCCCAGTACTGTGGACCTTTTCAAGTTTTGGAATGAACTGGACCGGTAGCCTATAAACTTGCATTACCAAGCCACATCCGGGTCCACAACATTTTTCATGTCTCGTTGTTAAAAAAATGTGTACAACCCACAACATATAATAAATTGGGAAAATATTCAGGTAATGATCTAAAAGAATATATGTTGTTTATTTTAATTTGTTTGAGAGAATTATGACTGTGAATTTTTTCTTTCAGGTCAAACCGAAAGGAGAGTTTCTGGTAGAACCTCTTCGTATTTTCGATCGGAGAGAAACCACCTTGCGGAAGCGAGTCATCACCCAAGTTAAAGTGCAGTGGAAGCACTTTGTCCTGGATGAGGCCTCCTGGGAAGAAGAGGGATTTATGCAATAAGCTTATCCGACATTGTTTTCTTGAATTAAAAAGGAGAGAAGAAGAGAACACCAGGGACGGTGTTCCTCTCATGAGGGGGATATGTAACACCCCAGGCTCCAGGAAAGATTTACTGTGGTTATTTAACTCAACTTTATGATTTACTGCATTTTTTTTACTTTGTGACATGACTTAGGCTGGAAATCTAGATAACAAGTTGTTACTTAATTATGATTAATTAGGAACTTAGACATGATAATATAATATAACTATTTGCCTTAATTAAAAGAAATATTTAACAAAGAAATAGTTAAACCCCTTCCTTGAAAAGTTAAAGGAGGGGAACAGAACTATCCTTGAGCTGGAAGATAGAGAAACCAGTGGGAAGTTACTCATTTTATAGTCAACTGAGTGCAGGACTTGAGGCTAGACCATGGAGTCGTGAAGCCCAAGGCACGACTATAATTGGATATAATCCAGGTGTGGAACAGAGAAAGTGCTCGGGGGAGGGCCTAGACGTAATCGCCAGGCTCGAGGCTGGGAGGAGAGACTTTCTAGACAAAGCTGGATTGACCCATTTACAAATTTGGAACAGATAAGTAATCTAGTCTGTAACTATAGGATGGTATTACGTTATGAGAAATTATTTATTCCTAGGAGTAGGAATTAAACAATAATATTCAGTGATAGAAATGCATTAGAAAAACAGTAGATTCAGTGATAATTATACAATAGTAAATAGTAATTCTCAGGTGCATTCAGAAATATTGCACCAAACGAGCATGAAATCCCTCTTACTCTGTTTTCCTTTTTATAGATTACATATATATAAATGTGCGGCAACGTAACAAGAATAATCAGTTACTGAATCCTTTCTTTCTACTAAATTTTGGGTAAGCAAAACATATGTATGAATAATCTATCACATACAAACCCTGATGAATTTCAGAATCCCTCTTTCCTTTCGATTTATCTACCCCTTGACAAGTTAGAGACAGTGAAAGAGGCTGTCGACAGAAATAAACCTAACCCTTAGATTTCAACCGAATGCATAACGAAACCCTAAGGTGAGTTCTAGCTTCAACCAATGAAGAATGCATATTCATGGGGTTATTGTAATTATACAAACCGCAACATTATAAAGCGGAAAGACTCTCAGAGAGATTAACCCTCTTGTAGAGAGATGGCAACAAACCCAAAACAGTTAAAGAGTTTCAAATTAAATATAATTTCCACAACCAAACTTTGAAATCAAACACCAAACATCGGAAAACAGATAGTTATGAACATAAATACGATTGCGCAAGAAAATTATATACATATCCAGTGATATAAATTAATAAGCTTCAGGCATAAGTAACAAAGTTCTTATCAAAATACCAAGACATGGCTGAGATATTTTTCTCTGTCTCTCCGTAAAAGTTACGGCCTTAACAAAAGAATAATTACATACAGAACCAACATTTACATCAAACAGCGTAGAGAAACTTTAAAATGTCTTTCTCCGAAGTGCAACATAATTAAAACAGTCCTCCTTATATTAAGGTGCATTTCAAATTCAAACTAAATGTTTCACCAATTCAACGAGTCATAAACTGCATCATATTAACCTTGAGGAGCCAGGAAATGAGTTCCAACCTGTACTAATTGCAGAGTTGTGAGAATGCATGATCACTGAAAATCCAAAGGATGAACCACAAAGGCATACCTAATAAATAGTAGTGTACCTGCAACAAAATCGTTGGCCGACATTAGCAAACAGAGAAGAGAACCTGAAGTATTTCTACAATTTAGCTAAGAGCTCTTGGAACAAACCAACCTTACCTGAATTTGATAGGTCGCAGCTTGGCGTCATCCATCTGCATATCACATACCTTCCAGGGTTAGAAAAATGTATAGAAGGTAGAAGTACAAATCACTGTAAGAAAGAAGTATAAACCACTACAAGAGCTTTGTCTTAGTTAAGAGCTTACAAGTTTCATACAATGGAAGAAGATTGCCATTCCTCGAAGCGCAGGAAGAGTTGGATGCCAAACTTGGCCAGCAAAGGGATGTATCAACCCTAAGCGCTGGAATAGCTCCCAATGAATACAGAGTATGATCGAAAGAGTGAACTAAAATCATAGAAAGAAAGAGTTCGGGGTTACCTCCCCGCAACAGACGAACCGACGAAGCCATAAATCCTGGAAGCCAAGACAAAGAACCACAGAGAAACCAAAAGCGAAAGGTTGCAGAGCAACCAAAACCCTCAACCTTGGATTGCAAATGAGCTACGTACCGACGGGAGGAGGGGTGTTGGGTATTTGGTAAGCCTGGAGCCCTCACCATCGTCAGATACCTCTGACCTGATCAACGAGCGAGATTCACACCACCTGTCGCAGCCAAACCAAAACAGAGGACAATTGCCCACTGTGTAATCGTTGGAGATCGAGCCACGTGGAGTAATGTACAACCAACATTGATTCCCAAGGCTGGTAATAGTCCTTCTATCTCTTGGAAGGCCATATGAGCCCTCACGATATGGCAAAGCCGACTGTGGACAGTAATACCAAAATTAATTAACAAGACATTCTTTTGGAATGGCGCGTGCCTCCATTGCACGCACATATATATATATATATATATATATATATATATACACATACATACATACATAAATACATACATACATACATATATCAATTATGGTATAAAATAACTTATGTTTAATGGGTAGTAAAAAATTTGTTTATTTATTTATGTATTATGGTTACATGGATGTTATAGTGATTCATTTAGAAATATTATGAGGATAATGAAGGCATTTAATGGGAGTCCTCTACGGAGGCGGGAGAATTGCTTGGACAGCCAAAAGTGGTTGGACAAAAAAAAATTCAAAAAATCTTGTAGATGCAGTGTTTGAATCATGTATTTGATAGTCGAAATGGATTTAGCACCATCAAAAACGTCTAAAACACTTAAAATTATGACTTTGACAACTTTTATTTGGATTTACAAAATCCTTTAAAATTTATATAACTTTTAAGAAAAAAAAAACATAATTTTTAGACAAGTAATCTGGCTCATCACAATGATAATGAGTTCATTTAATATACTAACCGGGCACTTTCTCAACACACAGGCAAATTTACCCCCAACATTAAAAAATCACCCGAATCTCGTTCTTTAAAAAAAAAACACTTTGACAGTAGAAATGTTTATAAAACTTATTAAATATCAAGACAATGTGTCGTGGCTGCCACTTGGGAAAAGCAAATGTGCCAACTAAGACCCAACTTTTAGCCTGTTTTGTCCGAAGTATCGGATGTCTCTTCTACAACGGTTTTCTGGCAGGCTCTGTTAGAACACGGTCGCCCGTTTCCTCAAGAAAAGGCCAGCCGACGCTTAAAAAACACATTTACTGAAAGGAAATGCAGTGGTATGTGCTTTTGGCGGGAAAGCTTCGGAATAAAGCGGTTTCACGGAGTCTAGGATGGGATATCGAGAATTTAGCGGTTTCACGGACTTGTTGTGTGGACAGTACAATTTCCTTCACCCTGGACACTCGTAATCGATTCGGCACCGATTAGGATGCCTTGATTTGATTCGAGGATGAAAAGATTGGAATAGTTTGAGCTATTTTGAAGTATATCATAGTGATGTGCGTCGGTCTTGTGTGGAATCAATGTAGCTTGGAGGAGTGAGATTAATTGTTGGGTGAGTTTAAAATTGGATAGTGAAAATTAAAGTTTAATGTTTTTTTTTTACACATAGTAAGAAAGAAAATAGACAAAAGTTTCATCCAAGTTAATTTTTAGTGAAATTTTTATAATAGACAAAAGTTTCATCGAAGTTAATTTTTAGTGAAATTTTTATAATCTATACATATATTATATAATAATTTTATAATGAATAAAGGATCTTTAATTTATTTATAATTATTAGATAGAAACTAGATATTTAATTTTTATGAAATATTTTTAGTATTTAGATTAAAAAAAAAGATATATAAGTAATATGAAATGATTTATGGTTTTTGGGACATCTTATATTAATAAACCATGGTATTGTAACAAAATCTATAAGAAAAGTTAAAAATCTCCATAAAAAATGTGGCGAATCTCCATTATTAAGAATCTTGTTACATGTTTTTTCATATATATATATATATATATATATATATATAATAATTAAAAATAAAGTAATCATTCAATTATTTTTTGTCGTTTGTTATTTAACCATCATGATATGAGATATATTATGAAATAGTGGTTTTGATGTTTATCATGAATATATGTATATCAACATTTATCAACCATTTAATTTATATAATAATACTAATTAAGAATGCAAGGAAGCTCAGAGCCCTTAAAATAAAGATGAACTAAACTTAGAAATCATATATCACGTCCATTAACAGAAAAATTGATTCTACATGATAGAGTTACAAAACTTGCTTGAAATCAAATCTATAATGTTCCCATTATTCACATGCTTCACTATATTTTTCTTCTTCTACTACGAGGATACTAGAGCCTCTTATTTATATGAATGGGTAGGGGCAACCTCATTGAGGGGTGGGTTGGTTTCACTCCTAATATCCATTAAAAAATAGATCTTGTTTCCTAGGTCACTGCATAGCAAGAAGAAAGAGCATTTACTATCTCGAGCTAAAAAAGTTGGGATTCTTTTGGAGCAAGGAGAAATCCCCACAAATATCTAGGGTTGGATATCCTCAAAATCTATGCAAAATCTATCCAAAATCCTAGACAATAGTCATGTTAGGCATATAAAGTATGAAAATTCTCTTTAACTCTCCCAGAACTCATTAAGCTAGGAAAGTGTTATTAAGTGCAAGTATTTACCGTGCCCAACGAAACGAGTTGGGATTCTTTTGTAGTGAGGAGAAAGCCCCACAAATATCCCAAGCTGGATCTCCTCAAAATGTATCCGAAATCCCTTCAAAATCCTAGATAATAGTCATGTTAGGCATATAAAATATGAAAAATCTTTGTAAGTCTCATGAGAAAGCTAGGAAAGTGTTATTAAGTGCCAGCATTTACTATCCCAAGCTAAATGATCTGGTATCCTTTTGTAGGAAGGAGAAAGCCCCACAAATATCTCAGATGGATCTTCGCAAAATCTATGCAAAATCCCTTCAAAATCCTAGACAATAGTCATGCTAGGCATATAAAATATGAAAAAGCCCCTTAACTCTGCTAAGAACTAGTTAAGCTAGCAAAGTGCAAAAATGTAGGTTCAATATAGTCTTTATGTTCCTAGGAGTGGTTAGATGGGCTTTATGTTTCACCTATTTGGGAGACCCATAATTGAGGTTGGTAGAAAGATGTCAAGTTTTGGATAAATCATTATTGAATTAAAGAAAATGCACATTTGCAAAACAAAAAATAAAAAATATTATTCTTGTAAAGTTCAAAAGTATCTTTATGTTTTGGCTAGAGTAATCAATAAAATCAGCATTGCTTAAATAAGCCTACAAATCTCACAAGCTTCATAGTGAAACCTTGAGCGAACAATTTGTAAAATGTGCTGGGCTGAAAGAATTTGTCATCTTTGTAACATTGAGAGGGTTGAAAGTGCATTTTATTTTATAATATCTTTCTTACACCTATATCAAATCATAAGTTCAAAATATTAGTCAAAACACTAACCTTCCTAATCTTTTAACTCATAAAAAATATGGTGATTTAGCTATGAATTTTTAATTCATCAAAAACATGGTAAAGCTTCATTTATGCCCATGACCTTTTAAAAGAATATATTTTTTTAAATGTTAAGCCTACTCAAACTATATAACAAAATAAATAATGACACTGGTTAGCTCTATAATTTAAGTCACTAATTTAATTGCCCACTTTATTGAATTGTTATGTAACTTTATTATTGCATAATTTAAAAATAAAATAAAATAACTATGCAATATTTAAATCAAATTTAAGTTTTGTTTTTTTCTTCATTAAAAATAATAATAATAAATATGTATTTTCTTTTCAAAATTTCCAATAAAAATTATTTAAGATTCAAAATAAATTATTTAAAATTCAATAAATTTAAAATATTATTTATTAATATTACAATATATTGTAGCAAAAAAAAAATTGAAGACGTTGAATTCATTTTGTATTAAAAATACTAAATTTAGTAATTAAAAATTACAATATCAAACCAAATTTAAGTAAATTGATTGTTTGATGACCTATTACAAATATTTAAAATCATGATACATTTATCATTTTTAAACTAATAAAAATGATATATGAGAAAAATATAAATACATCGTTCAAGTTTATTATGATTTTGCAAATTATTTATTTTATTTTTAAAATGTACCGACTAAATTCAATTAGAGGTGAGTATTACTATAAACATATTCAGAATAGGTGAATAAAGAGTTAATTTATTAGGTTATTATTTAGAATTTATTATTAAAAAATTTAAAAATAAATATTTGATTTTATATTCAGAAATTAAATTTTTATTTAAAATCATAAATATTTTTTATCACTATAAAATAAATTGTTGTTATTTAATAATGAAAAAAATTCATAATATGTGTAATGTTTGTATGATAAATAAAAGATATGGGATGATTTAATGGGTGAAGATTATGTTACGAAGCATTAGATAAATTATAAGATTTGAGATTAAAATTTATTAGAATCTTTCAATTAATTTATACTTTTATTGAAATTTATAGAAAAAAATCAAAATCTATTTTAAATCTACACCTACTGAGCACTTGGAGAAATAAAATTAACTACTCAAAGCAGAAAGATCTGGTCTAAAATCTAGATCTACGGAACCCTTAGAGAAATAAAATTAACTACTCAAAGCAGCAAGATCTTGTCTAATGAATCTGAACCGTTAAAAAGCAGCCATGTGGTCGACGAATGGATCTGAACGGCCAGGACAACGAAGCAAATTCAATCTAAAACATAACTTTCACATGGGAAACACCTTGCCAAGTACTTCAATACCAGAAAAATCCTTGGTATCTAGTTTTCAGAAACAAATCATATGTCGTTCTAAATTATGTAAATATACTTTCAAATTCACCTTCAGAGTTCAGGCGTCAGCTTTATTCTCTCGCTTGTTCTTCTCAGCATCAAATTTTTAATCTCTGGCCAACATTGACAATTACTAGCTAGACTTTAGTTTATGCTAGATTCGTATTGTGGTATCATAAACAAAGTGAGGACGGTAACAAATATTGAACAATGAAAGCGTATAGACTGCCATTCTTCATGGTGTATTGATACATGAATAAATTCCACACGACCGTTGAATAAATTCCACACTAGAGCATAAATTATTGTAAGAAACGTGAACGAATAATGAAATGAATCGTTTACAATGTACATTTGGCCTTCAATTACAAACCCGTTGAGACAGATCATGCTATTCAACGCGATTGCTCTTATTGCCTGAGACTCAAGCAACGAATGCAACTTAACGTGTCAAGAAACGAGGGAATTGTTGGAAGACGAAAATTAATGGCCGACGTTTTAGCCATTTAGTGGAACCAAATTAGTAGATCTCTACCAGCGGGTTGGCATATTTTTGATCCAATTCTGCCCATCAATGAAACTGCTACTTAAAAACGGTGCAGCCTCCCTGTGCAGTGTGACTGAGTTCACGCGACCATGAGACTCTTCGTTTATTAGTTGCACCAGGTCCGGAACATTTGTACAACCCATAATACACAGTTCTGCACATAGACACAGAAGAGAAATTATGTTATGAGCAGAAATCCATGTATGATTTGAGTTTCATCTTAATTGCGGAGGCCCTTAAGGAATCGAGAGCCGGCGGAGGGACGATGCTAGGGCAAGGTAGAGATTGCTTTTTAAGTTGAGATGGGCGGAGGCCAGCAATGCTATAGTTAAATGACTACAGTGTCGAGACTTGAGACTCTTCGTCCCATTTGAATTTGGAGGTAATATATTAAATTGTCAATGTGAGAGGAACATGTACTGCAATTGCCTTGGAGCGTGTGTACACCTCATTTAAATCTTTTATAGAGGTTGCTAATCTTACACTACCTTTTATAAATGCCAGCTATGCTTTATCCAACCATCCAAATACATCCTTTAATCTTACTTTTCTCCTTTTTAATTGCAGATAATCTTTCTCTCAACACATCCTTCGGACAGACCATTTATTAGTTTGTTTGTTTTTTTCATTCTTCAAGGTACAGCAGGGTATTATAATTTAGTTTTTATTTTTATTATTTCATCATAGTACAACAGAGTATATTTTAGAGGGAAACATATTTTAACGAAATTTTAAGACATCACAGCGCTGCGGTATCTTTTCACGCCGTGCAGTCTGGTTGTTGCTTTTCAATAAGATATAGGTAACTATATTTTATATTGCCATTATATTTTAAGATGTGGAGGTTACTATTATTATTTACCTATTTAGATTTGTATAAATTAATAATTTATTTATTTTAATTTTAAAAATATATAAAAATTATGATGATTTTAAATAATAAATAAAACATATTTTAAAATTTTAAAATTAAAAATAGAAAAATATATTTTTAATATAAATAAAAATTATAAATAGAAAATGCTATTAAAATTTTAATGTAAATTTTATATAATTAGCGACACAAATTATACATATCAATGAAAAAAAAATTAATAATAAATTGAAAAATGAAAAATGAACAGTGAAGATGATTGAGAACCACACTTCTGACCAGTCAGTAACCCATTCAAAAACATCAGGATGGCAGCGAAGGAATTTAACCTAATCTCGCTCATCAAGGACAGTGAACTCATTTAATGTACTCACCGTGCAGTTCCTCAACCTCAACAAAATAAAAAGGGCGGAGCGTTGTCTATAGAGCGCCAAATTTACTCCGACATCAAAAAAATCATTGGAATCTGTTTTTTTTTTCAAAAAAAAATCGGAGAGTGTAAGTGTTTATAAAATTTATTAACTAACAATTTCACTTAAAGGTGAATAGGTAAATTTAAGAAATAGAAGATTTGGGAAATTCCTCTCACTAGATTAAGGTTATTTCATTGGTTTGGATCAATGATTCAAATTTAATAAGGATAACAAAGTTATGAAAGAACCTTTGAAACCCAAAAGTGTAATTTTCTCAACCCAAAGATATACGATATATATGATAAATAGTTATTTCTTAATCCAAAGGTGCAAGGCTGTTTCTCATATATAACCTTACATTTGCATACTAAGATCACCACCCATTGCTTTACATTGGAGGTTGAGATGTCTATTGTTATTCATGAGTTTAATTGTTGCTTTGATGGTTGAAATAACATCCTATTTTATAAATATCTAATGAAAATGATAGATTTCTTGGATGCATTCTAAACCTAAATACAACTCAAGATGCATGTTATATTTCAAAGTTTATCATTATCATTTGGCATATGGTTCTCATTGCTACTTTTTATGATCCCCTAATATACTTAGAATCACAAAAATTTGTGGTACATTTAGCATCATACCGTTTTATTATAATGGTTCATGAATGTGGAAGTGGCTTCATTATTTCACACAATTTCCCCTTGTAGTGGGACAACAAAATGCTTTTGAAAATCTCTAGAAGTTAGTGACCGATGCAAAGGCTAACTGTCACGACTCCATGACAATTACACCAATTAAAAAAAATTTAATTAAATATCTTACGCCTAACATTCATCCCTATATATAACGAGCATGGAATAATCCTTTGCGTATACATAAAATTCTTTACCATTGATGCACCCATGTTATAGTTAAATGTACACATATGAATAATGTAAGCTTTCCATGGCGTATCCAACTGTTTGTTTGGAGGTGTCGGGATTATATTATGGCTAAGTCAAAGGTGGCGCTTCAACCTTACTACCCGACCATATCGGTACCAAGTGGTGAACGTATGTTAATATCCTCACCTACCCCTGCCAGGTGGCTAGCACCGTGCAGAGGCCATGTGATACATTGGTAACTCTGCGGGGTTTAGCGCGCCATAACTTGGATTCGACGGACGGCCCAGATCACTTAACCAGATCCAAGGGTTTACGACAGCTCAAGGGTTTTAGGGACCTTTATTATCCACCGAGCCGAGGTTCTCGGGTTCATTTGCATTTGTCTGTGGAAGAGCCGCATTCTGCTCCGCTCGGCAGTCCTCCATGCGCCGGTGAGCAATCCTGCAACATTCTCCAGGTATCCATAACGCGCCATATATTAAATCTTCTCATGGATAATTCGTATTGGTTTATGCTAACAGGTCTTATTTATACTCCGGCATATCTTATACTCTGAGCTTACCTCGCTTCTTATTTGTTTTACAGGTATCCGATTGGGGTTTCCATACGGCTCGAAGGTCAATACGCAGTCCCTGCACTTACAGGTATTTACCATGCGTTTTTCTCACCCGAAATCATGATTAACAGAATAGAAGGGTTGTTAATACGATTTATCTTATGGTGTTTGAAACCAGCCTGAGGTATTCCTCATGGCAGTTTTATTTTAATGGCCCAGGGTTCTGTCCTTCGTTCAATCCCGAGCTCGAAACGAGGACGGCCTTTCCATTCTTGAATATACAGATGTGGGTTGGTTAACCATTCGGCATTCTGCCAGATTCATATATTATTGTTTGAGGGTTCACGGCCCTCTGTCGGAACCATAAACCCTGAATGTTTTAATGTTTCTGAACGCGTATTGTTGTTATTTGCCAAGAAGGTTTTTCTATTTGACTTTTCCAAATGTATATGAATCTAAGACAGCCAAGGCCTCCTTCAGTACTCTGTATCTTTGGGTTTTCATACTGTTCTGGCACCCGAAAGGGTTTCCTGCTATATATATTTAAGGATGGTTTTTGAAACTTACCATGTATATATTGGTTAATAAATTCGCCTGTTCGGCTTGCATGCATTTGTCAATGGTTTCGTTCATCCAGAGTTCAACTATACTGTACCGTATACAATGCTTTTCTTGTGATTATACAGTGCTTGGCATCGTGTTCTGGTTCAATACCGTCCATTGACCATAAGGTTTTGATTTATTATTGAGGGTTAAGGTGACTGTCGCCTACCCACAGGTTACCGGCGGTTAGTTCACCGGCCGTTCCCTCTACAGGGTTTGGTCACACGGTGACTTCGTGTCGACCTCGCACCATTACGGCTTATCTTTAATCATTTAACTAGTTGAAATTTGTTAAAGATATTACTATGTTTTAATTCTTTCACATAGATTCTGCGCATGTTGGTATGCCGCAGTGATTTCTTTACAAGTTTTGAGAATAATGACATTCAACCCTCGTACAGGGTCTGATACGCTTTTTTCTATAGTTTGTGATATACTTGTGAATAATAACCCATTTCACAGCGTGCTCTGTTTTCCGTAGCTGCACGAAACTGTTATACAGTTCTGTATTTTATCTAAATCGTTTTACTGTTACAATGTGTTGTATCGTTCTCGTATATCTTTCTTCTCTTGCTTACTACTAAGGCCTTTGCCTCCGGATTTGCATACGGTCGGTTACATCTAGAATGTCTCTGCTTTTATGTATATTCCAGTTATAGAGTTGCAGTTGAATACCGGTTCTTATCTATATGTCGACAGCATGTTTTGATGCTCAGTTTAAAAGAAGTTTATTTCTCTTCTCTATATAGAAAACATACTTAGTTTGCCTAATAATGATTTGTTTCTGTTCTTTATGGATAATAACCAGTACTTTTCATTCAGCAACCTGCATTGTATATCTAATAGATAAACTCTATTCTTTTGTTTAAAATAACCAGTTCAGGTGATAATAAGAATTGTCTCAAACATATATGTATATTCTTGCAACTAATAATGCAAAGATTTAGTTTACTATAGTTTCCGCCTGAACACCAGTAGCCTAATACAGAGTTATAAATCCAGTAAACAATGACGAATAATAGTGAACAATGGTATATAACTCGTACCTGGCTCGCCAGCTACAAGAGTTAATGCTCCAGAAGTTCACCTGCACCTTATATGTTTGCTCTTAACCTCCCAACCTTGAGATCCACTTTCCGCTGGATTCTCCCCCCGAGCAGTCTTGCAGGCCTACAGCCCTCAACAAGACACATGCACTCCTGTGCTGGGTTATCTGGTCTCTACCAGACTTAACCCCTTTCTCTGTCTGCTGTCTCTCCCTCTCTGGAATTCTTCTCTGCCTGTTCCTCAACAGCCCAGAGGTTTTCCTTCCCAGGATTTTTCCTTGGGTGAGAAGCAGTTAATTCAGTTTTATAACTGATCTTCTTAAAATAGAAAATCCTCCACCAGGAGGCTGCCAGCATTTCAAGAACATACACATGTAAAAATAATCTAATATAATAACTTCCTTCATTAATAGTGTCATTCAAAAATAATGAGTAACCACTCATACAGTTCTTACCACAGTAAGTATTTCAGAATTACAAGTTACCGGGGTCATTACATCTCCCCCCCCTGGGATTGGACATCGTCCCGATGTCTAGCCCCATTAAATAAATTTGGATAAGCTTTTCTAATGAGTTCCTCGTCCTCCCATGTAGCCTCCTCAGGCCCATAGTGCTGCCACAGCACTTTAACTTGGGTAATAACCCGTTTCCGCAGCCGCACTTCTCTCCGGTCGAGAATGCTCTGAGGTTCGACCAGGACCTCGCCTTCCGGTTCGACCTGCAGACAACCATGCCTTTAATCAGTTTCCTATTGAGTATAGCTGCATAATCAAAACAACCAAATTAATTCTTACCCGCACATCTTGCCATTGGATAACATGTTTAGGGTCATATACATATTTCTTTAAGGCAGAAACATGAAACACATTGTGAATCCTAATATGACTTGGCAGGGCAAGTTGGTAGGCCACTGGCCCTACTCTAGCCAAGATCTGAAAAGGTCCAAAATATCGAGGAGCCAGCTTGGCGCACCCACTCCACTGTAGTGTGCTCCTCCTAGCTTGAATCCTCACAAACACATGGTCACCAATCTTATACTCTGTGAATCTTCTTTTCCTATCTGCAAAGCTTTTCTATCGGCCTTGTGCAGCCTTTAAGTTGGCACGCACTCTTTTCACCATGTCTTCCATTTCTTTAAGCATTTCTGGACCCAAAATCAGCTTGTCCTCAGGTCCACCCCAACTTGAGGGTGTGCGGCACTTTCGTCCATACAGAACTTCAAAAGGACTTAGCTGGGTTGAAGTGTGATAACCATTGTTATATGAAAATTCGACCAGATGTAAATACTCTTCCCATTGACCTAGTTTCAGCATCACATACGCCCTCAACATGTCTTCCAATACTTGATTAACTCGCTCAGTTTGACCATCGGTCTGCGGGTGATAGGCCGTGCTAAAGTTCAGCTGAGTACCCAACTGAGCAAACAATGTCCTCCAAAAAGTGGAAGTGAATTTCACATCTCGATCTGATATAATTACCTTTGGCAACCCATGCAATCGGAATATATTTTGCATAAAGAGGTGAGCAATTTGCACCGCCTTGTAAGTAGACTGCACAGGTATAAAGTGCGCTGCTTTACTCAACTTATCAACCACTACCATGATAGAGTCGTTGCCCTTCTTTGTTCGGGGCAACCCAGTTATGAAATCCATGGAAATGGTTTCCCATTTCCATTCCGGAATAGGCAAAGGCTGCAACAGTCCTGCTGGATGCTGGTGTTCTGCCTTAATCTGTTGGCATTCCAAACACCGCGCCAAGTATTCAACTACCTGTTTCTTCATTCCCGGCCAGTAATACTCCTTCTTGAGCGCCGTGACCATCTTTTGGTATGCTGGGTGGCCAGTGTAGTGGCTGATATGGAACTCATCTAAAATCAGCCTCCTAAGGTCATTTGAATCAGGTACATACAATTTCTTATTAAAACACAACATTCCAGCACTATCCAGTGTGTATCCTTGCTGTAATCTTTCTTTAACAGATTGTTGTACCTGCTGTTTTAAGTGTTGGTATTCAGAATCGTGACTTGCTGCTGCTTTTATTTGTTCAACCAACGAATTCCGCCACTTGCTGACTGATAGTTCACATAAAAAATGAACCTTTCGACTTAGCGCATCAGCCACTCGGTTTTCTTTACCCTTTAAATGCTTTATTTCGAAATCAAACCCACTTAGGAAATCTGCCCAACGGCCTTGTCTTGCATTCAAGGTAGGCTGGCTGAAATAATGTGTCAAACTGTGATGATCAGTTAACAACAGGAATTTCCTCCCTAGGAGGTAATGTCTCCACATTTTCAGCGCATGAATAACAGCTGCTAATTCCAGATCATAAGCAGAGTATCTCTGCTCATGCTCCTTTAGATTCCTTGATTCATAGGCTATTACTTTACCTTCCTGCATTAATACTCCTCCCACACCCTCCTTGCTTGCATCGGTGCACACCACGTAATCCTTATTAGGATCAGCTATACTCAGGATGGGCGCGGTGGTGAGTAAGTGCTTCAACCGGTCAAAGCTCTGCTGACACTCTGATGTCCACCTAAATATCTTCCCCTTTTTCTGCAATGAGGTGATAGGATAGGCTATCCTAGAAAAGCCTTCCACAAACCTCCGGTAATAGCCAGATAACCCCATAAAGGATCTGATATCAGCAACATCTTTGGGTATGGGCCATTCCATAATAGTTTTTATTTTCTCGGGGTCTACTGCAATTCCTTCTTTAGTGATCACGTGGCCCAAATATTGGATTTCCTCCTTGAAGAAATCACATTTACTGAACTTAGCGTATAGCTGATGTTCTCGAAGAGTTTGTAACACCAACCTAAGGTGCTCTTCATGTTCCTGCTGGGAACGAGAGTATATCAGAATATCGTCGATAAATATCAGCACAAATTTGTCCAAAAACCGATGAAACACGTTGTTCATCATACACATGAAGGTGGCAGGTGCATTGGTCAAACCAAAAGGTAGTACTACAAATTCGTAGTGTCCATAGCGTGTCCTGAAGGCAGTTTTAGCGATGTCCTCATCTTTAATCCTGATCTGATGATAACCAGATCGCAGATCGATCTTGGAAAATACTTTTGCCCCTTTCACTTGATCAAAGAATTCATCTATTCTGGGTAAGGGATACTTGTTTTTGACCGTGAGCTTATTCAACTGTCGATAGTCTATACACATACGTAGAGTGCCATCTTTCTTTTTCACAAATAATACTGGAGCTCCCCATGGTGATACATTGGGACGTATGTACTGTTTATCCAACAGCTCTTGTAGTTGCATCTTCAACTCTGTTAACTCTGGTACGCTCATTCGCTATGGTGCCCGTGATACTGTTGCTGCTCCCGGTATTAATTCTATAGTAAAGTCTATGTCCCTCTTTGGAGGCAGCCCTGGTACCTCTTCAGGAAAAACATCTGTAAATTCCTGTACCACCGGGATATTGCCTAATGCGGACATCTTATCTTTCTGGTTTGCATAACCAACTTGTATGGCATAGATCTGACATTTCTTTCTAATGCACTTAGCTAATTGAGAAGCGGTGATAGGTCGAATCTGGATAGGGTGTTTAATTCCCTGCAGTTCCTGCTGTTGCCCCAAATCATCCTTGTAATAAATGGTTTTAGTTTTGCAGTTCACCAATGACCGGTGCTTTTCCAGCCAATCCATACCAATAAGGATTTCATAAGAGCCTAATGGGAGTACATTCAGGTCTGCTGTTACTGGCTTTCCAGCTATACTAAAAGAACAGTTATTAACTTTAGCTAAAACCCGTCTTTTGGCTCCCGTAGCTAACTGTACCAACCATGGATTTTTGAACCTTTCCGGTGATAGCTTACAATGTTCCACTACTTTTGGACTAACATAACTTAAAGTAGCTCCTGGATCAATAAGTACAGCTACAGAAAGGTTTGAGATCTTACCTTCAAACTCCACCATGCTCGGTTGATATTCAGCTTGCCGGTCCTCCAAGGCTGCGTTAATTCTTGGTACGCTGCGTGCCACATCCCCAACGGTCGAGGCTTCGTGGATTTGAGATATTTGGTCGCCTCCTTTATGCTGCGGGCATTTTTTAACATAATGCGGTCATCCACATCCCCAACACTGGACTGGAGGCCTAGTTCCTTTAATCTCTGATCTGGCAGGAGGTTCACTAACTCTGCTTTCACTTGGCTTGGCCCGGAAGGTACCCTTAGTTGTATTTCTGTTAAACTGCCCCTTTCCAGCACCCTTACCACCATTTCCATGACTTCCTTTGTTATTACCAGCAACTCTGTTGCTTTTCTTGTCATTCCATCTTTTGCTTGAAATATCTCCTTTTTGTTTGTTCTACTGGTAACAAATTCTTGCCTTACGAATTGCCTCGTCCATGGTTCGAGGATTGTCAAACTCTATTCGTTCCCTTATATAGGCTGGTAGGCTGCTCACAAATCTCTGCACTTTGGCCTTTTCTTCTTTGATATATGGCACATAGCGAAGCAGGGATGTGAAGCGATTTATGAATTCGTCCATGGACTGTTGTCCCAGTCGTAAGTCATGGAATTCCCGTGCCTTCTCATCATAGAAACGCTCGGTTAAATACCTTTCCTTAAAGTATTTCTGAAACTTTTCCCAGTTTATGCTTTGTTCACTTACTCCCTTCACAATTTTAATTTCTTCCCACCACAAGGTGGCTTTGCCCTGTAGCTGGAAAATGGCCAGCCGCGCCTTCAGATTTTGGTCATATTCATACAATTGGAAATACTTGTTAATGTTAATTAACCAAGCCTCTGCCGCTTCTTCCTGCTCTCCATCGAAAAGTGGAGGTTTGATTTTCCGGAATTCTCCCTGTAATTCCATTTTCTGTCTCTTTGAGGTCTGTTGTTCCAGTACATTGTTAGAATGGTCTTCCTTCTCCTCTGAAATTTCAGGTGCGTAATCCCGTTCTTCAGTTCCCCTTTGTTGTTCCGCACTGGGATTGGCTAATGGTGGATTTTGTTTGTCTGCCAGACTCTTTAATATTCTTTCTTGCTCCACTGTTAACCGTGCATTGTCCTCTCGCAGTCGCGCCATCTCACTTTTCAGCTCTTGGACAGTTTGCAGTATCGCTAGATTGGTACTGCGTGTTTCAGCACCAAGCTGTACCCACAGCTCAGCATTTTTTTTAGGGACGCTGCTAGTTCCCTACATTTCCTCCATCTTGCTTGTTGACTGTTAGCAGATGGCTGTTTCTGTATGGATCTCCTAATTGGTACACAAGAAAATCAATTAGCTGCATTATTTACTTCTTCATATATGCATTATAAATTTTTATTTTTTTTTTGTTGCAGCTGGGCTTCACTGCTCCAGAGGCCACAGTTTTGAAACCTCTGCTCTGATACCACATTGTCACGACTCCATGACAATTACACCAATTAAAAAAAAATTAATTAAATATCTTACGCCTAACATTCATCCCTATATATAACGAGCATGGGATAATCCTTTGCGTATACATAAAATTCTTTACCATTCATGCACCCATGTTATAGTTAAATGTACACATATGAATAATGTAAGCTTTCCATGGCGTATCCAACTGTTTGTTTGGAGGTGTCGGGATTATATTATGGCTAAGTCAAAGGTGGCGCTTCAACCTTACTACCCGACCATATCGGTACCAAGTGGTGAACGTATGTTAATATCCTCACCTACCCCTGCCAGGTGGCTAGCACCGTGCAGAGGCCATGTGATACATTGGTAACTCTGCGGGGTTTAGCGCGCCATAACTTGGATTCGACGGACGGCCCAGATCACTTAACCAAATCCAAGGGTTTACGACAGCTCAAGGGTTTTAGGGACCTTTATTATCCACCGAGCCGAGGTTCTCGGGTTCATTTGCATTTGTCTGTGGAAGAGCCACATTATGCTCCGCTCGGCAGTCCTCCATGCACCGGTGAGTAATCCTGCAACATTCTCCAGGTATCCATAACGCGCCATATATTAAATCTTCTCATGGATAATTCGTATTGGTTTTATGCTAACAGGTCTTATTTATACTCCGGCATATCTTATACTCTGAGCTTACCTCGCTTCTTATTTGTTTTACAGGTATCCGATTGGGGTTTCCATACGGCTCGAAGGTCAATACGCAGTCCCTGCACTTACAGGTATTTACCATGCGTTTTTCTCACCCGAAATCATGATTAACAGAATAGAAGGGTTGTTAATACGATTTATCTTATGGTGTTTGAAACCAGCCTGAGGTATTCCTCATGGCAGTTTTATTTTAATGGCCCAGGGTTCTGTCCTTTGTTCAATCCCGAGCTCGAAACGAGGACGACCTTTCCATTCTTGAATATATAGATGTGGGTTGGTTAACCATTCGGCATTCTGCCAGATTCATATATTATTGTTGAGGGTTCACGGCCCTCTGTCGGAACCATAAACCCTGAATGTTTTAATGTTTCTGAACGCGTATTGTTGTTATTTTCCAAGAGGGTTTTTCTATTTGACTTTTCCAAATGTATATGAATCTAAGACGGCCAAGGCCTCCTTCAGTACTCTGTATCTTTGAGTTTTCATACTGTTCTGGCACCTGAAAGGGTTTCCTGCTATATATATTTAAGGATGTTTTTTGAAACTTACCATGTATATATTTGTTAATAAATTCGCCTGTTCGGCTTGCATGCATTTGTCAATGGTTTCGTTCATTCAGCGTTCAGCTATACTGTACCGTATACAATGCTTTTCTTGTGATTATACAGTGCTTGGCATCGTGTTCTGGTTCAATACTGTCCATTGACCATAGGGTTTTGATTTATTATTGAGGGTTAAGGTGACTGTCGCCTACCCACAGGTTACCGGCGGTTAGTTCACCGGCCGTTCCCTCTACAGGGTTTGGTCGCACGGTGACTTCGTGTCGACCTCGCACCATTACGGCTTATCTTTAATCATTTAACTAGTTGAAATTTGTTAACGATATTACTATGTTTTAATTCTTTCACATAGATTCTGCGCATGTTGGTATGCCGCAGTGATTTCTTTACAAGTTTTGAGAATAATGACATTCAACCCTTGTACAGGGTCTGATACGCTTTTTGCTATAGTTTGTGATATACTTGTGAATAATAACCCATTTCACAGCGTGCTCTGTTTTCCGTAGCTGCACGAAACTGTTATACAATTCTGTATTTTATCTAAATCGTTTTACTGTTACAATGTGTTGTATCGTTCTCGTATATCTTTCTTCTCTTGCTTACTACTAAGGCCTTTGCCTCCGGATTTGCATACGGTCGGTTACATCTAGAATGTCTCTGCTTTGATGTATATTCCAATTATACAGTTGCAGTTGAATACCGGTTCTTATCTATATGTCGACAGCATGTTTTGATGCTCAGTTTATAAGAAGTTTATTTCTGTTCTCTATATAGACAACATACTTAGTTTGCCTATAATGATTTGTTTCTGTTCTTTATGGATAATAACCAGTACTTTTCATTCAGCAACCTGCATTGTATATCTAATAGATAAACTCTGTTCTTTTGTTTAAAATAACCAGTTCAGGTGCTAATAAGAACTGTCTCAAACATATATGTATATTCTTGCAACTAATAATGCAAAGATTTAGTTTACTGTAGTTTCCGCCTGAACACCAGTAGCCTAATACAGAGTTATAAATCCAGTAAACAAAGACGAATAATAGTGAACAATGGTATATAACTCGTACCTGGCTCGCCAGCTACAAGAGTTAATGCTCCAGAAGTTCACCTACACCTTATATGTTTGCTCTTAACCTCCCAACCTTGAGATCCACTTTCCGCTGGATTCTCCCCCCGAGCAGTCTTGCAGGCCTACAGCCCTCAACAAGACACATGCACTCCTATGCTGGGTTATCTGGTCTCTACCAGACTTAACCCCTTTCTCTGTCTGCTGTCTCTCTCTCCCTGGAATTCTTCTCTGCCTGTTCCTCAACAGCCCAGAGGTTTTCCTTCCAAGGATTTTTCCTTGGGTGAGAAGCAGTTAATTCAGTTTTATAACTGATCTTCTTAAAATAGAAAATCCTCCACCAGGAGGCTGCCATCATTTCAAGGACATACACATGTAAAAAAAAAAATCTAATATAATAACTTCCTTCATTAATAGTGTCAATAAAAAATAATGAGTAACCACTCATACAGTTCTTACCACAGTAAGTATTTCAGAATTACAAGTTACCGGGGTCATTACACTAACTCCCTTCTCCGGAGTTGGCAAGGGTGGTTTTGGAAATTTTTTGCTTTTGAAGACACTCTTCAATAACCAAAAGGTTGTTGAAAATATTAATGCCAACCACCACCTTAAACACACTGACAACCAGCATGCTTGCCCAGGGTTATTGGAAATATTGATGCCAACCACAGCGTTAAACATACAGAGAACTAGCATGCTTGCCAGTCAACCACTACACTGTTGCAAAAAAAACATACAGAGAACCAGCATGCTTGCCAGTCAACCACTACACTGTTGCAATTTTTTTTTGCAGGCAGAATGACAAAAGTCAGAACAGAAGTTCAAAGTGGACCATTCCGCAACACATCATAGACTTTAAAGCATTTAATGAAGTTTAATAAATAGATATGGGCAATAGATATGGGCAAACCTTCATTCCGCGACTTTTTCCCACACTCCACAATACCTGCAAGTTCAGAGAATCATTTACTATGTAAAAAAAAATTGTCTATCATGTAATTAATGTGAAATTGGTATGTTAGGATAAATATGCAAGTAAAAGTAATTTGTAATGTTGGGCAAATAGGGTAATGTTGGGCAAATAGGGAGCTAGAGTCTGTGAGGTAGTCATGGGAAAATCATGGAGAAAATTTTACGGAGTTTTACAGAAGTTTACTCCACAACCCAGTGAAGCGTAAATCATAGTAAGTCTTTTGTGTTTTACTTGGAGAATCCAATTTATCAGGCCAATGTGTTTTCCTATGTTTTATATCACAGTAAATCTTTTGTGTTTTACTTGGAGAATCCAATTTATCAGGCGAATGTATTTTCCTATGTTTTATATTATAATCAAAAGTATGTTATGTTTCCTTCACAAGTAAATTTCCTTAGCCCTCTTTTATTTTACTCTGATTTTCCCTGAGTGAACTATGTGTTTTAATTAAAGTCCCTATGTGGTTGCGATATTCTTGAGGCAACAAAAGATTTACCTTTCCGCAAGTGAAGTTACCTTGCCTACCACTTCGCACATAAATTTATTTTTCTAACATGGTATGATTGGGTCAAATATTGTTAGTGTAAAAACAAGTGTTTTTATTAGCAATTAAAATTTGTTTTTCAAGGAAGAATTTTTGAAGCATATTTACTAGCAGCTAGAATTTTTTTTTTACACTCAGAAATGGCAACATCAAGCATAAGCTTGAATAATACTTAGATACCTCAGTTTAATGGAAAAAATTATGATTATTGGGCTATTACAATGAAGGCTCTGTTTTCGTCTCAAGACATTTGGGATTTGGTGGAGAAAGGTTTTCAAGAACCAGCAGATGCAACATCCTACAATGCGTTGTCTTAAGCAGAAAGTGATCTTTTGAGGGACAACACGAAGAAGGATTCAAAATCCCTGTCCTATATTTTCCAAGCAGTTCATGAAAGTATTTTACCAAGGGTTGTAGCAGCAACAAAGTCCAAAAAAGCATGGGACACCCTCCACACATCCTACCAAGGCATGGAAAAAGTCAAGACAACAAAACTGTAAATGTCGAGAAGAGATTTTGAAACACTTTGTATGAAAGATTCTAAGAATGTAGACTCATTTTTTACACATGTAATTGGGTTGGTTACTCAAATCAAGTCCCATGGTGAAACACTTGAAGAAAGAATAATAGTTGAGAAAGTGTTGATAATTTTTCTAACAAGGTTTGATGCCATTGTTGTGGCCATAGAAGAGACAAAGGATCTCTCATAGTTCTTAGTGGATGAGCTTCATGCATCATCGATTTCTCATGAACATAGACTAAATAGAGCAGCAAGCTCCCGATTGGAGCATGCCTTCAAGACACAAGTATCATTTGGTCAAGGTAGAGGCAGAGCAAAATCATATGCTAGAGGAAGAGGAAGAAGCCCACACAGAGGTGGAAAAAGTAACCCTTCAAGCTAAAGTGGAAGGGGCAGCAATCAAAATCCAAGTCAAGGTCCAAGCCAAAATCAAGCACAAGGTTAGAGGTATGATAAATCTCAAGTTCAATGTCATTACTGTAAGAAGTATGGTCATTATGCAAATGAATGTAGAAAGAAACAATATGACATTAGTAACAAACCAAGTGTAAATTTCACAAATGAAAATCAAAACCATGATAGCATGTTTTTATCTTTTAATGTAGCACAAGAAAAACAAAGTGATATATGGTATCTAGATTCATGGTGTAGCAACCACATGTCAGGCAACATAGAAATGTTTTCCAATCTAGATGAAAGTGTGAAATATGAAGTGACTGTAGGGACATATAGCAAAGTCTCTGTCATGGGAAAAGGAAGAGTTAATATATTAACAAAGAAGGGAGCGAAGAAGTACATCTCAGATGTTTACTTTGTCCCTATTCTAAAGCATAGCCTCATAAGCATTGGACAAATCATACAAAAGGGCTACAATGTCTTCTTCAAAAATGATGAGTTCACAATTTTGGATAGGCCTCCAAGCAAACAACTGATTGCAAAGGTTCATATGACAAACAATAGAATGTTTCCCCTAAAGATAAGATCAGACTTGAAGGAAGAAGGTGCACAAGCACAACTATCAATGAACTCACAAGGGGATGGAAGAAAAGAGGCAGCTGTCACACAAGTGAACTATCAAGCAGAGGTAAAAGATGAAATTGGTTATGGAATTTGAGATTTGCACATCTCAACCTTTGAGGTTTGAATTTTCTGCATAGGAAAGGCATGATGAAGGGATTACCACTCACAGAAAAAACGGACAGTTTATGTGAAGGATGCATCTTGGGCAAGCAACACATGGAGACATTTCCAACAGGAAAGTTAGTAAGGGCAAAGGCACGTTTGGAGATTTTCCACTTAGATTTATGTAGAGAAATGCAGACACCATCAGTTGGTGGTAGCCACTATGTATTGACCTTCATAAATGACTACACAAGGAAGACATGGTTCTATCTCCTAAAACAAAAAAGTGAAGTGTTTGAGCACTTTCACTAGCACAAAGCTCTTGTTGAGAAGCAAAGTGGACACTACATCAAAGTTCTTAGCACTGACAGAGGTCGAGAATACATCTCAAATGATTTCCTTCGACTTTGCAAGGAACATGGAATTCACAAGCAATTTACAACAAGATATACACCTCAAAAAAATGGTGTGGCGGAAAGGAAAAAAAGGACCATTATGGAAATGGCAAGGAGTATGTTGAAGGCAAAGCATTTTCCAAATGATTATTGGGCTGAAGCTGTCACTTGTGCAGAATATATCTTGAATAGATGTCCAACCAAAATCGTCCGTAACATGGTTGCTGAAGAGGCATGGAGTGGAAGAAAGCATAGTGTCACCCACATGAGAGTTTTTGGTTGTGTGGCATATGCACATGTATTGAATGAGTTGAGGAAGAAGTTGGACAACAAGGGGGAGAAATGTATATTTGTTGGATACAATGATTAATCCAAGGAATACAAGCTTTACAATCCATCAATCAAGAAAGTCATAATTAGCAGAGATGTGCAGTTCATAGAAGAGGAAGCATGGGATGGAAGTTTAGAGAAGATAGTTAATGTGAAAGCATGTATACCACGTGAGGAAAAAGAGGAATTGACAACAAGTTATTCATCAACAATAATTTCCCCTACTCCTATTCAAGCGCAATAAAGCAGGCAGCAAGGAACACCATCAAAAAATAGTAGGACAATGTGACGCAGTCAAGCAAGTGCTTCTCCAAGCACGCCACAAAGCGCAACACCAAGTGACATATCAGGCCCATCTTTATCAAGCATAAGAAGACAAAAATTCAGAAATTTGAATGAAATATATGAGCAAGATGAAGTTGATAGCAACGCTAGTCTGAATTCATTATTTGCTCTGTTTTGTCATGTTGATGACCCAATCCATTTTGATGATGTAGTCAAAGATGAAAAATGGGTTGCGACAATGGAGGAAGAAATAGAAGCAACAGAAAGGAACGACACATGGGAGTTAGTGAACCTTCTGCAAGGAAAAGAAGTCATTGGAGTGAAGTGGGTCTATAAGACCAAGAGCAATGTCTATGGGAAGATTGAAAGGCACAAAGCAAGGCTAGTTGTTAAAGGATACAAGGAGCATGGAAGAGATTATGAGGAGACATTCGCACTAGTCGCGAGGATGGAGACGGTGCATACAATTGTGGCGATTGTCGTGCAACATAAATGGAAAGTGTATAAAATGGATGTAAAGTTGGCGTTCTTGAATGGAGTGTTGAAAGAGGAAGTGTATGTTGTGAAACCACCTGGTTATGAGGTAGAAGGTAAAGAATACAAAGTGTATTGATTGAGGAAAGCTCTTTGTGGGTTGAAGCAAGCACCGTGTGCATGGTACAACATGATAGATGCCTACTTGTTGGAGAATGGTTTCGACAAGTGTGATGGTGAGACTACTCTCTACATCAAAGAGAATGATGGTAAGATTCTCATTGTTGTCTTATATGTTGATGAGTTGATTTTTATAGGCAGTGATGATTTTCTCATCGCTGATTTCAAACAATTCATGAAGAATGAATTTGAAATGACTGACTTGGGGTTGCTAAGATATTTTTTGGGCATAGAAGTAAAGCAAACAAAAAATGGCATTTTTATCTCTCAAGCAAGGTATGTGGTAGACATTTTGGAGAGGTTTAAAATGTAGAAAAACAAGCCCGCACCAACTCCAATTGTCATGGGGTTGAAGTTGAGCAAAGAAGATTGTAGTAGCATTGTCAATTCAATGTTATACAAAACTATGATAGGAAACATGATGTATTTGACCGCCACTAGGCCAGATATAATGTATGCAGTCTGTTTGGTGTCAAGGTTCATGGAGACACCCAAGGAGACACATTGGCAAGCAGTGAAAATAATTCTAAGGTATGTCAATGGGACAAAACAATATGGAATTTTGTACACTGCAATAGATGATTTCAGGTTCGTTGGTGACACTGATAGTGATTAGGAAGTGTCGATGACATAAAGAGCACGTCAGGATATGTCTTTCATTTGGGTTACATATCCATTTCATGGGCTTCCAAGAAGCAGCCGATAGTTTCATTGTCAACAACAGAAGCTGAGTATGTCGCTGCAACAGTAGCAATGTGTCAAGCAGTTTGGATGAGAAGTGTCACGCCCCCAAGCCACCTGTAATCTTTCAACCGCTCTTAGCAAGGTGCGGCACCACCGAACACTTTCTTTTCACCAATACTTATGTTCGTAGACTACGCCTAACCACTTACTCCAACTTAGTTTGTGTTTCACAACCAAGTATTATTAATGTTTCCTTTATACCAATGAACACCGATACACTTTCATTAACATCAGCAATTATAAACGAGAACACAATTGCACAGTATAAAGGGAAGGGCAACTCCCTGAATAATGAGTCTGTCCGAATAATATATTATACAAAAATTTACAAAGCTTTACAAGTATACTTGGAAACCCCAAGTTTCATACTTAGCCAAATTTACAATCCGAGGCAAAACTCAGTTGCCTAGCTCGTCAGCACCTCTGCACGGTTGCCGCATGACTTACCAACGCTTCATTCATCTTGTCACACGATCATGTTGTTTGCCCAACTTGGGTGCACCTCTAAGTCGCCACACACGGGGGCCTCTGCCCGAGACACACCTCCGTTCACAATCTCAACACTTCACCAAGTCACCGTGCACACTTGCACGCCGGGTGGGTGCTCACTCGAGTCGCCAAGACACCTGCGCCAAGTCATTGCACAAACCGAACGCCACACACCCGTGCACGCCTCAATCGTCCGTCGAGCGCCACACACCTATGCACGCCCTCACCCAACCACTGGGTGCTCCTGCTCACACCTTCACCCACAACCATGCTATCACTATGCAGCCCTGCCCAAGAATGGGCGCATTACAACCTGCACCTTCCTCCTTAGCTTCTGCGCACTTAGACTGCACCTTCCTTCCTTAGAGCGAAGATGTTTGAGCGATGGATGATGTTCCAAATGCCATCCATGCATTTGCAACTTATACCAACCATGGGGCGAAGTCTGGCTACCCAGCCGACTCGCCCAACTCTCCACACGCCATTGTAAAGTCACCCAAATGCACCGTCGGCTCCACACAACTGTTGGTCGGCCTCCATAACGTTTGTCACCATGCCACCACGCATATATATGCTCGCCCTCCCCTTCTATCATGCATATAATACATCGCACATCCAAGAGAGAGCTCACCCATCACATAACCGCAGTCGTTCAGCTCAACCGAACTGCACATTCAAGCCTACCCACACGCCCAGAACTGCAGGTCGTTACATCCTCCTCCACCTGAAATAGATGTCGTCCTTAACAACATACCATCCTGGTATCCATCCACCAAGATCATTATCAATGTCTGTCTCATCCTTGGTCCATGATGTCAACTCCTCCACATACTGCAAACATCCCTGCAACATATGTAGAACTCCATCTCCACCATGTGTCGTCCTCATCCTGTGAATTGTCCTCCTCGTCTGCCTGATGCCAGCATCCCTTCGTGCACTTCCAGACCCCATGTCTGAACTAGTTGGGTAGCTAATCCAACTGTCACGCTCAAGCCATGAGAGTGAACATCCTTATGCCTTCACCTGTCTATCTCGGATTCTACCACATCCTGGACTCACCAAGACACTCTCCACCATGTTTAGGTCCATGGAAACTCCATCCCATCTGCAACATGTCATGATGCTTGATGCCAATCCATCCCTGCACCACCTGTCATACCTTCTCAACCTATTTTAAGGACTCACTGCCATGAGCAGCTAACAATGAGCCCCATATTCTTTGTCATCTAAGAAGATGTGGAGGGAGTAGAGCTTGAAGGCTCACCCTCACTAATCATCTCAACCCATCTGTCAGGATCTTCTATCTCCGTCCTCTGTAGATAAGTGACCCGATCCTCCCCCCGGACATTCGGCGTCACATATGCCTCATCATCATCATCATCATCATCCTTGACCACTTCTACCCTTCTTGACAAATCCAAGATACTATCTGAAAGAGTCTTGATGACCAACAACTACTCGGTAAGCTTTGTCTCAACCGTGGAAAATCGCTTACTCATGTCTTCCATCCGCTTCTCGTCCTCCATTTGCATCACTTCCAACTCACAATCAGGCCTTGTCACTCCAATGGTTGGAACACCAATGGGTACATCTTCCCTTCCATCGTAAATGTACAGCTTCCTCAAATGTGGAACAATCATAGCATCAAACTATTTCATGAATTACATTCCCAGCACAGCTTCGTAGTCATCAATCCACACAATAATGAAGTCGACCTTCCTGTCCACTCACCAAGTGTTGTGTCCACTTTTTCAGCTACACCAAGAACATTAGCAGGAGGGGAAATCACTGTCTTCATCTGTGCCTTCACTGGTACAAATTTCAGCCCAATTCTTCTCGCAGTATCTTCTCCCATGAAGTTGTGAGAGGCCCCACTATCCACCATAGTGAGTATATCATCACCTCAAACCTTCATCCGAACATACTCCATCTTGTTCCTCTCAAGATCCCTCCGAGAGACCACCTCTGTAGGAGCAACAGCTCCAAGTATCTACATCATCCCCACAGAAGCTTCTTCATTCTTTGTATTAGATTGTGAAATCGCAGCCACTTTCGGTCTAAAAGGACAATTCTTCACCGTATGTGGTCCAGCACACATCCAACACTTCAAGGCTTTCTTCGTCTTCGAATTATCATCCGATTTCGAAGCATCATCCTTCTTCTTCTCTTTCGGCTTATCAGACTTCTTCTTCCTATCATCAGAAGTCTTATCATAATTCTCCACCAACCTATCCACAACAGCAAAAGCTTCCTCAAGTGTTCTAATCCTCTGTCTCTTCACTTCATTATGTGCCCAAGGCTTCAACCCAATAATGAAATTGAACACCTTGTCTCTCTCCGCCATGTCAAGAAGTTCTAGAACCACACTTGCAAACTCTCGCTGATATGTCTGAAGGTTCCCAGTCTGCTTTATGAACTTAATTTTCATCCTTGCTTCCCACGTTTCATCCTGAGGAATGAAATGGGTCTGCAAAGCTTTCTTCATCTCATCCCACGAAGTAATGTCACCAGCACTGCCATTGGCAATCTGATCCATCCTCCTTCGCCACCACATCTTAGCATCCTTTATCAAGAACTGAGCAGCTACCTTGACCTTCGTCTCATCATCAGATAGACCCAATCATTCCAAGTATTGCTCCATGTCCCATAGAAAGTGTCCAAGAGTCTTTGCACTCCTTGTACCATCGTAAGATTCTGGTTCCTTGATCTTCACATGAGGCACTCCTCCACCTGAGTTATGCCTCACAGCCTTCTTCAACACCGCGATCTCATCTCTAGCTTCATCAAGAGATTTCCGCAAGCCCACGATCTCTGCAAGACCTTGGTCCCTTTCCTCTTCAACCTCCTTGACCCTTACTTCAAGTTGTGTACACATAAGATCAGTGTACTTGTGTTGAGTCCAGAGTTCCTTGAGCTCTTCCTTCATCTTTGAGTTGGCCTCTTGCTCCTTATCGAAC
Source organism: Pinus tabuliformis (assembly GCA_031772625.1). NCBI lineage: Eukaryota > Viridiplantae > Streptophyta > Pinopsida > Pinales > Pinaceae > Pinus > Pinus tabuliformis. The sequence goes on along the minus strand of CM062818.1, from coordinate 340,195,882 downwards.
AAGTCCATCTTCTTATTCGAGGAAGTTTCCAAGTCCTCCATCTTCACCAACACTTTTTCCATAAGTGCTATAGTAGCATCCTGCACACCATGACTAGACCCAGCCTAAGATTCAGCTGCCATTGCTACTAGTTTCCTTCTTCTTTGCGATCTAGTTTCGACCGTCCAACAGCTTCACCAAGATGCCTGCAACCTAAACCAACTCTTGTCCAACTTGTATGTGAAATAGCTTCCTTCACCTGCAAGTACGTGCTTCAACGTCACCAACTGTCAAGCTTCTTGAACCCTGAATCAAGTTCAATGTCTGTACTTCGTCACGAGCAACCCTGCTCTGATACCAACTGTCATGCCCCAAGTCGGCGGTAATCTTTCAACCGCTCTTAGCGAGGTGCGGCACTACCGAACACTTTCTTTTCACCAATACTTATGTTCGTGGACTATGCCTAACCACTTACTCCTACTTAGTCTTTGTTTCACAACCAAGTATTATTAATGTTTCCTTTATACCAATGAACACCCATACACATTCATTAACATCAACAATTATAGACGAGAACACAATTGCACAATATAAAGAGAAGGGAAACTCCCTGAACAATGAGTCTACCTGAATAATATATTATACAACAATTTACAAAGCTTTACAAGTATACTTGGAAACCCAAAGTTTCATACTTAGCAAATTTACAATCCAAGGCAAAACTCGGTTGCCTAGCTCATCGGCGCCTCCGCACGGTCGTTTCACGACTTACCAACGCTTCGTTCACCTTGTCGCACGATCGTGTTGTTTGCCCAACTTGGGCGTGCCTCCAAGTCGCCACACATGGGCGCCTCTCCCCGAGACACACCTCCATTCACAATCTCCACACTTCACCAAGTCACCGTGCACACTTGCACGCCGGGCGAGCGCTCACCCGAGTCGCCAAGACACCTGTGCCAAGTCATCGCACAAACCGAGCGCCACACACCCGTGCATGCCTCAACTGTCTGCCAGTCGCCACACACCTGTGCACGCCCTCACCCAACCACTGGGCACTCCTGCCCGCACCTTCACCCACAACCGCGCTATCATCGTGCATCCCTACCCAAGAATGGGCGCATTACAACCTGCGCCTTCCTCCTTAGCTTCTACACACTTAGAATGCACCTTCCTTCCTTAGAGCGAAGATGTTTGAGCGATGGATGATTTCCAAATGCCATCCATGCATTTGCAACTTATACCAACCGTGGGGCGAAGTCTGGCTGCCCAGCTGACTCGCCCAATTCTCCACACGCCATCGGAAAGTCACCCAAACGCACCATCGGCTCCACAAAACTGTTGGTCGGCCTAAATAACGTTTGTCACCATGCCACCACGCATATATATGCTCGCCCCCCCTTCTATCATGCGTATAATACATTGCACATCCAAGAGAGAGCTTGCCCATCACATAACCGCAGTCGTTTAGCTCAACTGAATCACACGTTCAAGCCTACCCGCGCGCCTAGAACTGCAAGTCGTTACAAGAAGGATGTTGAGGGATCTTCACTGCGACCAAGAGTGAGCGAGAACTATTTTCTGCGATAACACATCCGCATTGCATTATCAAAGAATTCTGTTTTTCACAAGAGGACCAAGCATATTGATGCTAAATATCATTTTATTAGAGAGTTGATTAACAATGTTGAAATTGTGTTGCAGCACTGCAGGTCAAGGGAACAAGTTGCTGACATTTTCACAAAGCCATTGGCATGTGAAAGTTTCAGAGATTGTTTGGGAATTGTCAATGGCGGTAGTTGTTATTAAGGGGGAGTGTTGGAAATATTAATTCCAACCACCGCCTTAAACACAAACCAGCATTCTTGCCCAGTCAACCACTACACAGTTGTGATTTTGTTTGCAGGCAGAATGACAAAAGTCAGAACAGAAGTTCAGAGCAAACCATTCCACAACACATCACAGAGGTTAAAGCATTCAATGGAGTTTAATAAATAGATATGGGCAAACATTCATTTCACTACTATTGCCCACACTCCATAATGCCTGCAAGTTCAGAAAGTCATTTACTATGTAAAATTGCTTATGTTGCATATTAAATATTTTGTCTATCATGTAATTAATGTGAAATTGGTATGTTAGGATAAATATGCACGTAAAAGTCATTTGTAATGTTGGGCAAGTTAGGGAGAGAGAGTCTGTGAGGTAGTGAGGAGAAAATCATTGAGGAAATTTTGGTGGGTGCGTGAAAACCAGTTTTACGGAGTTTTATAGAAGTTTACTCCGCAACCCAGTGAAGCGTAAATCATAGTAAGTCTTTTGTGTTTTACTTGGAGCAGCAGCATCCAATTTATCACGCATGTGTTTTCCTATGTTTTAAATTATAATCAAAAGTATGTCTTAAGCCTTCACAAGTAAATTTATGCAACCTTCTTTTCTCTAAATTTGTTTTGTCGTGAGTGAACTCTATTTTCCAATTTATCACGCGAATGTGTTTTCCTATGTTTTAAATTATAATAAAAAATATGTCTTAAGCCTTCACAAGTAAATTTATGCAACCTTCTTTTCTCTTACTTTGTTTTGCCGTGAGTGAACTCTATGTTTTAATAGCCGCAACCAAATATTTACCTTTCCGAAGTTGACCTTGCCTACCATTCGGCAGCTGATTTCTGAGTTCCTTTGCCCCTAAATTTATTTTTCTAACAAAGGTAGGGGATCTCCTCTGGGATAGTTTCTTGCTTTGGCTCACCTTTTCTGAGCGTCCTTAATTTTCAAGTCTTCAGAGATAACTCTCCATACAAATAAGCATGCCAAGAAAGTTTATAGACACAAATAAAAATATGAATGATACCGTTGAATGAGTCTATGAAAGGAAGGAGGTTCACCTTCTTCTTAGATGATGTGTGGGAACATGGTGGTGAATAGCTAGAGGAATTTGGTGTACTTCGGCTAATTCACCGCTCCAACTCCAAAATTATTGTGAACTCTAGGAATTACAGAGCACTCTTGGATATGGGAGTTGCAAAGGAGTCCATCATCACAGTGGGCAATTTGATTAAGGTAGATAGTTGGCAGTTTCTTTTTTCTTATGGGTTTCCACAAAATAATGGAAATGTGGAATTAGGAAGTAGATGCACAATCAATAGAAGATTCCCATGATTGATGATTCCAACTGAGATTGGGAACACTATCTACTTCTACTGAGAGGGAGCATGTAATTTCCCATGGAAAATAAATAAAATTTGTTCTCAAAAACAAAATATTCAATTACCATTAACATACCTCTACAAGATGATTATGATGTTATAAATATATTTTTTATGATTGGCAATCGATTCTCCTCGTGTACAATATTCGATGAATAATTGATCCAATGAATTATTTGGTTAAGAAAGTTTGTGCATTCCCGAGGGAACAATGTCCTCGAGGAGACCCTGGTTAGTTGTATTGGGTACTGCTGCGCCAGTTTCAGCTGGCGCTCTTAACTGATCATGTGATGGAGCAATGACTGCGAAACAACTTCTTGTTGTCGTTGTTGCTGCTGCATGCGGGGTTCGAATGAGGCAACGCTAGTTGTAACGCCCTAGCGAGTCGGACAGGGCGTGCATGACATTTCTGCACGAGGGCGACTTGACCCGCGGGCGAGCCGTGCACGGCGACCCGGTGGGCGGGTTAACTAGATGGCGGTTGGGTGGAACGGCGAGTCGGGCGACGAGCTGGGTGAGGGCGCGCCGACCCAACGGGCAGACAGACACGACGGTGTTGTGAACGGGCGGGTGGTCCGGGCAAACGACGGGCGGGCGAACGCCCGGGCGCACGACCCGTGCACGACACGAAGGCAGGTCGGGCAGGCAGATGACGAGTTGTGCAGAGAAGCCGTGGGCGGGTGAACCGCGGACGAAGGCACACGCGGGTAAGGCTACCCGGACCGGCCGAACGGGAATGCAATAAAGGTTCGGTTGAACAACCGGCAGGTCGACCCGAGGGCGACCCGCACCAAACGGGCGGGCGACCCAAGGGCGAACCATACCCGGGCGCAGGCGACGAGCTGAGACATGGGCGCAGGCCAGGACGTGGGCGCGAGCTGGAACGTGGACGCGAAGGGCGCGAGATGGACACGGGCACGAGCTGAACGCAGGCCGAGCTGGAACATGGGCGGAAGTCGGAACATGGGCGCGGGGTAACAGTGGACGTGCGGTCAGGGACAAACGGAGGGCGACCGGGCGGGCGCATCTCCGGGCGACGACGGCAAGGCACGACAACAGGAAGCAGCGAACGGGCGAGCGCGGTGAACAGTGCGACGAAGAGGCGGAAACGACATACGCGCGAGCTCATAACAGAAAATATGCAAAGGGAAAAGACCGAAGTTTATAAGGGCGAGGTCGCCCTTGCCTTAAGGCAAGGGCCGACCTGCCCATAAAAGTTAAATTCGGGGCTTTGAGTTGCATATTGAGGGGTCGGCCTAATGTTAGAAGCCCCTCGAATAATGAGCTGGGCGACTATATAAGGATGGCGAGCTCATTCGATCAAGGCATCAAGCGAAGTCTTGGAGCGTTCTCTCTATACGCACAAGATAGAAGACTGAAATGCGCACTCTCTTGTAGTGCGAAGTCTATCGAACTGCAGTGTGGACGAGACAACGCCAATCTAGGTGCAAGTTGAGTCAATCGGGTATCGCTACACGGTGATGCAGTGAGAGCGCAGGCCGAGGTGACGGCAAGCTCGAACGTTGGCAGAGCAGTTGAGCGAGGTTCGGTTACGGTGATCTGGTTTATGGTTGGCAATTGCTAGTCTAATGAATCTGAACCATTAAAAAGTAGCCATGTGGTCGACGAATGGATCTGAACGGCCAGGACAACGAAGCAAATTCAATCTAAAACATAACTTTCACATGGGAAACACCTTGCCAAGTACTTAAATACCAGAAAAATCCTCGGTATCTAGTTTTCAGAAATAAATCATATGTCGTTCTAAATTATGTAAATATACTTTCAAATTCACCTTCAAAGTTCAGGCGTCAGCTTAATTCTCTCGCTTGTTCTTCTCAGCATCAAATTTTTAATCTCTGGCCAACATTGACAATTACTAGCTAGACTTTAGTTTATGCTAGATTCGTATTGTGGTATCATAAACAAAGTGAGGACGGTAAAAAATATTGAACAATGAAAGCATATAGACTGCCATTCTTCATGGTGTATTGATACATGAATAAATTCCACACGACCGTTGAATAAATTCCACACTGTAGCATAAATTATTGTAAGAACCGTGAACGAATAATGAAATGAATCGTTTACAATGTACATTTGGCCTTCAATTACAAACCCGTTGAGACAGATCATGCCATTCAACGCGATTTCTCTTATTTCCCGAGACTCAAGCAACGAATGCAACTTAACGTGTGAAGAAACGAGGGAATTGTTAGAAGAAGAAAATTACCGGCCGACGTTTTAGCCATTTAGTGGAACCAAAATAGTGTTGGGAATTTTTAAATGGAGAAAAATACCAAAAACCATACATTCAAACACACAGAGGCAATGCTCTGTTTTACCTCCACAGGATCCTCTTGTGCACAGGAAGACTTAAAAAAAAATTCCACTGAGGAACAGAGGATTTCACCACCATAAAAGATTTCTATTCATTAAAACAAAAAAAACATTTGCTCTGTATCCATATGAGAATTTACACTGCTGGAAAAATTCCCATTAACATTTACTGCTGTAAAACCTCCATTTACATTCACTGGTGTAAAACAATTTTACATACTGTTGTAAAAATAAAACTTACACAGACTTACAAAACTCGCTCCACCATTTTCTTTATGCACTGTTGTGCAAAACCACACATGGTTTTTCTTACTCCTCTGTTTTACAAAATGCCACCCAAAAAAAACATTACAACCTGTTCATTGTAATTTCTTCGCACTGTTGTGCATACATCTCTCTCATTCTTTTTTTTCGCTGCTGCGAACACACACACTTTTCATTGCCTCCCGTGTGCCATACATACATTAAAAAAAAGTCAACACTCAACACATAAAAAAAACTTGTTACATACGAGTTCATATTTAATACATGCCGTATATAAATATATATATAAAAACTTAACTTAACTTATTCACCTAAGCTTATGACAATGCATTAAAGAAGGGTATGGTCAACCAAGTTTTTAAATTACTCCATGCAACATTTAATATTTGCCGTATGCAGGTTTGGAGCAGCTTTGGTTGATCGACAGTGGAGAGCGATGGAGTAAATCCGACGGTGGAGAGAGATATCGGAAGCCCTCACTTGAGTGAACGATAGCTCCCGATATGTCAGAGCTACATACGTCAGGCGAGAGCCACGTGCCTGCACCAAAACGCATCAGAGGCCAATATACGGAAACTGCTTTTCGATGGAAGGTGGTGCAATATCGTCTGGGCGGTTTGTGGTTTCATGCTGGCGGTTTTGGATGTGTACGTAGGCAGCGTTGAAATTACGATTTCAACACTCCCCTTTAATTTCAACAGCTGGGCATTCGGTCATACCGAGACGCTTCCTCAAAAATTCAAAGCTTTTCTGATCAAGTGGCTTTATCAAGATGTCTGCAACCTGTTCCTGGGTCCTGTAATGTTCGAGGACAATTTCTCCATTGTTCACTAATTCTATGATGTAGTGAAACCTTGTATCAATGTGTTTTGTTCTCTTATGAAACACTGAATTCTTTGACAATGCAATAGCTGAGCTATTGTCACAAAAGATCATTGTCGCTTTTGCCTGCTCTTGACCTAAGCTTCTCAACATTCTTCTCATCCACACTGCTTGACATGCTGCTGCTGTAGCTGCCACATATTCAGCCTCTGCTGTAGACAATGCTACAATGGACTACTTCTTAGAAGCCCATGAAATGGCTCCTGAACCCATATTAAAAACATAACCGGAAGTGCTCTTCCGATCATCTACACTTCCAGCCCAATCGCTATCTGTGTACCCAACCAAATCTGAATGTTCTGAGGCATGATATAGAATTCCAAACATTTTAGTGCCTTTGACATACCTCAAAATTCTCTTTGCTGCTTGCCAATGTGCCTCCTTCGGCCTTTCCATGAACCTGGAAATTAAACTAACAGCATACATTAAATCAGGCCTAGTTGCTGTTAAATACATAAGGCTTCCCACAATGCTTTTATACAAGCTAGGATCAAAATCCTTGCTGTTGTCCTCTCTGCTGAGCTTTAATCCCATCACTGTGGGAGTGATTGCTGCCTTGCATTCTTCCATCTTAAATATGCCCAAAACTTGATTTACATATCTTGCTTGAGATATAAAAATTCCTTTTTCATTTTGATCTACTTCTATGCCTAAGAAGTATCTCAACAAACCCATGTCAGTCATTTCAAATTCATCCTTCATGACTGATTTAAAATTTTCAATAAGATAAATATCATTTCCAGTGAAAATAACATCATCTACATACAAGACAACAATTAAAATTTTACCATCCTTTTCTTTGATGTAGACGGTGGGTTCTCCCTCACATTTGTCAAATTCATTATCCAATAGATATGAATCTATCCTGCTGTACCATGCTCTTGGCGCTTGCTTCAGCCCATAAAGAGCTTTCTTCAATTTGCACACTTTGTGCTCTTCACCTTTCTTCTCATATCCGAGAGGCTGTTCCACATAGACCTCTTCCATTAACACTCCATTTAGGAATGCTGATTTCACATCCATTTGGTAGACTTTCCATTTGTTTTGTGCTGCTATGGACAGCACTGCTCTCACTGTTTCCATTCTTGCAACCGGTGCGAAAGTCTCCTCATAATCTCTCCCATATTGCTGCTTGTACCCCTTGACAACTAGCCTTGCCTTGTGCCTTTCTATCTTGCCTTCAGCATTACTTTTGGTCTTGTAGACCCATTTCACACCAATGACTTCTTTGCCTTTTGGTAACTCAACCAAATCCCATGTTTTGTTTCTCTCTATGGCATTCATCTCCTCATCCATAGCTTCTATCCATTTCCTATCTTTAATTGCATCCTCAAAATGAATAGGATCATCAACATGACAATACAAGGCAAATAAGGAATTCATTCCTTCATCATAAATGTCATTTAGATTTTTAAACTTCTTACCTCGTTCACTTGGTGTGCAAGTGCTTGAAGATGCACTTGAATTTCCTCCTTGTGGTATGCTTGGAGAAACACTTTCATTTATCCTCAATGGTGTCCCTTGTTGTCCTTGTGTTGGCGCTGCTGTTTGGGAATGTACTTCAACCACTTCCTCTTCATCTTCATCATGAGACAAACAGTTCTTGACATTCACTGTTTTCTCTATGCTTCCATCTCAAGCTTCCTCTTCAATGAATTGAACATCCCTGCTTACAAAGAACTTCTTGGTAGATGGGATGTACAGCCTGTAGGCTTTGGATTCATCACTGTATCTAATGAAGATGCGTTTCTCCCCTTTGCTGTCCAACTTCCTCCTTAGCTGATCTGGTATGTGTGCATAGGCCACACACCCAAAAACTCTCATGTGGGTGACTCCTTGCTTTCTCCCACTCCATGCCTCTTCTGGCACTTTGTTCAAGACTGCTTTTGTAGGACACCTGTTCAATATATAAACTGCACAATGTACAGCTTCAGCCCAATACTCATTTGGCAAATGCTTTGCCTTCAGCATGCTCCTCGCCATATCCATGATGGTTCTGTTTTTCCTTTCAGCAACTCCATTTTGCTGCGGAGTGTACCGAGATGTGAACTGTTTATGTATTCCATTTTCTCTACAAAACTTTAGGAATTCATTTGAGATATACTCACCTCCTCTATCAGTTCTCAATACTTTTATGTGCAGCCCGCTTTGGTTCTCCACAAGTGCTTTGAAATTTTGGAATTTCTCAAAGACTTCACTTTTGGTCTTGAGGAAATATATCCAAGTCTTTCTTGTAAAATCATCAATGAATGTCAAGAAATATAGGCTGCCAGCTAATGATGGAGCTTGCATTGGTCCGCACAAATCTGAGTGGATAACCTCTAAGGGTGTCTTTGCCCTTATGCTTTTCCCTGATGGAAAACTTTCTCTGTGTTGTTTTCCCAAAATGCAGCCTTCACATAGACTGTCCGGTTTCTCTATCAATGGTAATCCTCTTACCATTCCTTTTCTGCTTAATAGGTTTAGACCTCCAAAATTTAGATTCCCGAATCTCAAGTTCCATAACCAATTTTCATCCTTTGGCACGCTTTGGAAGGCCTCTTGGGTGACTGCTGCCATTTCCCTTTTGTTCTTCATGTCTGCCCTGATCCGGAGAGGGAACATCCTGTTCCTTGTCATCTTCACTTCAGCAATGCATCGTTTGCTGGGTGGTATATCCATGATGGTGCACACATCATTTATAAAGTAAACATTGTAACCCTTTTGGACAAGTTGTCCAACACTCAAGAGGTTACATCTCATTCCGGGGACATAGTAGACATCTGCTATGGTTTTCCTTTCTCCTTGTTTTGTAAATATTTTTACCTCCCCTTTTCCCATAACAGACACTTTACTATCAGTTCCTAGTGTGACCTCTGATTTCAAATTCTGATTTAAGGCTGAAAAGAGGGCTATATTCCCTGTCATATGGTTGTTGCAACCTGAGTCTAAAAACCATATGTCCTCACTATGTGTTTCAGCCATGTTACAAGCTAACAGGACATTTTCTTGACTGTTGTTTTCTCTTGTAACATTTGCATTTTGTCTGCTGTTCATATCATGTTGTTTCTTTCTAAAATCACTTGCATAATGTCCATACTTTTTGCAGTAATAGCATTGAACGTTAGATTTATCATACCTTTGTCCTTGAGCATGATGTTGTCCTCCTTGTTGGCTGCTGCCCTGACCTTGGTTCTGATTTGGATCGCTGCCTCTTCCTTGTGCATTTGATGGACTGTTCCTTCCACCTATGTTCTGGCTTCTGCCTCTTCCTCTTCGGTTTCCTCTTCCTTGACCTCTTCCTCTTCCAAAGGACATCTGGGTCTTGAAGGCTTCCTCAAGAGATGAGTTTTCATTCCTACTCAACCTCTGCTCATGTGTTATCAGTGATGCATGTAGCTCATCAACTGAATAGTTTGAGAGATCCTTTGTCTCTTCAATGGTGGTGACTATGGCATCAAACCTTGAGGGTAAGACCCTCAATATTTTCTCCACTATCCTTCTATCTTCAATGGTTTCTCCATGAATTCTCATTTGTGTGATTACACCAATCACATGAGTGAAGAATGATTCAATGTTGTCTGACTCCTTCATTTTCAAGTTCTCAAAATCCTTTCTCAGCAATTGTAGTTTCGCTGTCTTCACTCTCTCCATGCCTTGATAGGCTGTCTTGAGGGTTTGCCATGCTTCATTTGATGTTTTAGTTGCTGCTATCCTTGGAAATATACTCTGGTCTACTGCTAGATGCAACAATAAAATGGCCTTCGCATCCTTCTTCCTATTGCTCTTCAGGAGATCTCTCTCTCCCTGAGTTAATGCATTGAACTCAGTTTCATCTGCTGGTTCTTCAAAACCATCTTCAACTATTTCCCATAAATCTTGAGAGGCAAACAGGGCTCTCATAGTTATTGACCAGTAGTCATAGTTCTTCCCATTAAACTGTGGGAGCTGGGTGTTAAACATACCCATACCAGTGCTTGTGCTAGCCATTCCTTGACTGTGTATTTAAAAACTGACTGTCTCTTCAGCAACACAAAAAAAACTTTTGAAATACATGAATCCTTTGATGTCTGAGTCTTATGTTTGCCTGAGAAGTTTTGCTGCAGCTACAAACCTTCTCCCTTCAGCTTCTTTAACTTCTTTAAAGAGCCTGGTCCTGCTCTGATACCATTGCTGGGAATTTTTAAATGGAGAAAAATACCAAAAACCATACATTCAAACACATAGAGGCAATGCTCTGTTTTACCTCCACAGGATCCTCTTGTGCAAAGGAAGACTTAAAAAAAAATTCCACTGAGGAACAGAGGATTTCACCACCATAAAATATTTCTATTCATTAAAACAAAAAAACATTTGCTCTGTATCCTTATGAGAATTTACACTGCTGGAAAAATTCCCATTAACATTTACTGTTGTAAAACCTCCATTTACATTCACTGGTGTAAAACAATTTTACATACTGCTATAAAAACAAAACTTACACAGACTTACAAAACTCGCTCCACCATTTTCTTTATGCACTGATGTGCAAAACCACACATGGTTTTTCTTAATCCTCTGTTTTACAAAATGCCACCCAAAAAAAACATTACAACCTGTTCATTGTAATTTCTTCGCACTGATGTGCATACATCTCTCATTCTTTTTTTTCGCTGCTGCGAACACACACATTTTTCATTGCCTCCCGTGTGCCATACATACATTAAAAAAAGTCAACACTCAAAACATAAAAAAAACTTGTTACATACTAGTTCATATTTAATACATGCAGTGTATAAATATATATAAAAAAACTTAACTTAACTTATTCACCTAAGCTTATGACAATGCATTAAAATGCATTAAAGAAGGGGATGGTCAACCAAGTTTTTAAATTACTCCACGCAACATTTAATATTTGCCGTATGCAGGTTTGGAGCAACTTTGGTTGATCGACTGTGGAGAGCAATGGAGTAAATCCGACGGCGGAGAGAGATATCGGAAGTCCTCACTTGAGTGAACGATAGCTCCCGATATGTCAGAGCTGCTTACGTCAGGCGAGAGCCACGTGCCTGCACCAAAACGCATCGGAGGCCAATATACGGAAACTGCTTTTCGATGGAAGGTGGTGCGATATCGTCTGGGCGGTTTGTGGTTTCATGCTGGCGGTTTTGGATGTGTACGTAGGCAGCGTTGAAATTACGATTTCAACAATTAGTAGATCTCTACCAGCGGGTTGGCATATTTTTGATCCAATTCTGCCCATCAATGAAACTGCTACTTAAAAACGGTGCAGCCTCCCTGTGACTGAGTTCACGCGACCATGAGACTCTTCGTTTATTAGTTGCACCAGGTCCGGAACATTTGTACAACCCATAATACACAGTTCTGCACATAGACACAGAAGAGAAATTATGTTGTCAGAATGGGATTCTGATAGTCCATGCATAGATGTGAGCATTAGATTTGCTTTGTTGGGATAACAGTAGCTTACGATTCTCTGGAAGGATCCTTCCAATTATCCCATCCTTCTGGGAAGATAATGTCAGCTATGTACGTGTAAGCGAATACTACTCTCGAGTAACGTCCCCATGCCCTGCCGAGGTACATTAGTCCACGACCGGTAATGATACAATTTAGAAAGGTGAAGCCCGTGTTTATACCCTGAGAGGATCTGCTTTGAGCTGTAATTGCGCCATTTAGCTCAGGAATCGTATGCAAACGACATTTCTAAGAGTACATAACCACCAGAAACGTTTATCAGCTCTAAACCATGACAAAATAAAACAATGAAAACATTTTGCATGATCTGCAGTCAGTGAGTTTACCTCATAGACAGATTGTCCATCACCACATATGAAGTCGGCGGCACCTTCAATGAAACAGCTTCTAAAGTAATGCCTCCCGCTCTCGTCCAGCACAGTGTCTTGATACCCCAGAAATCTGCATCCGTAAAAGGCACAACGATCTCCCGATATCCTCAGAGCCACAGCTTGATCCCCCGGACCATAAGAGTTCTGCAACAAAAATATGTACTTTATGTCCAGTTTTAATAGAACATTATATATTATACTAGGATTTAATAGCGAAATACCTGGATTGTGATATATCTGGCCATGAAATCTGAAGCATACACACCGTTGCGCTGTAAAATGTCCCTCCACTTGATTTAGCACTATCATTCCAAGTGATGACAGTATTGTTGGCACCCGAGCCACTCAAAACTATAAATGGCTTGTCTGCAGGAATCGTCACCTTCTCCCTGATCACATGAAGGCCACAACACTATGTTTCTCATCCTAAAAGACTCGTTTCTAGACAAAATTTAATGGAGAGATATATTGTTGAATCAAAACTATGCAGAAAGGATAAGTCTTCTGACAAAATTATATCGTGAGAGTCATATTCTCTCATGAAACTAATCAGCGGGTTCATTGGTTGCTCACTTATAAATGCCGGGTTTGACCTGAATTATGATCAAGTGCATGTTATTCGCTGGAATCGCATTGATGGCATCCTGGACCGTTGTAAAATGGCCGTTCCCTTCCTCCTTGGAAACTACTATAACTCTGGCTACACTCTTCAGTTTTCTAGACGATCTGCTATTCAACAATACCGGGATATCCTTGTCTACATGGGTGTCGTTCATCAGATGGCGTTGAGAAATTGTAGCGATAGAGTAAGCAGGTTTTAGAGAAAACATATGAAGCGATGTAAAAAGCAAAGCGAAAAGAGTTACTCTCTTACAGTTAGACATGATGGATATATGAAAACAGTACGAGATGGAGGCAAACTGTGGAAGAAAGACGATATTATCACAGAAAACAAGTAGGTGGATAGGAACCCAAACACTTGCACTAGAACCCGACAGAAGATGGTATTTATATGAGCAGAAATCCAAGTATGATTTGAGTTTCATCTTAATTGCGGAGGCCCTTAAGGAATCGAGAGCCGCCGGAGGGACGATGCTAGTGCAAGGCAGAGATTGCTTTTTAAGTTGAGATGGGGGAGGCGGGGATGTCAGCTCTGTGCCGAAAAGCGTGGCCAGCAATGTAATAGTTAAATGACTACAGTGTCGAGACTCGAGACCCTTCATCGCATTTGAAGTTGGAGGTAATATATTAAATTGTCAATGTGAGAGGAACATGTAATGCAATTGCCTTGTAGCGTGTGTACACCTCATTTAAATCTTTTATAGAGGTTGCTAATCTTACACTACCTTTTATAAATGCCAGCTATGCTTTATCCAACCATCCAAATACAGCCTTTAATCCTACTTTTCTCGTTTTTAATTCCGGATAATCTTTCTCTCAACACATCCTTCGGGCAGACCATTTATTAGTTTGTTTGTTTTTTTCATTCTTCAAGGTACAGCACAAGGTACAGCACGGTAGTATAATTTAGTTTTTATTTTTATTATTTCATCACAGTACAACAGAGCATATTTTAGAGGGAAACATATTTTAACCAAATTTTAAGACATCACAGTGCTGCGGTATCTTTTAACGCCGTGCAGTCTGATTTAGGACATGGATGTTGCTTTTGAATGAGATATAACTATGTTTTATATTGCCATTGTATTTTAAGATGTGGAGGTTAGTATTATTATTTTCCGTTTAGATTTACATAAATTAATAATTTATCTCTTTTAATTTTAAAAATATATAAAGTTATGATGATTTTAAATAATAATAATAAAATATATTTTAAAAATTTAAAATTAAAAATAGAAAAATATATTTTTAATATAAATAAAAATTATAAATCAAAAATATGATTAAAACTTTAATGTAAATTTTATATAATTAGCTACACAAATTATACATATCAAAGAAATAATAGTAATAATAATAATATCAATGAAATTTACTAATGTACATATCAATGAAAAAATAATAATAATAAATTGAAAAATGAAAAATTCTGTGTAAAATTTGGACAGACGATGTAAACTGTGAAGATGACTGAGAACCACACCAGTAACCCATTCAAAAACATCACGATAGGAACCAAGGAATTAATGTAATCTCGCTCAGCGAGGACAATGAACTCATTTAATGTATACTAACCGTGCACTTCCTCAACCTCAACAAAATAAAAAGGGCGGGGCGTTGTCTACAGAGCGACAAATTTATCCGACATCAAAAAAATCATTGGAATCTGGTTTTGTTTTCAAAAAAATCGAGTATAAGTGTTTATAAAACTTGTTAGCTAGCAATTGCATTGGTAAAAGTACATGTAAGGAATAGAAGATTTGGGGAATTTTTCTCATCAGGACTAAAGTCACTTTACTGTTCTGGATCAAGGATTTAATGTTTGTGATCAATTTTATCTGGAAATTTAGAAATTTAGTTATATAATTTCTTTATTAAATATCCAAATTATAATGAGACAAAACTAAAAAACTAAAAAGCTACATGCATACTTTGAATTTCATGTAACTCATACCTAAATTGCTTCCTAAATTGTCTACAAGACTCATATAGAGAATATATATATGTTATTTAAATGAGTAAATTGCTTAGAGAGAATATATATGTTATTTAAATTACATGAATACTATAAGTATTCTATGTTTTCCTTATGCAAAGGATTATTCACTAATTCTTTGTGGTTTTATTCTTTAATTAATTAGTTATTTTAACATAATATCGTCAATTTAGTATTGTAGTTTTATTCTTAAATTAATTAATTCTTTTAACATAATATTTGTCACCTTACTAAAAAGTTATAACAATTTTTACTACAATATATATTTAATATATGCATCCACATGTAAAATAGTTTTTATATAATATAGTTATAAAGGTTTTACAATGGAATCTAAAATCGATATCGAATTTTTATTAGATAACACATATGAATAATTACGCCGTAAGATGTTTCCCTCTGAGAAAGACTTTACTGGGTGTCACATTGCACCATTTTGCATCTTCAAATTTAATGTTAGATGATTGAACAATAGTCAACTCTCAAATTAATAGTCAACTCTCAAATTAATAGTTAATTAATAGTTATTAAAAATAGTTTTAGTTAATAATTAATAATATTTAACAAACTCATTTAAACTCTTTTCCTTCCTTATCTTCATATTGAGAGAGAGGTTTTAGTCGTACTGAGATAAAAGTAGTTTTCAGAGAGTTCCAGGGCTTGTTACATTGTGATGCGTTCCATGTGTTAGCATGCATGGTACCAAGAGCTCTCGCAGGGATTTTTTTTTCCTTTTCTGCATATTAGTGACTATGTAGTGCGAGAGCTCAAGGAGGCAAGTTCTCATATGAGCTTTTGAGGATCGAATGGAACCACCATTTGAGGATCAACCGGAACCACCATCATGCATACTTTTTAGATCTTTTCTTTTCATGAATCCAGTTTAGATCACTTATATAATCTAGCGGTAAGGGAAACTGATAGACCAACATTTATTCTCCCCCGCCTGGTCTTGGCTTAGATGCCTTTTCTATGGGTAGATAAGTTGGAACCACTGCATTTTATACTCGGTATACATATCTAAATTGAATGGAGAAAATATCCCATTGGTCGGTAGCTTTGTATAATTGTTATCTCATTCGTATTCTTTATCGGCTGCTCCCAACAAAAGCATATTGGATATCCTAAAGACTTTATTCTTTCATTCGTTCCCAGGGCTGGATTTGTTTAACCATTGTTTCATCCACAATTTGTTCAGATATGATCTTGGTTTTTCAACGATACCCACATCGAGATTTGTCTATTTTTTTAGTATTCATATCGACATTTGTGTAATGACAAAATTTATTGAACTTTTATTTTCCAAAATGGGTTGTCATTCAAATTGGGCTATAGTTCATTACATAACATATTACTTTTTTTTTTTATCTATTCTCTTATTTCATATATGCTATCAGCGTATTGTGTTTCCTTTGTAACATCTGATGCAAATGCTAATTATAATTCTTTGGAAACAATCGTAGTTGTTGTGTGGAATGTTCAATTTCCTTCACAGTGGACACTTGTAATCGATTAGGCAATGATTAGGATGCCTTGATTTGATTCAAGGATGAAAAGATTGGAATAATTTGAGCTATTTTTGAAGTATATCATGGCGAAGTGCGTCGGTTTTGTGTGGAATCAATTTAGCTTGGAGGAGTGAGATTAATTGTTGGGTGAGTTTAAAATTGGATAGTGAAAATGAAAATTTAATGGTTTTTTTTTTTAATTCTAAAATATATATATATAGTAAGAAAGAAAATAGACAAAAGTTTCATTGAAGTTAATTTTTATTGAAATTTTTACAATTTAAATTATATATATATATATATATATATATATATAAAATATTAAGAAAGGGTTTTTAATTTAATTATTTATAATTATTAAGTGGAAAGTAGAGACTTAATTTTTATGAAATATTTTAAAACATTTTTAGTAATAGTTTTAAATTAAATATTGAGATTTATCTTATATATATATATATATATATATATATATATATAATGACCTATGTTTTTCGTGACATTTTATATTGATAAACCATGGTATTTTAACAAAATCTACAAGACAAGTTAAAAATCTCCATAAAAAAATGTGGTGACTCTCCATTATTAAGAATCTTGTTACATGTTTTTTAATATATATATATATATATATATATATATATATATATATATATTTTTTTTTTTCATAATTAAAAATAAAGTAATCATTCAATTATTTTTTGTAGTTTGTTATTTAACCATCATGATATGAGATATATTATGAAATAGTTGTTTTGATATTTATCATGAATATATGTCTATCAACATTTATCAACCATTTAATTTATATAACAATACTAATTAAGAATGCAAGGAAGCTCAGAGCCCTTATAAGAAAGACTAACTAAGCTCATAAATCATATATTACTTCCATTAACAAAAATATTGATTCTACATGATAGAGTTACAAAACTTGCTTGAAATAAAATCTATAGTGCTCCCATTATTCACATGCTTCACTATATTTTTCTTCTACTACTACTAGGATACTAGAGCCTCTTATTTATACGAATGGGTAGGGGAAACCTTATTGAGGGGTGGGTACTAAAATCCATTAAAAAATAGATCTTGTTTCCTCGGTCACCACATAGCAAGAAGAAAGAGCATTTACTATCCTGAGCTAAAAAAGTTGGGATTCTTTTGGTGCAAGGAGAAATCCCCACAAATATCTAGGGTTGAATATCCTCAAAATCTATGAAAAATCCCTCCAAAATCCTATATAATAGTCATGTTAGGCATATAAAGTATGAAAATTCTCTTTAACTCTCCCAAGAACTCATTAAGCTAGGAAAGTGTTATTAAGTGCAAGTATTTACTATCCCCAGTGAAACAAGTTGGGATTCTTTTGTAATGAGGAGAAAGCCCACAAATATCTCAAGTTGGATCTCCTCAAAATGTATCCATAATCCCTTCAAAACCCTAGACAATAGTCATGTTAACCATATAAAATATGAAAAATATTTGTAAGAAAGCTAGGAAAGTGTTATTAAGTGCTAGTATTTACTATCCCGAGCCAAATGATTTGGGATTCTTTTGTAGCGAGGAGAAAGCCCCACAAATATCTTAGTTGGATCTCCACAAAATCTATGCAAAATCCCTTCAAAATCCTAGACAATAGTCATGTTAGCCATATAAAATATGAAAAATCCCCTTAACTCTCCTAAGAACGGGTTAAGCTAGGAAAGTGAAAAAATGTAGGTTCAATATAGTATTTATGTGCCTAGGAGTGGTTAGATGGGCCTTATGTTTCACCTATTTGAGAGACCCATTATTGAGGTTGGTAGAAAGATGTCAAGTCTTGGATAAATGATCACTGAATCAAAGAAAATGCACCCTTGCAAAACAAAAAATTAAAAATATTATTCATGTAAAGTTGAAAAGTATCTTTATGTTTTGGCTAGAGTAATCAATAAAATTAGCATTGCTTAAATAAGCCTACAAACCTCATAAGCTTCATAGTGAAACCTTGAGTGAACAATTTGTAAAATGTGTTGGGTTGAAAGAATTTGTCATCTTTGTTACATTAAGAGAGTTGAAAGTGCATTTTATTTTATAATATCTTTCTTACACCTATATCAAATCATAAGTTCAAAATATTAGTCAAAACACTAACCTTCTTAATCTTTTAACTCATAAAAAATATGGTGACTTAGGTGTGATTTTTTAAGTCATCAAAAACATGGTATAGCTTCATTTATACTTATGATCTTTTAAAAGTGAAGATTTTTTTTTTAAATTTTAAGCTTACTCAAACTATATAACAAAATAAATAATGACACTCGTTTTTTAAGTGAAATTTTAAGAGCTCTATAATTTAAGTCACTAGTTCAATTCCCCACATTATTGACTTGTTATGTAACTTAAAAAAAAAAAATTGAAAAAAAACTATTCAATATTTAAATCCAATTTTTTATTTAATAAATATAATAAAAAATTAATTTAAGTTCTATTCTTTTCTTCATTAAAAATAATAATAAAAAATATGCTGTTTCTTTTCAAAATTTCCAAGAAAAAAAAAACAAGAATTTAAAATATTATTTATTAATATTACAATATATATTAAATTGTAGCAAAAAAAAATTGAAAACGTTGAATTCATTTTGTATTAAAAATACTAAATTTAGTAATTAAAAATTACAGTATCAAACAAAATTTAAATAAATTGATTGTTTGATGACCTATTTGTGTATTACAAATATTTAAAATCATAAGACCTTTATCATTTTTAAACTAATAAAAATGATATACCAGACAAATATAAATAAATACATCGTTCAAGTTTATTATGATTTTGGAAATTATTTAATCCATTTTTTAAATGTACCGATTAAATTCAATTGATGGTGAATATTACTATAAACATATTCAGAATAGGTGAATAAAGAGTTAGTTTATTAGGTTATTATTTAGAATTTATTATTAATAAATTTAAAAATAAAGATTTGATTTTATATTTAGAAATTAAAATTTTACTATAAACATATTCAGAATAGGTGAATAAAGAGTTAGTTTATTAGGTTATTATTTAGAATTTATTATTAATAAATTTAAAAATAAAGATTTGATTTTATATTTAGAAATTAAAATTTTATTTAAAGATATAAAATATTTTTTATCACTATAAAATAAATGGTTATTATTTGATAATTAAAAATAATAATAATATGTATAATATTTGTATGATCAATAAAAGATTTATTTAATAATGAAAAAAAAATTAATATGTATAATGTTTGTATGATAAATAAAAGATTTGGGACAATTTAATTGGTGATGATTATGTTAGGAATATTAGATAAATTATAAGATATGAGGTTGAAATCTATTGAAAATTTTCATTTAATTTATGTTTATAAAATAAGTGTATTATTAAATGATAATTTAAATTTATATAAAATAAATTTAGATTCATTTTAAATCTGGATGTACTAACCCTTACAGAGATAAAGTGGATCTAAACTAATTAACTATTGACTATTGAAAGGAACAAGATCTTGTCTAATGAATCTGAACCGTTAAAAAGTAGTAAAAGTAGCCATGTGGTCGATGAATGGATCTGAACGACGAGGACAATGAAGCAAATTCAATGTAAAACATACAAGGAAGACTGCGCTAGGTTCATAACATGAGGAGGAAATCCATGTGGGAAAAGTCATCGAATTAAGGAATCGGGAGTTTGTCTCGTTAAATCAATTAAGGTATGTTTGTGTTGTTTGGGTGAACACATTCTCACAAAAAAAAAAATCTGCATATTTCGCTGAATTTTCTTAGCCCTCGAGGAAGACCTTTTGCATCGGGACTATAATGATCAGTGCAATCTTCATTCCCAATATTACATTGGATGCTTAGTACATCTGAAAATTCAAGCACATAGCCAAAATGGGAATGTGAATGGCGCTTTCATGAGCCATGTATTGAACCAGTGCAACGAGTTTCAGGAACCTGTGAAGAGATCCTCAGCAGAGAGATAAGTTGCCTGTGATGGGTTTGAATTCTCTATGAAATAAGGAAGAGAATGATTGAAATCTTGTTAAAAGAGGATCAGATCGATGGGAGGTTGGATCAAAGAGTGCACCTATAGCTACGTAAAGAGAGGTGCATGTGTAATCATTTGGAGAGGACGCTGGCTGAGGAGGTCGCTAGCAAAGTCAGCGAGAAAGTGGAGAGCAGCCACGGGTGGTCTGTCTGGACCATGTGCAGAGCAAGGTTGTTTGCTGCTTCATGCTAGTTGATGCCAAGGTGTGATACGGAGGCTGGATCACCAACAAGGAGGAGCTCTCTGATACTTGAGATCCTCATTTAGGAGGCCACCAGTGATTGGACTGGCGTGCTATTAATAGGGGGCCGGCAGATGAGTTCTAGAGAGTGTTGTGTAGAGGAGCAGTGTTTTGCAAAGCTCCTGAGACTCAATCCCTGGCCTGACATTGATCTCTGCTATCTTGGGAGGACAAGCTGCCATTGCACTCATCATTTTACCGAGGCAGTAATGGGTGCCAATGTGAAGTGTAGAGTTTATGTACAATCTTTCCATTTTGATGAAGAATGAACATCTTGCGTACGTGTGGGACACCAAGAGTCATTTTAATTTGCTACTGATGGCACCTTGGTTGTGGTGCTTTCGTGTGACCATTAGAGCAGACTGAAGTGGGCAGCAGTGAAGTGTGGTGGATCGTTTTCCAGATCCGAAATCGATAGGGGAGAAAATGGTTCTTCAAAGTAAATTGAAAGAGTCTCGAAGAAAACTAAGGAGAAAGCATCAAAGGAGAAATGAAAAATATTGTTTTTCTAAATTTAGTGGTGTGTTTCAGGTTACGGTGATGGACCAGCTACTCATCAAAATGCAGGTTTGGAATTTGGTGAGATTATTAAATGGTTAATGCCAAATTTACCGTTTTTTTTTAGGTATGAATTATGAAATATGGGCAAATGAAATAAAAACAGTACTATGGAAGGTAAATTTATTGGATTATGTTGAAGATGTTATTAATGATAGTGGAAATGCATCAACATAAGTCTTATAACATCTGCAATAGATGACAACATCATACTCAACATAATATATGAATATGGAGAGATTGTTAGTACAAAATTTTTATGGGATGTTTTAGAGATGAAATATTGTTTGAATGAGGGAAATGATGCTGAAGATATTCCCATATTTAATTGTGAAACTGAAGATGCAATAATGTTTCATAATATGTATAATGTTTGTATGATGAATAAAAGATATTATGAAAAAAATTCATAATATGTATAATGTTTGTATGATGAATAAAAGATATGGAATGATTTAATTGGTGAAGACTATGTTACGAAGAATTAGATAAATTATAAGATTTAGATTAAAATTTATTAAAATCTTTCAATAAATTTATACTTAATATTTAAATTTTAGAAAAAAAAAAATCAATATCTATTTTAAATCTACATCTATTGAGCACTTGGAGAAATAAAATGAAATACTCAAAGCAGAAAGATCTTGTCTAAAATCTAAATCTACGGAACACTAAGAGAAATAAAATTAACTACTCAAAGCAGCGAGATCTTGTCTAATGAATCTGAACCGTTAAGAAGCAGCCATGTGGTCTACGAATGGATGTGAACGGCCAGGACAACGAAGCAAATTCAATCTAAAATATAACTTTCGTAAGAGAAAAATCTTACCAAATATTTAAATACTGATACAACCACATTAACAGTTATTATGTATATTTTTAAAAAAACCAATTATTTATAATTATTAATAACTATATAAATAATAACCACCATAACCCTAATAACCACCATAACCCTAAGCGTCAGCTTTATTCTCTCGCTTGTTATTCTCAGCATCAAATTTTTAATCTCTTTCCAACATTGACAATTACTAGCTAGACTTTAGTTTATCCTACATTCGTATTGTGGTATCATAAACAAAGTGAGGACGGTAACAAATATTGAACACTGAAAGCGTATAGATTGCCATTCTTCATGGTTTATTGATACATGAATAAATTCCACACGACCATTGAATAAATTCCACGCGGTAGCATAAATGATTGTAAAAACCGTTAACGAATAATGAAATGAATCATTAACAATGTACATTTGGCGTTCAATGACAGACCCAATGAAACAGATCATGCTATTCAAAGCGATTGCTCTTATTGCTTGAGACTCGAGTAGCGTATGAAACTTAACGGGTCAAGAAATGAGGGAATTATTAGCAGGAAGAGAATTACTGACTGACATTTTAGCCATTAAGTGGAACCAAATTAGCAGATCTCTACAGGCCCGTTGGCATAATTTTGATCCAATTCTGCCCATCAATGAAACTGCTACTTAAAAACGGCGCAGCCTACTCATCACTGAGTTCACGCGACCATGAGACTCTTCGTTTATCAGTTGCACCGCGTCCAGAACATTTGTACAGCCCATAATACACAGTTCTGCACACAGAAATGGAAGAGCGATCATGTTGTTAGAATAGGATTCTGATAGTCCATGCATAGATGTGAGCATTAAATTTGCTTTGTTGGGATAGTAAAGGCTTACGATTCTCTGGAAGGATCCTTCCAATTATCCCATCCCTCTGGGAAGATAATGTCAGCAATGTAAGTGTAAGCAAATACTACTCTCGAGTAACGTCCCCATGCCCTGCCGAGATACATTAGTCCACGACCGGTAATGATACAATTTAGAAAGGTGAAGCCCGTGTTTCTGCCCGGAGAGGATCTGCTTTGTGCTGTAATTGCGCCATTTAGCTCAGGAATCGTATGCAGACGACATTTCTAAGAGTACATATCCACCAGAATCATTTGTCAGCTCTAAACCATGACAAAGCAAAACAATGAAAACATTCTGCATGATCTGCAGTCAGTGAGTTTACCTCATAGAGAGATTGTCCATCACCACATATGAAGTCGGCGGCACCTTCGATGTAACAGCTTCTAAAGTAATGCCTCCCGCTCTCGTCCAGCACAGTGTCTTGATACCCCAGAAATCTGCATCCGTAAAAAGCACAACGATCTCCCGATATCCTCAGAGCCACAGCTTGATCGCCCGGACCATAAGAGTTCTGCACGAAAAATATGTACTTTTAAATAATGTCCAGTTTTAATAGGACATTATATATTATACTAGGATTTAATAGCGAAATACCTGGATTGTGATATATCTGGCCATGAAATCTGAAGCAAACACAGACACCGTTGCGCTGTAAAATGTCCCTCCACTTGATTTAGCACTATCATTCCAAGTGATGACAGTATTGTTGGCACCCGAGCCACTCAGAACTATAAATGGCTTGCCTGCAGGAATCGTCACCTTCTCCCTGATCACATGAAGGCCACAACACTCAGTTTCTCATCCTAAAAGACTCGTTTCTAGACAAAATTTAATGGAGAGATATACTGTTGAATCAAAACTATGCAGAAAGGATCAGTCTTTCGGCAAAATTATATCGTGATAGTCATATTCTCTCATGAAACTAATATAAAAATATAAAACTCACTAACTTTATTCATCATTTACTCAATTACACTTCACTTATATAGGAAACTCAATTCTGTTCAATAACTACTTCAACCAACTATTCTGTTCAACTCATAACTAACTATAACTAACTAATCCTATTTCTTCATTATTCTCACATCCTCCCTTAATGGAGAAATGGATTTTCTACCATACCTAACTGACTTCTAGAACTTGTACTTTGAACATTTGCTGTATTCTCAACATCTGCTGTATTCTCTATCTAACTACTGCATTAACAGAGGGTAGTTGGGATTAATACCTTTCTACCACTCCCCCTTAATTCCAACTATATAACAAACTATATATATTCTTAATGATGACGACTTAAACTTTATCTTGCCTGCTGGTCTAAGTCTCAGCTAGGCTTACAACAAAACATTTCATTTTTGCCTTCTTATGAAAAGGTCCATGCTTGTTCCTTTTCCATTGCTGATGCAGTTTCATCTTCACCTTTTTGGATTTCCTGAGGAAATTCTTTTGCTCCTTGCTTACATACTTAACGTCAACAACCTCTTTTGGATTGAGAGGCAATGCAAGATCTCGAACGAGGTAATTTAATTCATGTTCTCCCCACTTTCCATGAGGAACCAACGAAGGATTCACCACAATGCAATCATCTTTGAAAGTAGATCCAATAAAACTTCGAACAACCGGGCAAGTTTTAATTTCAGTGATTTCTTCAACAGGGTGATCCTCAACAACATGAGGGATTTCTTCAACAGCGTGATCCTCAACAACATGAGTGATTTCTTCAACATCCTCAACAACATGAGTGATTTCTTCAACAACGTGATCCTCAACAACATGAGTGATTTCTTCAACAACGTGATCCTCAACAACATGAGTGATTTCTTCAAGGACAGGATCGTCAACAACATGAAACTCTTTGTCAATGGACGCAAAAATACTGCTACTCCCAAATGGGTTCATGAGAAAATAATCATTAAAAGGATCATCGTCAAAAAAGTCTAAAAAAATAGACATATCAGTTAGCTTTATCACACTTCAAACAAAACGCCTTTTCTACAGCCTCTCTCTGCAAAGAAAACCGGGCCGACTGAAAAAGAATATGACCACGGTAATAGAAACGGTGTAAGCTTGCAAAACACACCAGCAAACAGCTCGACGGTCTTCGACAGCACACCAGCAACTGCTCACAGGACGGTTCCGAGTCAATGGTTCTGGACAGTCTCGATAGCACACCACAATGGTTCAGCGTCTCCAACAACAGCCAGACAGTAACACGCAGCCTTTCTTAAACAGAAAACTCACAAACTCCGGAGAGAAATTCAATTTGTCCCCAATCAAATCAACTTCAATTCATCAAAGGATATTTGAAAACCCCACTGGAAACTCAACCCGCTATCTATTACAGAGATATCATATAAATTCAGGGGTAATCATTCTTGTTCAAATAGATTATGATTTATAAAACTGAAAACTGAAAACAACAACATAACAGGCTCACGGCCTTCCTTAAACGAGTTTCGGTAGCCGCCCCATACTGCAATCTTGCAGAGGGATTCGGAGAACAATCAACCAACAAGGCCGATTCACACAAAATAGTGTCACTGCGCACAGTCTAATGGCAGAGTGGCTCGCCTTCACACGCAGCCTAGTGATTCTGCTTGACACTACGTTTCACACATAGCAGGTCGCCTCACGCATACCAACTCGGACTCACGCCTTCGCTACAGGCCTATTCCAAAAAAAAAACTTCAAACAAAACTTGCAAAACACCTTTAATGAAGGCCGTCGGCTTTTGGCAATTGGCTGTGCTATACCAAACTTTACCTCACAGCTTACAATACCTCACGGCTTCTCCTTCCAGCACGCACAGCGTCGTCCTTGGTCACTACACCTCTCTCCTCTTCACGGGCTGTCTGAACTCTGCGTCGACTGCTCAAGAACGACACACTGCCCACCCAAACTAATGGCACAGCCGCACAAAAACGCTCCAATCACTCAAAACTCCAATCGATTATGACAACTGCGGCAGGGTCTTTCTTCACGGCTCTATTCCTCTCCGCGTGCAGGACAAAACTCCAACGCACAACACCCTGGTCTTCACTTCTTGACTGACGGTTCTGGACAACGGCGGACAGCACCAGGAACGTTCTCACGGGTTTGCAGGTGGCACAAACAGCAGAGTCTTCTTTAGACATACACAGGCTCTGGTCATTCTCAACGGCACACCAGCAACGGCAGGGCGTCTCCTCAGTGAGGCAAGTCTCTCCTCCTCACAAACTCGGCCCTCCTCACCTGCGCTCTCACCCCAGCTCAAACCCTGAGCTCTGATACCATATTAAAAACAGAAACTCACTCACTTTATTGATCATTTACTCAATTACACTTCACTTATATAGGAAACTCAATTCTGTTCAATAACTACTTCAACCAACTATTCTGTTCAACTCATAACTAACTATAACTAACTAATCCTATTTCTTCATTATTCTCACAACTAATCAGCGGGTTCATTGGTTGCTCACTTATAAATGCCGGGTTTGACCTGAATTATGATCAAGTGCATGTTATTCGCTGGAACAGCATTGATGGCATCCTGGACCGTTGTAAAATGGCCGTTCCCTTCATCCTTGGAAACTACTATAACTCTGCCTACACTCTTCAGTTTTCGAGACGATCTGCTATTCAACAATACCGGGATATCCTTGTCGACATGGGTGTCGTTCATCAGATGGCGTTGAGCAATTGTAGCGATAGAGTAAGCATATGAAGCGATGTAAAAAGCAAAGCGAAAAGAGTTACTCTCTTACAGTTAGACATCATGGATATATGAAAACAGTACGAGATCGAGGCAAACTGTGGAAGAAAGACGATATTATCACAGAAAGCGCGTAGGTGGATAGGTACCGAAACTCTTGCACTAGAACCCGACAGAAGATGGTATTTATATCAGCAGAAATCCATGTATGATTTGAGTTTCATCTTAATTGCGGAGGTCCTTAAGGAATCGAGAGCCGGCGGAGGGACAATGCTAGTGCAAGGCAGAGATTGCTTTTTAAGTTGAGATGGGGGAGGCGGGGATGTCAGCTCTGCGCCGAAAAGCGTGGCTACAGTGTCGAGACTCTTCATCCCATTTGAATTGGGAGGTAATATATTAAATTGTCAATGTGAGAGGAACATGTAATGCAATTGCCTTGTAGCGTCTGTACACCTTATTAAATCGTTTAGAGAGGTTGCTAATCTTACACTACCTTTTATAAATGCCAGCTATGCTTTATCCAACCATCCAAATCCATCCTTTAATCTTACTTTTCTCCTTTTCAATTCCAGATAATCTCTCTCAACACATCCTTCGGACAGACCATTTATTAGTTTGTTTGTTTTTTTCATTCTTCAAGGTACAGGTAGTATACTTTAGTTTTTGTTTTTATTATTTCATCACAGTACAACAGAGTATATTTTAGAGGGAAACATATTTTAACCAAACTTTAAGACATCACAGTGCTGCTGTATCTTTTAACGCCGTGCAGTCTGATTTAGGACATGGATGTTGCTTTTCAATAAGATATAACAATGTTTTAAATTGCCATTATATTTTAAAATGTGGAGGTTACTATTATTATTTTCCCATTTAGATTTACATAAATTAATAACTTATTTATTTTAATTTTAAAAATATATAAAATTTTTGATGATTTTAAATAATAAATAAAAACATATTTTAAAAATTTTAAATTAGAAATGGAAAAATATATTTTTAATAATTAAAAATTATAAATAGAAAATACTACTAAAATTTTAATGTAAATTTTATATAATTAATGACACAAATTATACATATCAATGAAAAAAAATAATAATAATAAATTGAAAAATGAATATTTCTGTGTAAAATTTGGCCAGACGATGTGAAAGATGACCGAGAACCACACTTCTGACAGGTTAGTAACCCTTTCAAAAACATCACGATGGCAACCCAGGAATTTAATGTAATCTCGCTCATCAAGGACAATGAACTCATTTAATGTACTCACCGTGCACTTCCTCAACCTCAACAAAATAAAAAGGGCCGGGCGTTGTCTACAGAGCGCCAAATTTACCTCGACATCAAAAAAAATCATTGGAATCTGGTTTTTTTTTTCAAAAAAAATCGAAGAGTGTAAGTGTTTATAAAATTTATTAACTAACAATTGCACTTAAAGGTGCGCAGGTAAACTTAAGAAATAGGAAATAGAAGGTTTGGGAAATTCGATTCAGGTCATTTCACTGTTTTGGATCAATAATTCAAATTTAATAAGGGTAACAAAGTTATGAAATAACCTTTGAAACCCAAAATGTAAATGTAATTTTCTCAACTCAAAAATGTACTATATATATATATAAGATAAATGGTTATTTCTTAACCCAAATCTGCAAGGGTGCTTCTCATATATAACCTTACATTTGTATACTAAGATCACCACCCATTGCTTTACATTGGACGTCTAGATGTCTATTGTTATTCATGAGTTTAATTGTTCCTTTGATGATCGAAATAACATCGTGTTTTATAAATATCTCATGAAAATGATAAATTTCTTAGACGCATTCTGAAACCTAAATACAACTCAAGATGCATGTTATATTTCAAAGTTTATCATTGTCATTTGGCATATGGTTCTCATTGCTACTTTTTATGATCACCTAATATACTTAGAACCACAAAAATTTGTGGTACATTTAGCATCATACCGTTTTATTATAATGGTTCATGAATGTGGAAGTGGCTGCATTATTTCAGGCAATTTCCACTTGTAGTGGGACAACACAATGCTTTTGAAAAGCTCCAAAAGTTAGTGACCGATGCAAAGGCTAACTCTCCCTTCTCGTGAGTTGGCAAAGGTGGTTCTAGCAAAACTTTGCTTCTGAAGGCACTTTTCAACAACCAAAAGGTTGGTGGAAATATTAATGCCAATCACCGCCTTAAACACACTGACAACCAACCAACATGCTTGCCTAGGGTTGTTGGAAATATTAATGCCAACCACTGCCTTAAACACAAAAACAACTAGCATGCTTGCCAGTCAACCACTACATTGTTGCAATTTCTTTTGCAGGCAGAATTACAGAACTCAGAACAGAAGTTCAGAGTGGACCATTCTGCAACAAATCACAAAGGTTAAAGCATTTAATGAAGTTTAATAAATAGATATGGGCAAACCTTCATTCCGCTACTTTATTGGTATGTTAGGATAAATATGCAAGTAAAAGTCATTTGTAATGTTGGGCAAATAGGGTAATGGTGGGCAAATAGGGAGCTAGAGTGTCACGCCCCTACACCTGCGGTAGTCTTCCAACCGCTTGTAGTAAGGTGCGGCACCACCGAACGCGTTCTTTCACCAATACTAACATTCGTGGACTAAGCCTACTTTCACATTAACATACTTAGCTTGTGTTTCGCAACTAAGTAAAAGCAATTATCCTTTATACTTAAGGAAGCCCATACTCATTCATTATCATCATGAAATTAACCAAGAACATCAACAATTGCAACAAGTATAAAGGGGAGGGGCAACTCCCCGTAATGTGAGTCTGCCCGACAATTTTATTAAGAATATCAGATTACAATACACTAGTGTGTCTTGGCCGAACCAAGTCTCACACTTAACCAAATTTTACAATAGATAGGCAAACCTGCCTTTATAGCATCTTGTGCATCTCTTGCACGAAGGACGGTGCTCACCCGAGCCACCAAGAATCCTTGCCAAGTCTTACACCAAGAACCGCACCTTAGAATCCACCCGGGCACACCTTACCCAATCCACAACCGGTTATGAGAGATATTCCAAACGCCCTTTTAAGACCTGTGCATGAGGTATGCGCATTACCTCTTAAACCTGCGCACTTTATCTCTTCCTTTGTGCGTACTTCTCCAAGTGCGAAGTTGTGTGCTCCAAATGAATCAACGCATGCACATTTATATGTGTCTTAACTTGGTTTTACATGTGTGGGCTTACATGGGGTGTGCAGCCCCTTGGCCGACCCCCGAAACCACTACAAGCACCCACGCATCCTTGTAGCATGCTCCTTTCAAGTCGCATTATAAATTTTCCAACACTTAGCCGCATTTCCAAGTGTCGCACAATGTTTCTGATTTCGTCACATTTTCTCCGTAGCCCGTCGGACACCCGTGTCGCCGTGCCCGCCCGTCATGCAGCCCTCGCCCGCCCGTCGTACAACCCGCACGTGCTTCGTGCGCCCATGCCCGCTCGTGCTCCTGCGCGCTCATCGACCGCCCGTGCACCCGCGCACCCGTTGACTCACCTGGCGCCCAACCACGCCCGCGCTCGGGTAGAACTCGAGGACCTTACATCCTCCTCCACCTGAAATCGTTGTCGTCCTCAACAACATACCATCCCGGTAGCCATCCACCAAGATCATCATCATCCATGATATTGACTCCTCCACACAAAGCAAACATCCTCGCATATGTGTTTAGCCTCATCTCCACCATGTCCCGGCTTAGCAACCAACTGTCACCAAGCTCATCATACCAAGGTATGCACCTCAATGGTATGCTCTCCATCAGATGTCATCTCGATCCATGATTACTGACCTCCTGTCTTCATCATGTGTCCTCATGTGAACTGCTGCCATGATACTCCAACATAATGCTAACACATCTCTGTACACTTCGCGACCCCATGTTTGAACTAGTCGGATGGCCAGTCCAACTGCCACACTCAAACCATGAGAGTGAACATCCTCATGCCACCATCAGTCGTTTCTCAAAACATTATGCCACATCCTTGACTCATCAAGAATCTATCTCCATAATCCATGCTCAGGTCCATGGAACTCCATCCACCTCATCTGCAACATGCTGTCCATGATGTTTGGTGTCAATGTGACATATGAAATCAGCCACATCTATCCCAACATCATCATGTGTGAAAAGTAGTTGAGTCTCGGCTCAACCCATGCCTAAGTGCAGCCACTAAGGCATCATCATGTCATTGTAACTTCATCACTCCAAAGTGCCTCATATCGATCCTCTACATCAAGTCACTTTTCCAAGCCATGCCCATACATGTACTTTGAAAGTATGCATCCCATACTGCATCAAAGTTTCCTGACCTCAGCTCTTCAATGCATCAAATCCTCTAAGTCCACCATGTATGAAGTCCCTAAAAGTCACAACAATCTCATGTCATCATGAGCTCCTTGAGTCATCTCCAACCAACATCTCCATGTAGTAGGAATGCTCCATAATCGGCTCACAAATCCATCCAAGTCCATGGTCTTGTTGCACAAGGGTGTACAACCTCTCCATCGGCTCATAAGTGGTAAGTCTCCATGTCACATCAGCAAATCCATCTGCACAACATCTCTGCCTTGGCACTCCTCATTGGATATCCATGACACCTCTACAAGTGCTCCCACATAATGTCCCTGCATAATACTGCCATGCTCCATGCCTCCAACCTGATGTCCATGACTATGTTGTCCATGTAGTCCAACCAAGTAGACTCATCACAACGATCGGTCATCCTCATCCAAGTCTTCAATCTTCGGTCTAGTGAACTCGGTCACCCAACCATATCATCACGTGATGAGTCCCACCATCATAGCTCCTCCACCAAAGTGTCCACCAAGACTATCTCTTGGTCTCGGCCATGAGAAGTCCACCCAAAAGAGTGCCCTCCAATCTGTCCATGAGTCATGCCGGGCACTTAGCCATGTGGCTAAAGCATGACCCAATCATCCACAATGATCATCATGTTCCTCCCTTGTCAAGGGCCTTTGCACCTTCTACCATAAGGTCACAAACAACCCCAAAAAGTCCTGCAACAATCAATAATCCTTGCTTCTCCATACAAGGTCCCATCATAGACATCCATGGCAAGATCCTCCCTAGCATAGGCAAACTGGCTTTGCCTCTCCCTGCATATTGTCCATCTACCAAATGCCCAAATGAAACACAAGTATCAATACTTACTTCATCATCATGAGGCTCTTCCTCATTCATCCATGTCCGCAAACTGCACGATCCTGGTCCAACTTGATCATCCTCAAGTTCATCCTCCATCATGGTCATGTCTGCAACATCCTCAATCATCACGGCTTCCTCTTCCTGGTCAGCACAATCTGCAACTTCATCTTGCTCCATTGTCCAACCAAGTTGAAGAAGTTCATCTTCAACAGTTTTCTCCAAGACTTCAAGCTTGTCTCGAATTCAGGGATTGTCTTCTTTCAACCGCTTCAACCTGTATAAGGTAAGCAAGAGCTTCCCTTCACCTTCTCCCAAACTTGCCATGCCTTTTCGTTTAGTTTTGTCCAAGCACTAAGCTTCACCTCTGCCAAACCTGCTTCCACTGTCACGAGCAACCCTGCTCAAACCGAGTCTTGAAACTACCTTCAAATGCTTCAACACCTGAACCTTGTTCAAGTCTCAATACCTGTCATCAACTTCAAACCTTCACTAGCAAACCTTGCTCACTAGCTCCAACCGAGCTTTGATACCAACTGTCACGCCCCTACACATGAGGTAGTCTTCCAACCGCTTGTAGCAAGGTGCGGCACCACCGAACGCGTTCTTTCACCAATACTAATATTCGTGGACTATGCCTACTTTCACATTAACATACTTAGCTTGTGTTTCGCAACTAAGTAAAAGAAATTATCCTTTATACTTAATGAAGCCCATACTCATTCATTATCATCATGCAATTAACCAAGAAAATCAACAATTGCAACAAGTATAAAGGGGAGGGGCAACTCCCCATAATGTGAGTCTGCCCAACAATTTTATTAAGAATATCAGATTACAATACACCAGTGTGTCTTGGCCGAACCAAGTCTCACACTTAACCAAATTTTACAATAGATAGGCAAACCTGCCTTTACAACATCTTGTGCATCTCTTGCACGAAGGAAGGTGCTCACCCGAGCCACCAAGAATCCTTGCCAAGTCTTACACCAAGAACCGCACCTTAGAATCCACCCGGGCACACCTTTCCCAATCCACAACTGGTTACGAGAGATATTCCAAATGCTCCTTTAAGACCTTCGCATGAGGTATGCGCATTACCTCTTAAACCTGTGCACTTTACCTCTCTTCTTTGTGCGTACTTCTCCAAGTGCGAAGTTGTGTGCTCCAAATGAATCAACGCATGCACATTTATATGTGTCTTAACTTGGTTTTACATGTGTGGGCTTACATGGGGTGTGCAGCCCCTTGGCCAACCCCCAAAACCACTACAAGCAACCACGAATCCTCGTAGCATGCTCCTTTCAAGTCGCATTATAAATTTTCCAACACTTAGCCGCATTTCCAAGTGTCGCACAACGTTTCTGATTTCGTCGCATTGTTTCGTCACATTTTCTCCGCAGCCTGTCGCACGCCCGTGTCGTCGCGCCCGCCCGTCGTGCAGCCCTCGCCCGCCCGTCGTGCAACTCGCGCCCGCTTCATGCGCCCGCGCCTACCCTGCGCCCGCTTCATGCGCCCGCGCCCGCCCTGCGCTCGCTTCATGCGCCCGTGCCCGCCCTGCGCCCGCGCGCCCGTCGACTGCCCGTGCACCCGCACGCCCATCGACTCGCCCAGCGCCCAACCGCGCCCGTGCTCAGGTAGAACTCGAGGACCTTACATAGAGTCTGTGAGGTAGTCAGGGGAAAATCGTGGAGAAAATTTTACAGAGTTTTATAGAGGCGTAAATCACAGTAAGTCTTTTGTGCTTTACTTGAAGAATCCAATTTATCAGGCCAATGCATTTTCCTATGTTTTATATCACAGTGAATCTTTTGTGTTTTACTTGGAGAATCCAATTTATGAGGCGAATGTATTTTCCTATGTTTTATATTATTATCAAAAGTATGTTATGTTGTGATGTGATCTTAAGCGTTCACAAGTAAATTTCCGTAACCCTCTCTTTTATTTTACTCTGATTTGCCCTGAGTGAACTATGTGTTTTAATTAAAGTCCCTGTGTGGTTGCGATATTCCCAAGGCAACCAAAGATTTACCTTTCCGCAACTGAAGTTGACCTTGCCTACTGTTCTGCACGTAAATTTATTTTTCTAACATGGTATCAGAGCGGTTTAAATATTGTTAGTGTAAAAACAAGTGTTTTTATAGAAATTAAAATTTGTTTTTGAGGGCAGAATTTTTGAAGCGTATTTACTGGCAGGTAGAAATTTTTTTTTACACCCAGAAATGGCAACATCAAGCACAAGCTTGAATAATCCTTAGATACCTCAGTTTAATGGAAAAAATTATGATTATTGGGCTATTAAAATGAAGGCTCTATTTTCGTCTCAAGACATTTGGGATTTGGTGGAGAATAGTTTTCAAAAACCAGCAGATGCAACATCATACAATGCCTTGTCTCAAGCAGAAAGTGATATGTTGAGGGACAACACGAAGAAAGGTTCAAAAGCCCTATTCTATATTTTCCAAGCAGTTCATGAAAGTATTTTCCCAAGGGTTGCAGCAGCAACGAAGTCCAAGCAAGCATGGGACACCCTCCAGAGAGCCTACCAAGGCATGGAAAAAGTCAAGACAACAAAACTGGAAATGTCGAGAAGAGATGTTGAAACACTTTGTATGAAAGAGTCTGAGAATGTAGACTCGGTTTTACACATGTAATTGGGTTGGTTACTCAAATCAAGTCCCATGGTGAGACACTTGAAAAAAGAAGAATAATTGAGAAAGTTTTGAGAAGTTTGCCAGCAAGGTTTAATGCCATTATTGTGGCCATAGAAGAGACAAAGGATCTATCACAATTCTCAGTGGATGAGCATCATGCATCACTGATTTCTCATGAACATAGACTAAATAGAGTAGCAAGCTCCTGATTGGAGCATGCCTTCAATACACAAGTATCATTTGGTCAAGGTAGAGGCAGAGTAGAATCATATGCTAGGGGAAGAGGAAGATGCCCACGTAGAGGTGGAAGAAGTAGCCTTTCAAGCTCAAGTGGAAGGGGCAGCAATCAAAATCCAAGTTAAGGCCAAAGCCAAAATCAAGCACAAAGTCAGAGGTATGATAAATCTCAAGTTCAATGTCATTACTATCAGAAGTATGGTCATTATGCAAATGAATGTAGAAAGAAGTAATATGACATTAGTAGCAAACCAAGTGTAAATTTCACAAAAGAAAATCAAAACCATGATAGCATGTTTTTATCTTGTAATGTAGCACAAGAAAAAAAAGTGATATATGGTATCTAGATTTAGGGTGTAGCAACCACATGTCAAGGAACATAGAAATGTTTTCCAATCTAGATGAAAGTGTGAAATCTGAAGTGACGTTAGGGACAGATAACAAAGTCTCTGTGATGGGAAAATGAAGAGTTAATATCCTAAAAAAGAAGGGAGAGAAGAAGTACATTTTAGATGTTTACTTTGTCCCTGTTCTAAAGCATAACCTCATAAGCATTGGACAACTCATACAAAAGGGCTACAATGTCTTCTTCAAAAATGATGAGTGCACAATTTTGGATAGGCCTCCAAGGAGACAGTTGATTGGAAAGGTTCAGATGACAAACAATAGAATGTTTCCCCTAAAATAAGATCAGACTTGAAGGAAGAAGGTGCACAAGCACAACTATCAATGAACTCACAAGAGGATGGAAGAAAAAAGACAACTGTCACACAAACGAACTATCAAGCAGAGGTAAAAGATAAAGATTGGTTATGGAATTTGAGATTTGGACATCTCAACTTTGGAGGTTTGAATTTTCTGCATAGGAAAGGCATGATGAAGGGATTACCACTCATAAAAAAAACGCACAACCTATGTGAAGGATGCATCTTGGGCACGCAACATAGGGAGACATTTCTAATAGGAAAGTTAGTAAGGGCAAAGGCACCTTTGGAGATTGTCCACTCAGATTTATGTGGAGCAATGCAGACACCATCAATTGGTGGCAGCCACTATGTATTGAACTTCATATAAGAGTACACAAGGAAGACATGGGTCTATCTCCTAAAACAGAAAAGTGAAGTGTTTGAGCACTTTTTCCAGTACAAAACTCTTGTTGAGAAGAAAAGTGGACACTACATCAAAGTTCTTAGCACTAACAGAGGTGGAGAATACATCTCAAATGATTTCCTTCAATTTTGCAGGGAACATGGAATTCACAAGCAACTTACAACAAGATATACACCTTAGCAAAATGGTGTGGCGGAAAGGAAGAATAAGACCATTATGGAAATGGCAAGGAGTATGTTGAAGGCAAAGCATTTGCCAAATGATTATTGGGCTGAAGTTGTCACTTGTGCAGCATATATCTTGAATATATGTCCAACCAAAAGCATCCATAACATAGTTTTTGAAGAGGCATGGAGTGGAAGAAAGCATAGTGTCACCCACATGAGAGTTTTTGGTTGTGTGGCATATGCACATGTTCCGGATGAGTTGAGGAAGAAGTTAGACAACAAGGGGGAGAAATGTATATTTGTTGGATACAATGATGAATCCAAGGAATACAAGCTCTACAATCCATCAATCAAGAAAGTCATAATTATTAGAGATGTGCAGTTCATAGAGGAGGAAGCATGGGATGGAAGTTTAGAGAAGATAGTCAATGTGAAAGCATGTATACCACATGAGGACAAAGAGGAATTGACAACAACAAGTAATTCATCAACAGTAACTCCCTCTACTCGTATTCAAGTGCAGAAAAGGAGGCAGCAAGGAACACCAACAAAAAATAATAGGACAACGTTATGCAGTCAAGCAAGTGCTTCTCCAAGCATGCCGCAAAGCACAACACCAAGTGACATATCAGGCCCATCTTCAGCAAGCATAAGAAGACCAAAATTCAGAAATTTGAATGAAATATATGAGCAAGATGAAGTTGATAGCAGCGCTAGTCTAAATTCATTATTTGCTCTGTTTTGTCATGTTGATGACCCAATCCATTTTGATGATGTAGTCAAAGATGAAAAATGGGTTGCGGAAATGGAGGAAGAAATAGAAGCAATAGAAAGGAACAACACATGGGAGTTAGTGAACCTTCTGCAAGGAAAAGAAGTCATTGGAGTGAAGTGGGTCTATAAGAGCAAGATCAATGTCAATGGGAAGATTGAAAGGCACAAAGCAAGGCTAGTTGTCAAAGGATACAAGCAGCAGCATGGAAGAGATTATGAGGAGACGTTCGCACCAGTCGCGAGGATGGAGATGGTGCGTACAATTGTGGTGATTGTCATGCAACATAAATGGAAAGTGTATCAAATGGATGTAAAGTCAGCGTTCTTGAATGGAGTGCTGAAATAAGAAGTGTATACTGCACAACTGCCTGGTTATGAGGTAGAAGGCAAAGAAGACAAAGAGTATCGATTGAGGAAAGCTCTTTATGGGTTGAAGCAAGCACCGCATGCATGGTACAATAGGATAGATGCCTACTTGTTAGATAATGGTTTCGAAAAGTGTGACGGTGAGCCTACTCTCTATATCAAAGAGAATGGTGGTAAGATTCTCATTGTTGTCTTATATGTTGATGAGTTGATTTTTACAGGCAGTGATGATTTTCTCATCGCTGATTTCAACAATTCATGAAGAATGAATTTGAAATGACTGACTTGGGGTTGCTAAGATATTTTTTGGGCATAGAAGTAAAGCAAACAAAAAATGGAATTTTTATCTCTCAAGCAAAGTATGTGGCAGACATTTTGGAGAGGTTTAAAATGTAGAACAACAAGCCTGCACCAACTCCAACCGTCATGGGGTTGAAGTTGAGCAAAGAATATTACAGCAACAATGTCAATTCAACGTTATACAAAAGTATGATAGGCAACATGATGTATTTGACTACCATTAGGCCAGATATAATGTATTCAGTGAGCTTAGTGTCAAGGTTCATGGAGACACCCAAGAAGAACATTGGCAAGGAGTGAAAAGAATTCTAAGGTATGTCAATGGGACAAAACAATATGGCATTTTGTACACTGCAATAGATGATTTCAGGTTGGTTGGTTACACTGATAGTGATTGGGAAGGAAGTGTTGATGACATAAAAATCACATTAGGATATGTTTTTCATTTGGGTCATAGATCCATTCCATGGGCTTCCAAGAAGCAGCCGATAGTTTCATTGTCAACAACAGAAGCTGAATATGTCGCTACAACAGCATCAATGTGTCACGCAGTTTGGATAAGAAGGATGTTGAGGGATCTTCGCCGCGACCAAGAGGGAGTGACAACTATTTTCTACGATAACACATCCACAATTGCATTATCAAAAAAAATTGTTTTTCACAAGAGGACCAAGCATATTGATGCTAAATATCATTTTATTAGAGAGTTGATTAACAATGATGAAATTGTGTTGCAGCACTGTAGGTCAAAGGAACAATTTGCTGACATTTTCACAAAGCCATTGGCATGTGAAAGTTTTAGATATTGTTTGGGAATTTTCAATGGCGATAGTTGTTATTAAGGGAGAGTGTTGGAAATATTAATTCCAACCACCGCCTTAAACACAAACTACCATGCTTGCCTAGTCAACCACTACACGGTTGCGATTTTGTTTGTAGGCAGAATGAAAAAAGTCAGAACAGAAGTTCAGAGTGGATCATTCTACAAAACATCACAGAGGTTAAAGCATATAAATAGATAATGGCAAACATTCATTCGGCTAATGTTGCCCACACTCCGCAACACCTCCAAATTCAGAAAATCATTTACTATGTAAAATCGCCGATGTTGCGTATTAAATATTTTGTCTTTCACGTAATTAATGTGAAATTGGTATGTTAGGATAAATAAGCAAATAAAAGTTATTTGTAATGTTGGGCAAGTTAGGGAGCCAGAGTCTGAGGTAGTGAGGAGAAAATCGTGGAGGAAATTTTGGTGGGCGCCTGAAAACCAATTTTACGGAGTTTTAGGAGAAAATCGTGGAGGAAATTTTGGTGGGCCCGTGAAAACCAATTTTACCGAGTTTTACATAAGTTTACTCCACAACCCAGTGAAATCGTAGTAAGTCTTTTCTATTTTATTTGGAGCAACAACGTCCAATTTCTGACGCGAATGTATTTTCCTATTTTTTATATTATAGTCAAACTTATGTTATGTTGCGATGTGGTCTTAAGCCTTCACAAGTAATTTCCCCAACCTTCTTTTATTTTACTTTGTTTTGTCGTGAGTGAACTTTGTGTTTTAATCCTCGCAACCAAATATTTAGCTTTCCGCAACTAATTTCTGAGTTTCTCAGCTCCATACATTTATTTCTCTAACAAAGGTAGGGGATCTCTTCAGTGATAGTTTCTTGCTTTGGCTCACCGTTTCTGAGCGTCCTTCATTTTTCAAGTCTTTCGAAATATCTCTCCTCATAAATAAGCATGCCAAGAAAGGATATAGACACAAATACAAATATGAATGATACCGTTGAATGAGTCTATGAAAGGAAGGAGGTTCACCCTCTTCTTAGGTGATGTGTGGGAACATGGTGCTGAATAGCTAGAGGAATTTGGTGTACTCCGGCTAATTCACCGCTCCAACTCCAAAATTATTGTGAACTCTAGGAATTAAAGAGCACTCTTGGATATGGGAGTTGCAAAGGAGTCCATAATCATAGTGGGCAATTTGATTAAGGTATTAGTTGGCAATTTCTTTTTTCTTATGGTTTTCCACAAAATAATGGAAATGTGGAAGTAGGAAGTAGATGCACAATCAATAGAAGATCCCCATGATCGATGATTCCCACTGAGATTGGAAACACTATCTACCTCTATTGGGAGGGAGCATCTAATTTTCCATGGAAAGTAAATAAAATTTGTTCTCCAAAACAAAATATTCAACTGCCATTAACATACCTCTACAAAATGATCATGATGTTATAAATATATTTTTGATGATTGGGAATCGATTCTTTTTGTGTACAATATTTGATGAATAATTGATACAATGAATTATTTGGTTGAGAAAGTTTGCGCATTCCTGAGGGAACAATGTCCTCGAGGAGACCCTCGTTAGTTGGATTGGGTACTGCCGCGCCAGTTTCAGCTGGGGCTCTTAACTGATCATGTGACGGTGCAATGACTGCGAAACAACTTCTTGTTGTTGTTGCTGCTGCTGCATGCGGGGTTCGAATGAGGCAACACTAGTGGTGTGTGGTGCCATCATTTTCAATGAGAAGCCAAGGGAAGATTGAGTGAAGGGCGACAATGAATAATTTGTAGTAGTTCTCTCTCTGGCATGTTGGCAACAACACCTTCCCCTCCCAAACTACGTAGCAATGCAGGGATTTGATGCATTTGTTGACCTTCGTAAGTGGCTATGACAATGATGAGATCGTCAAACTAACGTTCCATATGTGTTCCACTATCTTTTTCACAGAGCATTTAGCATTTTTGCATCTGTAATAGCTCTTGCAATTTAAAATAATAATAAAAGAGTCCATCAGTTAACGTACTTGTGAGGGGCCATGATTCTTTCCCGGGAGAGCTTTACTCAAAAGCAAGTAGAGATTAATTCCTTTCTTCGTTGTCACACACAATATATTCAGCTTGCACAAATGCAAACCAGAGATTCGAGGATTCCATTCCCAATTTAAAAACCATTTCTTGATTTGATTGAACTGAGTTGAGATGAGTGATTCCAATTTCCCAATTAAAGTTCAATATTAACATGATTCTTGTATTTTAGAATGAAGATTTTCATAATCCATGACAAGAGTTTGGAACACTGTGTTATTTCATTGTGGTGGATGACATAATATGATGATATGAGCTTTTGGAGTATTGTGTTATTTCATTTCGTTTCTGACCCTTCTTTCTAGGCTTTCTCCTGATAAAAATTATGTGAATACATTGAGTGATTACAAAAAAAATCTAATGGGATAATTCTAATTGAGAAAAGTGGAAGTTATGAAAATTTACTATTTTTTGGACTACAGTGAAGGCTTGTCCTGAGATTCCTGATCTCGTGGAGCGTGCGGCATGACTTCCCCCTTTTGCACTGCTTGTGGAAGCCATAGTCCCAAGGCTACTCGGTTCTTGATATTCGATTGTTTCTGTAGAAGACAAATATATGAAGAGACTGGAATTGTGGGCACATTAGGGGGTATGGACAAGGTGACCTGATCCGACTCTAGGTTCGGCATCGTCTCGTTCTTTGAGGGATAATCGAGATGATAAATTGAATGACGTCACTCCACTGGTTGTGGTTTGACCTAGAGACCTCGAGTAATCCACATTATCCATTTGTAGCCCCGCATGTAAGAACTCTGTTAAGATCATATATGGGGAATCGAACCCGGAATCGATTTCCATGAATACCACTAGGTCAACGCTGATTATAGGCATGCCCGTTTTCCTATCTAATCCTTCCATGCCACTCCAAGATTTGGAAGAGGACCCAAAGAACCCACCATGGCTCGATGACGTAGGGCCCTTGATGAAGAAGCGAGACCCTTTCCACCAGGGAATTTTTCAAGTTGTCAAAGGACGATGAAAATGAGGTTTCAGGATTAGCTGAGGCAAACTATG
Organism: Pinus tabuliformis; assembly: GCA_031772625.1. Lineage (NCBI taxonomy): Eukaryota > Viridiplantae > Streptophyta > Pinopsida > Pinales > Pinaceae > Pinus > Pinus tabuliformis. The sequence continues at coordinate 340,154,290 of CM062818.1, read as the reverse complement.
TTTCTCCAACCAACTTCATAGAGTAACACCTTCGCTATAAATTTGGAGACATAATGTGTCCTGGCACGGGAAAAAGCAAATATGCCAAATAATACCCAGCTTTTAACCTGATTTTTCCCGAGCAGGGATGGAATTTGACGGGAATTTTGCCCATCATAAGCCTTTTTAAACGTATTTGACGGCTGAAATTTGTCCATGCCCGTTTTGACTGACGTGCCCAGAAGAGTTAAAAACGTTTTTTTGACGTTTCGAATTTTTTCCAAAACGTTCTTATACCTAGGGTTGGAATTTTTTTGAAAAATGTCATTCCCTTATCTCACAGCCTACAGGGCCGTCAGTGCGTCACTGTTTCCTTCCTTTTGCGTGAAACTCTTGGCAATTGTGGAAATTTCAAGAGGGCGGAGGCTGTCAAATTAACATGTGGGAGGAACGAAATTAGCATGTGGGAGCAGCCAATGGAAATATCCATTTTTTCTCAGTCAGAGATTTACTTTTTTTTGTAGAGAATGGGCAATTCCCTTTTAGCCGAAGATTTTTTCTCTGGGAAAATTTGGAATCTTTCCCTCGATGATTTCGGAGATCTGTGCATGCCATGATGCCACTGCATGGTCTCCCTGTCTTTTACCCAACGAATGTGGCCCGTGGGCTTGTTTTCTTTGTACAATCGAGTTCATGATTCACAGTGCATACTCTCTCTCAACGCATTGCTGATTGAAACTTACGCCTGTCACCCAGCTCAAGATTGGCTCCAGCCTCCAATGAAACTGCGAGGAAATCACAAATTGTGCTTCAAAGTTCAGGTTAGTGATTGATTTTTTATTCTTCAAACACTGTGGGTCTACCGTCTGATTGTTGTTAGCTTTTAATTTTTTATTTCATAAATTTCACAAGAGTCTACCGTCTGATTGTTGCTAGCTTTTAATTTTTTATTAGCATTTTAAGGTATTGTAGTTGTTCACGATTCCCAATGGATTATTGTATTTTACAATCATTTTTTTTCAAATCTTGCTCTAAAAATAATATATTATACTGTTGTATAGGAGACGACTAGATAACAGCAGAGTTTTAGAAATTGGTACGAGAGAAACCCACTGTGATTCTGAAAAATAGGAACTTGTTCTAAAAAACAACACGGATTTGTTTCAGCAAATTTACATAAACTGTTCTTGAAAAAACATGCTATCATTTAACAGTTTTCCACAAAAAAAATACTTTCAGTAAACAGTTCTTCAAAAAAAACACAATTTCTCCATGCAAACATTCCCATGCTGCAATTTAATTGCTTTCAAAATTTACCCACTGTGATTTTGAAAAATAGGAACTTGTTCTAAAAAATAACACGGATTTGTTTCGGCAAATTTACATAAACTGTTCTTGAAAAAACATGCTATCATTTAACAGTTTTCCACAAAAAAATACTTTCAGTAAACAGTTCTTCAAAAAAAACACAATTTCTCCATGCAAACATTCCCATGCTTCCATTTAATTGCTTTCAAAATTTATGCCTGTACTGGAGAATTTGTTGTGCCCAAAACTACCGTAAAAAATTAAATTCAATAAGAACAACCGAAATTTGACTTTGAAAACTATGTGTATGACACTCATTTCATTTTACTCCCACCATCATACCAATGTCGATACGACATCCAGGTAGAGGAAACAGAAAACCCATACATCAGCCAAACGAAACTATCATTAAATATAAATTATTAAATAATCTAGACACTGAAAAACTATCTAGATATCTTCTATATTATTGATCAAATCATGTATTGAATTAAAAATATTTCGAGATTATTAAATCTTGACTATTCATAATTTAAAAATATGAAATTCTTTAAACCCAAGTCAATATAGACGAAGCCTTCTGCGTAATTATCAATTTAAAAAACAAATAAAAATACATCAATGATTAAATCACCTTCGAAAACGGTGTTTTGGACAATCTGAAATTTTAAGTTCCATGCATGAATGAAAAAAGAAAAATCCGAAGACGGGCCGCAGTCGATGTTGTGTTTGGAACTGAGGGAGTTGAGCGGCATCGTGGATTTGAAAATGAACAAGGCATGTCTTAGTCCAAGATTAAACAACCAATCGTGCACATCCCATAAGATTTGAACACGAACTCTTTCTACATAAATGGTATCGTTGCCCCTGAATTTCCAGGGCAATTGATTCACTTCCACCAGGGTTGGAATTTCGATTTGAACTTTATATATTAGTGTTTTATATATTTTTAATATTAACTTTATTGTTTTAATTATTTTTTTTAATTTAATAAAAATTGTAATAATTGATTTTTTCTAACTTAAAAAGATTTATTAATAATAATTATCATTAAAATTATATATTTAAAATTATATATATATATATATATATATTTTGTTTATAAATAGTATATAGAAAATAATATAATCAACCTAAATTATATTTTGTTTTAGAGAAAATAAGGGGTGGTTCAAAAAATATGGAATTGTTATATATTATGTTATATATATATATATATATATATATATATATATATATGAGGATCTAATAAAATGTTGATAATTCTATAAAAAAAAATATTTCAAATTTAAGATTACAATTATATGTAAGATTTAACAATATTATTAAGATGTTGAAATGCTAAGAAAATTTAAAAGTTTAACTATATAGATTAATATTCAAAATCAAAGTTCAAATAAATATTAATGTAGATATAATGATTTCAACATATAACAACTTCCTTAAGTCGATATGCCTTTGTCTTTACTTCTTCTTCAAATAAATATTAATATAGATATGAGGATTTCAATATATAGCAACTTCTTTAATTTGATTACCCTTGTCTTTACTTGTTCTTCTTATTTTTCCATTCGAGTGCTTCCATCCTCTTCTAAGTCTTCACATCTTAGCTCAAACCTCTTCCTTAACCATTGCCCTTGTCTTTACTTGCTCTTCTTATTTTTCCATTGCAATGCTTCCATCCTCTTCTATGTCTTCACATCTTAGCTCAAACCTCTTCCTTAACCATTTCCCTCATCTTTACTTGCTCTTCTTATTTTTCCACGCCCAGTTCAAGATTGACTCCAAGGAAACTGCCAGGAAACTGCAAATTTGCCCTTCAAGTTAGTGATTGATTTTTTTTTCTTCAAACACTGTGGGTCTGATTGCTGCTACGTTTTAATTTTTTATTTAATAAGTAATTTAATTTTTTATTTCACAAGAGATTTGTATGTGTAACTGCTCACAACTCTTTAAAACAAGGGTTTATCATTATGCAGAATATGGTTTCTTGGCCTAGAAATTGACATTCCACTGAAATTTTCTTTTGGTTTTCAAAAAACTTCTGGGTTTTTAAACTTATTTTATAGCGAATAAATCTGTTAAAACTTCAACCGATAGTGATAAAAAAAATAATTATTTTTTGTTTTTAAAAAGATTCTTGGCTAAATTATGTATGAGTGTTAATCGCCTTTGAGTGTTTTTATTTTTTGATTTTTGGATCTCTAACCCAATTTTCTTGACTTGCACTTGATTGGTTCTTAGATTACATTAGATTCATCTTGTGTTTTAAAATTCTCTTGTGTAGATCACATTTGCATAATTAGAATTCTCATTTTCAGAATATGAATGAAAAATGTGCATAGATTACATTTGCAAACTTTTCAAATGAATTGTGCATAGATTACAATTGCATAGCTTACATTCTGAAAAATCAATTGTAAATTTAGATTAGCTTTCTTTGATTTCAATTTACATATTTTTATGCTTGTTTTTTACACATAAAAATAAAAAAATAAAAACTTTTTGGAATTGATTTGCATTAGTTTTTCTTGATGAAATTAGTGCATTAGAGAATTTGTTATATTTTCTCTTAGTGATCAATTTCTTGCATTGTTGGAAGTGAATGGAAACTCTCTCCTTACTTTAGTTAGGATTCATTGAATTGAAAATATTACATTATCATATTCGATTGCATTCAGTTTTGGGTCGGGTCATAACACCATTGGTTTCATATCCATTTATCCTTTTGAGTAATAACAGCCTAAATAACACAGCGCTTAATTAAAATTCATCTAGTAATTTTTACATTTTTAGGGCTCTTTCCACCAATCTAGCTTAGGCTAGTATCTTGGAGTAGGGAGTAATTAACTCTCCAAGATAGTAAAAAAAACAAGTAGCTGTATCTTGTGGTAGGAGATAAATTCCAATTGTTACATCTATGCTCTGGGAAAGCTCCTCTTAAAAGAGAAGCACGAGATCATATCTGAACCAGTGTGGGAATCAATCCTTCCTCATTGGGAACGATAGAAGATATTCACGTATTAAAAACAGTAAACCTCGGATTAACCATTGTCGAGGAGCCTGTGGTCACTTGTTGGTAAACCTTGGATTATGTCAAGGAGCCTTCAAGGGGATTGAGCTTGTTACTCTGCCCTTGCGTGCGTATCAGATCATAGACTGTTCCCCCAGGTATATTTGTTTCCGTTGGTAACCTTAGTGACCATATTCTATAGGATTCTTTCCTAAGGTGACGGTGGAGGGAAGATCCCACTGTACCTGGAGCAGACGTCGACTAGACTCACTTGGATTTTCTGGGGGGTTCTCTTCACTCGAGACGGTTTAGTGGAGAAACTTGTGCCAGTCTATTCATTAAGCAGGTTGTCGGGGTAACTGTTCCAACTGCCATTTCTGTATTGAATTCTGCGACGTTGGATTTCATCACCAACTAGTGTTTTCGGTACGGAAAGTTACTGTCTGTGTGTGGTTTGACTCCTAGATTTGATAGTGCGTGTTAATTTGTTTGTTTTTACTTTTAGAGACCATAGGTGTGAATTGTGAATTTTAATTATTAGGTGTGAATTGTGAATTGTTAATTTTAGTTTTAAATTGTTAATAAAATTCACTAAAGTTGAATATAATGGCAAATGTTCCGGAATTTACCAACCAAGGAATCCCTCTTAACGAGAATCCTAGTACTTTCCCTTACTTTTGATTACGTTTGAAATTTTTTAAGATCATATATTTTGATGACTCATCAAGCAATAATCACAATTATGTTATTATTTATATGAAGTATGGAAACTATTATTTAGAACTTACATGGAGTAAAAGGAGTTTTCGCTTTATCCTAACCCTAAAATTGTGAGTGAAGTCATGACATTTATTATTTAAAATATAATTTTATTATCTAAATTGATTCAAAATTTTAAAACTATTTGAAATATATTTTTATTATATAAATTGATTTTAAATTTTTAAAAACTTTTAATTAAAACGGTTTTATAAATTATACCACTCAAATTTATAATTTAATACTATTTCAACCAAAAGTTAAGAAGGAATGTATTATCCAACAAGGAATATATTAGCCCTCTCAGGATGACTCAAAATCTGATTTTTCGCAAAATTTGGATAACTACATGTATGCTACTGTGAATTGATTTTTTTTCCTTAAGAAATCTATTGTGTAAGGAAGTGGGCTTCCGTCGGATAATCCATTCACTTTACTAGAAAGTAAAGGGCTTTATTGTTTTCATTAATTTGATAATTCCCCCAATGAGACACATGTGACAATCAACATATTTCACTGTCACAAGATTCCACTTGTCCAAAAACACTTTCCTAGGAAATTGCATCTTCATTCGTGAGTCATGACTCTCATATAATCCGTCTTCTACCATTTTCTTATCAAAATCCTACTACAGTTTATCTACTAATAGCCACACTATCTCAGGAAAAATGGAATACTCTATTCCTAAGTTTTAACTTATAACCTTTTAGGGAGAACACTAGATTTAAAATAATTAACCAAAATCGTGCTCCATTTTGACTGCTAAAAACAAGGCCTTCTCGCGCACAATGGGATAGCCGACACACTTGGCGATACTAAAAGCGAACATAAATCGAAGCTTTACCATAATTAGAGTTCCTTTGAAATCGAAGCCTAAATTGATGTCACATGATTTAGATTAGATGGTGACATGGTGCATTGTTCAGGAATTTTTTTTGTGGTAGGATTTTAAGTTTCTAAGAGTTCTATTTGTAGATATAAAGTTATTTTTTTTGGAAGTTTTTTAAATTATTAATTTATTGTTATTGTTTTTCATGTAGGTACATTATCTAAATAGAAATGCCTCCAAAAAGAAAGGGTCAATCAACTATTAACAATTTTTATGGATATTCTAAGACATCAAGGACTTCTAATGTTAAAGATATTCCATCTATACCCGATTTGAATGATGATGCTAATGAAGATGTAAACGAAGAGTTTGTTGTTAATCTAGAAATTCCTGGCCATGAAAAGGAAGGACAAGATGGTGGATCTAGTAGTTCAAGGAGGAAGGATTTCTCAAAACGTGAATTTCGAGAAGAGTGGACGATAAAACATCCTTGGGTTTATAGTATCAACGTTGAATATGGAAAGATTCGTATGAAGTGAAAAATTTGTGAGAAATACAAAGCTCAAGGTCCGTGGGGTATTGGAGATGGATGTAATACCATTCAGTATGATGCTATAACAACTCATGCAAAATCTATTATTCATCAAACATCAACTCAGAGAAATTTGTATGAAATTGAAAGGTTGGCAAAGCCCATTACAGAACACATAGTGACAATAAATGAGGCTAATAAGGAAAGGGTCATAACCACTATGAAGTTAGCTTATTTTATTGCGCAAAAGGATATTTCAATTGCTACTTATGAAGATCTTTGTCATCTTCAAATGCATCTTCAAACACCTAATATGCCTTCTCGAGTGGCGTATTCTTCCTACATAAATAGAAAAGAAGCTACTGAATTCATTCACTCTATATCAGATTACCTTGAAGAGGTTCAAACTAGAAAAATGATTGAAAGCCCATTTTTCTCTATAATGTTAGATGAAAGTATAGACAATGGTTTGGAACAACACCTTGTTGTGTATTCTACATATCTAGACTTGAAAGGATTGGGCCCTCCAGTGTCACAATTTATGAAAATGATTATTGTTCCTGATGGAAAAGGAAAGACTATATATGATACCATCATTAATTTAAGGGAATCAAGGCAGTTGAAAAATGAGAAACTAATAGCAGTTTCGACTGATGGTGCTTCATCTATGGTTGGATGTGAAAATGGATTTGTCACATTGCTAAAAAATTATTTACCAAATCTTATTGGTACTCATTGCATTGCACATCGTGAACCACTTGCAGCATCAGATGCTTCAAAAAAGATACCAGAGTTTTTGTTTTTTGAGAAAATAGAAAACAAGGTATACTCATGGGTTGGAAATTCGGAAAAGAGAAATAATGAACTCGTTTCTTTATTGGAGATAATGGAAATAGAATCCTTGCAGGTTCTTCAAATCCATGGGATTCGATGGCTCTCTAGGGGTCAAGTGGTTGAAAGACTAGTTACATTAATGCCTGCTATTTTGAGTTTGTGGAAGAGAGAAAGAAAGAATTCATGGTATGATAAGGCAAGAATTTTTTCAGTTCAATTTTGTTTGAATATGCTTGCTGATGTTTTGAATGAGCTGAATAATCTAAACAAAAAATTTCAAGAAGATAATGTGGATGTCACATCACTTGGAATAGCTATTGATCATACATTAAATTCTCTTAAAAGATATTTCTGCAAATCAGATTCTTTTGTTGAAGGTGCTGTACATCTTACTAAATTTTTAAAAGACTCTAAAGATGGGTTCCTTGAAAATGTTGACAAAGAGGGAAATACACATAGACATGATTTGTTGTATATTCCAATCCATGATGAACAATTGCCACAACCAATGGCAACTTGCATTGATGGCTCCCTTGAGAGTTGCATACAACTTACAAGAAACTATGTACAAGCATTGATTGAGAGTTTCAATTCAAGATTTCCAGATATTCATCTTTTTAATGCAGCAAGGTTGTTTAGTCCTTGTCATTATCCATCAGATCTTTATGTCAGAGAAAATAATGCAAAGCATTGGCTTGAAATACTTTTTTCGCATTTGCAGCATAAAACATGTAATGAAGGTGAAAATGTACCAACATTTGATGTTACAGCGTGTAAAAGAGAACTATACCAATTTATTGATGTGGTTTATTTGAATGGAGAAAGATTTCCAATGAAAGATGCATGGAAAGTGTTTTCTCAAACAAAAGATTGGCACTCTAGGTATCCAAATATGCTAAAATTATGGCAAGCAATGCTTGTCATACCAGCGAGCACTGTCGCATATGAACGAGGGTTCTCTAAGCAAAATATGATCAAAGATATAAGGAGAACAAGACTCTAAATTAACACACTTGATGCATTGATGCGTATATCATTAATAGGTCCTAACACAACAGATGTGGAATGGGAACGAGTTTATGAGATTTGGAAAACTGCAAAGGAAAGAAGACTCTTTGACAGGTGTGAATTATTAAATTACATGTTTTTTTACTTTGCACAAAGGTTATATATATTATATATAATTGTCCTCTACTATATTTATATTTTTTATATGAAATTTTAACGTTCTTTGTTTATTGATGGAATGTGGAATACAGGCATGAACAGTTACATTGATGATCACTGATGTAAAAAGAAATTGAAGATATCATTTGAAAGTTTTTTCATGTGTTGTTGTTATAGGTTGATGGCACAGAAAAATGCCATCAAGGTTGAAAAATGGCCACATCTTACCAATCTTGTAGAAAATGTGATAAAAGATGTGATGCCTTTGGATTTTATCATTTTGGTACTATGGCATATCTTTTCTCGCTTTATGCTTCTCAAGATGCATTTAAATACAAGGATATTTTTTTGCACATATATGTGATTCCCTTCTTTATTTGGGTTTAATGCGTAACTTTCATGAAACATGAAGCATTTCATTGCTTTAATTGTCATTGGAGCAATGGAATTTAGAAACTTGTAAGTTGTGATATCAGTTTGGTGTAACTGGATTTTTGAGTAAACCATCATTTATGTATATGTATGAATTAATAATTTGTTTTCAAACATATTTCTCTTATTGGATGGTTGGAAGTTGGTGGTACATTCTTATGCATTTTTAAGGTGTCATATATTTATATTTGGTATCAAACATTATATTAGATAATGTCATAAATTATCTCTGAATTTGCATGGGACTTAGTCTTATTAGGCATCTAAATATTCATGTAGCATAATGTAAATTGTTGGATTTAAATGATAATTTAAATATATGAAATGGATAACCATCAAGTGTTTTACCTTGGACTGATTATATAATTTAAATGAGCAAATTTCAAATGTTCAACACTTTTTATTGAAACCTCCACAATTGAGTTTTTTCAAATTTTGGTTTTTTTTTTCTTACGATAAATATATGAAAATTTTCAACATAATTATTTATTGAATGGTAATTTATGAGAACATCACTCTTGAAGGGCAAAATTTTTAATATAACGTTTCTTGACAAGAAGCATAAGGACCCAAAACGTCAAAAAAAAATTGTATGACGGGTAAAGAGAAATCCAAATTCCAATCCTGTTCCGAGTATCAATTGTTTCTTCAACAACGGTTTTCTAGTAGGCTCTCTCAGAACATGGTCACCCTTTCCCTAAAGAGAGGTCCAACTGGCATTTAAAAGTGCATTGACTGAAAAGAAATGCAGTGACGTGTGCTTTGGCTGGAACGCTTCAAAATAAAGGTGTTTCAGGGAGTCTAGGATGGGATATCGAGTATTTAATATAATTGTACTTCGAAACTACCAAAATTATTGTGTGGAGTGTTTAACGGAATCTCCCTTACAAATTTTCTTCATAGTGGACCCTCGCGAACGATTAGTGTGCCTCGATTTTATTAGACGGTGAAAAGGTTGGAATAATTTGAGTGGTCATTTTTAAGTAGATTGTAGATTTTTTTAATATTCAGGAATTTTATGAACATGGATGCAGTCAATTTTTTTTATCATGTTCATAAGATTTCTAAATATTCAAAGAATCTACAATCGATTTAATCTCACCAAATTTAAATTATTTTTAAATTATCATACTTATGTGCGTTACTTTTGTGTGGAATCGATGTAACTTAGAGCAATGAGATTAACTGTTGGGTGAGTTTAAAATCTAAAATGATTTATAATTTATATATGCATATTATATATAAAATTTTTAGAATTATAATAATGATTCCTATTCATAATTTTAAGAGTATATTTTTAAATAAAAGAATTTTAATTTAATTATTTCTAATTATTAAATAGATAAATTTAATTTTTATTAAAATATTTAAAAATATTTTTAGTTGTAGTGTTAGATTAAAGATTGAGATTTATTTCAAAAATAGTTATACAAGTAATATGAATAAGTGTCATATGAAATGACTTATGGTTTTTTGGACATCTTGTATTGGTAATCCATGGTATTGTAACAAAATCTAGAAGACAAAATAAAAATCTCCACATAAAAATGTGGTGAATCTCCATCATTGAGAATTTTCTTACATATATATATATATATTTGGACACTAGAGGAACACATGGTGCATACAAAACTATTCATATATTGTATTCAACGCTAAATTAGAAGCTACATAAATAGTGTTCATGAGATCCAACTGATTCCAAGCAGGAATTGCTTGTTGAGAAAATCTCTCAACAAAACTCAACAACCAACAAACTAATCTTCCCCATTTAATGATATAAGAATTATTCCAAATCCCCCCTTTAATGCTTACATTACATCATTACAAAGATAATTAGAAGAAATATAAATTATATATCATCATATCTGTGTGACTGGTCTTACAACACCTATATCCGCTCTAGAATCTCGAAAAATCCGCTCTTTCTTCACCACCTTTTCTTCGAGTTGTGACCATTCTGCACTTTTTAGAAATAAAATGGAAAACTACACAAATCTTACAACAACAAAGTTATGAGGAGTAAGCTTCATTTCAAGTACAAATAATCATGGCCCCCATCCCGTGACTTCGTCCATTCTTCCAATTCCTCAGTTTCGCCCTAGCACATAGGACAAAGAGTCGGAGGATTTGAATTTTACTCGTGGGAGTCTTAGGTAACAACTCTATGAAAACCACAGTTTTGGGAACCATGTAGTGAGGCAACCACTTTCTGCACAATGAAATCATATCTGCCTCTCTTACGTTGTTCGCTGAGGAATTGGTACTCACGAAAAGCGCAGGGGGTCACTCCCGAGAAAGGATAGGGACTCCACAATAACTTCCTCTAGGATCATATGATGGGAATTGATGATGATCCAACACAACTGTATAACGATTGAGCATAATTGTATAACGATTGTGTATATGTCAGAAAATATATTGTTGCCTAAGGTTACCACCTCATGACTCAAATTGGCCCTGTGCAACCATACAACGACCCACAACACTTCGTTTTGGTATTTGTTGACATGAGATCACCACGGAGTTTGCAAATCCTCCAGCAAGGCTCTTGTTGTTTACACTATCAAAGATAAGTGGAACACCACAGCACAGCTGCGACATCTTTCACTGTGCATTCTCCATAACAGATCAAGTAGATTCGAATGAAAATTATCTAATTTACCAAGTAGCTCACCACACGCACAGGTCGATTCTCAGTGCTCCACGCACAACCTCTTTATGCAAATATACATAGGGTTACACAACAACGTATTGCAGCTACCACGCCATGCTGCAACCATCACAGTTGCTTGATAATACTCTCGGCAGATGGAAAACATGTTCAACGTTCTATATACTCAAAACAAACTCTCCAGACGCTTAAAACAATGGTTGCTCCATATGCTTATACGCAAGTTGTTCATGCTTCCTCATACACTGATTATTGGCTCTACCTGAGATCATATATTACAAACACAGTTCCGCAGGTCTTCCACCTGCAGCTGGCAATACTGGATTTCGGTGGGTGGGTGAGCTACCATTCAAACAAAGGCTTTCTATGTCAACCAATCCACGATGTTACGGTGGCCCTTTTTACTGTAAATCAGTTAGTCGTCGTTGACAACTATCGTACACAAACACAACATAAAACAAACAATACTCTTACTCATGCAACAACACACCTACTGGTCTATGTACAGAAAACAAAATCTCAGGTCTCTTCCATTTCTTTGGGCTCTCCGTTGAGGGAGTTCTTGGGCTCTCCGTTGAGGGAGTTAAGCACATAGAGAATCTAATATCCTAAAAAAATTGATGGTGCATACAAAATTATTTGTATATTATATTTAAAATCAAATTACAAACCATATAAATAGTGATTATGATATTCAACAAAATTATTTGTATATTATATTTAAAATCAAATTACAAGCCATATAAATTATGCTTATGAGATTCAACAAATTTCAAACAGGGGATTTCTTGTTGAGAAAATCTCTCGCCAAAACTGAACAACCAATAAACTAATTTTGTCTATTTACTAAGGTAAGCCTTATTCCAAATTGAACATATGTTTATCAACTATTTAATTTATATAACAACACTAATTAAGAACCCAAGGAAGCTCAAAAACCTTATAAGAAAGATGGACTAAGCTTAGAAATCATATATCACTTCCATTATCTAAAAAGTTGCTTCGACATGATAGAGTTACAAGACTTGCTTGAAATCACTAGTCTAGACTTGTCCTATTATTCACATGCTTCACAATATTTTCCTTCTACTGCTACTAGGATACTCACCTCTATTTATACAAATGGGTAGGGGGGAACCTTCTTGAGGGGAGGGTTTCTTTCCCGCCTAAAATCTATAAAAAAAATTAGATCTTGTTTCCTGGCTCACGACATAGCAATATTAAGGAGCATTTAATATCCCCAACCAGTCAAGTTTTAATATCCCCCACCAATCAAGTTGGGATTATTTTGTAGCAAGGAGAAATCCCCACAAATATCTCCAATTTGATCTCCTCAAAATATATGCAAAATGCCTTCAAAATCCTATAAAGTAGTCATGTTAGGAACATAAAGTACAAAAAATCTCTTAAACTCTCTGAAGAACTCATTAAGCTAGGAAAGTGTTAAGTGAAAAAAGTAGGTTCAATATAGCCTTTATGTGCCTACGAGTGGTTAGACAACCCTAGGTTTCACCTATTTGAGATCTCTATAATTGAGGTTTGCAGAAAGATGTTAAGTCTTGGTTGAATCATTATGGAATTAAAGAAGATGCACTTTTTCAATAGAACAAAAAAAATAAAAAGATTATTCATGTAAATTAAGGGGAAATAGTGGTGTGGTAGAGAATTAAAGGATCAAATATTTTATATTATTATAATAAATCCATCAAACCTAATCTAAAAGTTCAAAATTATCTTTATGTTTTAGCTAGAGTAAACAATAAAATTAACATTGCTTAAATAAGCCTACAAATCTCACAAGCTTCATATTGAAACCTTGAGTGAACAATTTGTAAAATGTGGTGGGTTGAAAGAATTTATCATCTTTGTTACACTAAGAGGGTTGAAAATGCATTTATTTTTTAATATCTTTCTTACACCTATATCAAATCACAAGCTCAAAATATTAGTCGAAAAACTGACCTTCCTATCTTTTAACTCATAAAAAATATGGTGATTTAGGCATGATCTTCTATGTCATTAAAAACATGGTGTATATTTATTTGTACCTATGGCATTTTAAATGAGAAGACATTTTTTTAAATGTTAAGCCTACTCAAACTATATGTCAAGGGAAATAATGAAACTAGTTTCTTAACCCATGAAATTTAAGATTTCTTAATTTCACTCATATAGTGTACAATTTCATGGCAGGTTACTTTTCAAAAATGTAGAATAATTGTCCATGGTATCTTGGATAGATGGTGATCCCATTCCTTGTTAAGGAATTTTTAGATGTTTCAATTCCCCACCCTATTCTTACATATGACCATGATATAGCCACCCTATTCAAGTGGTGTTATTCTTACATGTGGCCATGATATAACCTCATCATTGCTGAACTTAAAAAAAAAAAAAGTGAAAGATAATTATTCAATATTTAAATCACATTTTTTATTCCGTATATATAATGAAAAATTAATTTAAGTTCTATCTTTTTGCTCAATTAAGAACTAACTCACATCAATTTAGGTGAAGAGACCTAAAAAAGCTTGAGAAGAACAAGTGTGTATGTTTTGCACTTCTAGAGAAATAGAATCAGAAAAGTATTTCATTTTTAGTATCGTGAATTTTTAAAATATCTTTCATTCATTCATTATATTAAAAATATTAATAAAAAACTATATTTTCTCCCGATTTTCAATAATAAAAAAATCAAGAAATTAAAAATATTATTTTCTAATATTACAATATATTAAATATTATTTTTTAATATTAAAATATATATTAAATAGTAACAAGAGCATTTAATGACGTTGAATTCATTTTATATTAAAAATGCTAAATTTAATAATTAAAAATTACAATATCAAACAAAATTTTAAGTAAATTTATTATCTGATGACTTATTGCAAAAATTTAAAATCATAAGACATTTATCATTTTTAAACTAATGAAAAATTTATATCAGAAAGAATAAAAATGCAAATTATAAACACCTCATTCAAGTTTATTATGATTTTGGAAATTATCTAATCTATTTTTAAAATGCACAGATGGTGAATATTACTAAAAATATTCAATGGAATTCCTTTGCCAAGTAAACTTAATTCGGAATTAAGAGTAACTTTATTAGGGTAATTTTATAAAGTTTTTAAATTTATTATTAATAAAGTTAAAAATAAATTTATAGTATTTAAAAATTTATAATAACTTTTTATGTTTGATTTATAATTTGAATATATATTTAGAAATTAAAATTTTAGTTATAGATATAAAATATTTAAAAATGTCAAATTAATAATTAATAAATGAAAGCTTTTAAATAATTTAATTGATGATATTTGTGTTATGAAGAATTAGGTAAATTATGAGTTTTGAGATTGAAATTTTTAGATAAATTGTGTCTAGGGAATAGGTGTACTATTAAATAATAATTTAATTTTATATAAAATAAATTTAAATTTATTTTAAATTTAGATCTATGCTCTTATATTGAAATAGTTTTCATGATTCAACATCATTAAACCCATCAAATAATTAATTCAAAAATTATATACATTTTTTTTTTTAATTTTAATTTTATTGTTGATTGAGCCAACAAAATATTGCATCACAAAATGCCTTATATAATGTTATACAATATTGTTGCCATACTGCATTGGTACTCATTTCAACTTTGTTATCCTTTATGTCAAATAAGTACTTAATTAAATTTTCTTAATTGGCTTTATATTGGGTTGTTAGGAGAATAGATATTATCCTCCCTACCATCATATTCTCATAAATAACATGTTGATCATTGTTGTAATGAAATTAATAAATATCAAATTACATTATAAAGTATATCTTATTTTTCTTTAAGAGAAATTAACACATCTATAAAACTTATAGTTACAAAGTACATAAAATGGCTCGATCAAATTGAGTTGAGTATGGAATGAATTACACATCTCTTTTGTTCTAAGCAACATGTTGATAAAATATTCTAACAATATAATTCTTTATTTGATTGTAATTTTTCATTGTTTAAATTAAATATTGAATGAATATATAGATGCTATAGCTTGGAAATCTCCTTTGACACTTGGATTATGTAGGCTACAAAGATTATAGCTTCAATTCCAACAAACTTTTTCTAGTTTTTTGAAAAAAATGAGTAAAATAATATATGTGGCAAAACTCCAAAATGTGGATAGCTAGACTATGTGAATATTTTATCAATAGGGAATTTTTTTATTGTCAAAATAATATATCCATAGTTGACATTGAAATGTCTTAATTTAAATAAACATTGAAATATTTTATATGATATGTATATAGTTGACATTGAAATATTTTACTCAATGCTCATATTTTATTTAATATGGAAATTGAAATATTTTATATATAGTCTATATTGTCTACATTAAAATGATTTTTATAAACTAATATATTTTAAATACACATTTATTTCTATATATGATATTGAAATATTTTATTTAACCATATATATTTAAATATTTTATTTACAACTCAAATAGATTTAAAAAAAAAACAAATACGAAGTTCATTAAAAATTGAATGAATTACACATTTTCTTTTAATTAATATATATATATATATATTTTAATTTTTTTCAACTATTTTTTATTTATTTATATAAAATTGATATTAATTTTTTAAATGGTCATTAAAACTTTATCTCTAGTTGATAGGGCCTTTTCAGCTTTTTCCCAACCTCTGCTGTCATTCGAAATGTGCTAGATGTATTACGACTTCTTGGCCTAGACCCCCCTCATGCCATCCATGGAAAAAGCTTTGCTCCACCAATGATACATAGCTTACCCCTCCCTCTCCACATTTGCACTTAAATAATAATTGATGCCCTTACACACTCCTTCGGTTGCAACATGTCCATGGAGAGGTTCCCCTTGACTATTGTAATCATAATGGACGCCCTTGCACACTCCTTTGGTTGCAACATGTCCATGGAGAGGATCCCCTTGACTATTGTGTCAGCGTAGTAAGATCACCCAATATACATAGTATTATTGTATAGCACTAAAACCAATTACTTATTTTTTAACAAAATCCTAAATTTTAAAATCAATTACTTATTTTTTAACAAAATCCTAAATTTTAATATCAGTCTCTCTCGAAAGTAGGCCCAAAAAAATTGAAATTAAGTTAGCTAATTAGAAAGTTAAATTAACATCAAATATTTCCAAAATAAATATAGTGAAAATTATGAGAAGCCTTGACATGAGCTTTGCTTGAGAAAGAACGATATGAAAAAAATATAAAAATAAAGTTAAATTAATATAAAATGAATAAATAATAAACACAAATGTTATTAAAGTAGATAACTATATAAGTTTGAATGTTAATCATTAATGTGACAACCTACTATTTGAACCCCATATCAAAGTACAAGAAACCAACTTACTATTTGAACCCCATATCAAAGTACAAAAAACCTTGACTTAAAATGTTAAATAAAACTGACATTCTCCTATCTCACAAACTTATTATTGAATTTAATATATATATTTCGGCTTCAAATTACTCTCTATTTGATTTTATTTTAAACTATAAAGTACTCTCTATTTTATTTTAAGCTATATTTTTAACCTTATATTTATGCTTCCTCTATTTTAGATGCCTCTTCATCATTAATTTTTATTAAATATTATTTAATAAACAATTTAGATCAACCCAAATAAATAACCAATATTTATAAAATAAATATTATAATGAAAAAAAACATCTAGCCACCGTTCAAAAAACAACCATAATATAGAATCTTGCACTCGCCCATCAAATCACACTTCCAATTTGATGAAAGGGACGAAAGCGTCGACTAAAAACGAAACTTTGCTCACCAAACAACAACAACTTATTAACCTATCGACAATGTTTTAGTTATCACTGAACTAAATGAAATTAATGATCATCTTTACCGTCTGTTATAGGCATTTCAAAACGCTCAAATAAAGGATACCGCACTTGACAACTATGAATAGAACTTGGAAATTAGGTTGCGGCAAAGTCAACTGTCTCATAAATAAGTTGCAGCAACATATCACAACCATACAACAACTATATTGTGACTTAATTAAAACATAAAATTTAAGCACAATAAAATAGAGTAAAACAAACAAAAGAGGGTTGGTAAATTTGTTTGTGTAAGATTAATACCTATATGCTAAACCTAAGGAAAAATATTCATGTGATAGATGGAGGCTGCAGCTCCAAGTGAAAACCACAACAATTTTAGTGCGATTTACTCATCACGGGGGTTGCGGAGTAAGTAAAACTCCGTAAAACTCGTTTTCATGCTTTCACCAATATTTCTTCCACAATTTTCTCTTCACTACTTCACTGCCAAGTGAAAAACACAACAAACTTACTGCGATTTACTCATCACTGGAGTTGCCGGGAGTTGGGGCGTAAGTAAAACTCCGTAAAACTTGTTTACACCTCTCACCAATATTTCCTACACAATTTTCTCCTCACTACCTCACAGACTCTCACTCTCTAACTTGCCCAACATACAAAGTGACTTTTACATCCATATTTATCTCAACATACAAATTTGACATAATAGATGACAGAAAATAATTAATAAGCAACATGGGCGATTTTACATAGTAATTGGTTTTCTGAACTTGCAGGTGTTGTGGAGCGTGGGCAACAGTCGCAGAGTGAATGCTTGCCCACACTTATTTACTAAACTTCATTAAATGCCATAAACTCTTTGCTTTGTTGCAGAATGGTCAGCGATGTACTTCTGCTCTCACTTTAGTCCTTTCGCCTGCAAACAAAATCGAAAACCGTACAGTGGTTGACTAGGCAAGCATTATATTTGTCAATGTGTTTAAGGTGGTGGTTGGGATTATTATTTCCAACACTCCCCCTTAATTACAACTGCCATCATTGACAATTCCCAAACAATCTTTGAGATAAACAAAACTTTCACGTGCCAATGGCTTTGTGAACATATCAGCAAATTGTTCATGTGACCTGCAGTGCTGCAACACAATTTCATCATTGTTAATCAACTCTCTGATAAAATGATATTTAACATCAATATTCTTGGTCCTCTTTTGAAAGACAAAATTCTTTGACAATGCAATTTCTGAAGTGCTGTCGCAGAAAATAGTTGTCGTCCCATCCCTCAACATCCTTCTCATCCAAATTACCTGACACGTTGTTGCGCAGACATATTCAGCTTCTGCTGTTGACAATGAAACTATCTGCGACTTCTTGGAAGCCCATGAAATGGCTTCGAAACCCAAATGAAAAACATATCCTTATGTGCTCTTTCTATCGTCGACACTTCCTGCCCAATCACTATCAGTGTAACCAACTAGCTTGAAATCATTTGTTGTGGTGTACAAAACGTCATACTGTTTTGTCTCACTGACATACCTTAGAATCCTTTTCGCTACTTACAAATGTATTTCCTTGGGTGTTTCCATGAACCTCGACACCAAACTCACTGCATACATTATATATGGCCTAGTGGCGGTCAAATACATCAAGATGCCTATCATGCTTTTGTATAATGTCAGATTGACATTGCTGCTGCAATATTCTTTGCTCAACTTCAATCCCATGAGAGTTGGAGTTGGTGCGGGCTTGTTGTTCTGCATCTTAAACCTCTCCAAAATGCCTGTTACATAATTTGCTTGAGAGATAAAAATGCCATTTTTTATTTGCTTCACTTCTATGCCCAAAAAATATCTTAACAACGCCAAGTCAGTGATTTCAAATTCATTCTTCATGAGTTGTTTGAAATCAACGATGAGAAAATCATCACTGCCTATAAATATTAAATCATTTACATATAAGACAACAATAAGAATCTTACCATCGCTCTCTTTGATGTAGAGAGTGGGTTCACCGTCACATTTGTTGAAACCATTGTCCAACAAGTAAACATCTATCTTGCTGTACCACTCAGGCGGTGTTTGCTTCAACCCATAAAGAGCTTTCCTTAACCGATACACTTTGTCTTCTTGGCCTTCTACCTCATAACCAAGCGGTTGGCGCAACATACACTTCCTCTTTCAGCACTCCATTCAAGAACGCATATTTTACGTCCATTTGATACACTTTTTGTTTATGTTGTGCGATAATCGCCACAACTGTATGCACTGTCTCCATCCACGCGACTAGCGCGAACGACTCTGCATAATCTCTTCCATGCTGTTGCTTGTATCTTTTGAAAACTAGCCTTGCTTTATGCCTTTCAATCTTTCCATCGACATTGCTCTTGGTCTTATAGATCCACTTCACTCCAATGACTTTTTTTCTTACGGAAAGTTCACTAACTCCCATGTGTCATTCTTTTCTATTGCTCCTATTTCTACCTCCATTGCCGCAACCCATTTTTCTTCTTTGACTGCATCTTCAAAATGGATTGGGTCATTTACATGAAAAAATAATGCAAATAAGGAATTGAGACCAGCGCTGCTATCTACTTCATCTTGCTCATAAATTTCATTTAAATTTCTGAATTGTGGTCTTCTTGTGCTTGCTGAAGATAGGCTTGACATGTCACTTGGTGTTGCGCTTGGTGGTGTGCTTGGAGAAACACTTGCTTGATTGGGCGGCACTGTCCTATTATTTGTTGATGGTGTTACTTGTTGCCTGCTTTGTTGCGCTTGAATAGGAGTAGAGGGAGTCACTATTGAAGAATTATTTGTTGTTGCCAATTCCTCTTTGTCCTCATGTCGTATACATGCTTTGACGTTGACTGTCTTTTCTAAACTTCCATCCCATGCTTCCTCTTCTATGAGCTGCACATCTCTGTTGATTATGACGTTCTTAGTTAATGGATTGTAGAGTTTGTATTCCTTGGATTCATCATTGTATCCAACAAATATACATTTCTCCCTCTCTGCTGTCCAACTTCTTCCTCAACTCATCCGGGACATGTGCATATGCCACACATCCAAAAATTTTCATGTGAGTGACACTATGCTTTCTTCCACTCCATGCATCTTAAGAACTATGTCATGGACGCTTTTGGTTGGACATCTATTCAAGATATATGCTACACAAACGATAGCTTCAGCCCAATAATCATTTGGTAAATGCTTTTCGTTCAACATACTCCTTTCCATTTCTATAATGGTCCTATTCTTCCTTTCTGCTTCACCATTTTGCTAAGGTGTATACCTTTTTGTAAATTGTTTTTGAATTCCATGCTCCCTGCAAAATCGAAGGGAGTCATTTGAGGTGTATTCGCCACCTTTTTCAGTCATGAGGACTTTGATGTATTATTTGCTTTGCCTCTCAACAAGAGATTTGTATTGGCGAAAGCGCTCAAACATTTCACTTTTCTGTTTTAGGAGATAGACCCATGTCTTCCTTGTGTAGTCATATATGAAGGTCAATAAATAGTGGCTGCCACCAATTGATGGTGTTTGCATTGGTCCACATAAATATGAGTGGAAAATATCCAAGGGTGATTTTTCCCTTATTGACTTTCCTGCTGGAAATGTCTCTCTATGTTGCTTGTCCAAGATACATCCTTCACATAGGCTGTCCGGTTTTTCTATGAGCGGTAAACCCTTCACCATGTCTTTCCTATGCAATAAATTCTAACCTCCAAAGTTGATATGTACAAATCTCAAATGCCATAAGCAATTTTCATCTTTGACTTCTGCTTGAAAGTTTAGTTGTGTGACAACTGCATCTTTTTTTCCATCCTCTTGTGAGTTCATTGATAGTTGTGCTTGTGCACCTTCTTCCTTTAAATATGATCTTATTTTTAGGGGAAACATTTTATTGTTTGTCACCTGAACCTTTGCAGTCAACTGTCTTCTTGGAGGCCTATCCAAAATTGTGCACTCACCATTTTTGAAGAAGACATTGTAGCCCTTTTGCATGAACTGTCTAATGCTTATGAGCTTATGCTTTAGACCGGGGACAAAGTAAACATCTGATATGTACTTCTTCTCTCCCTTATTTGATAAGATATTAACTCTTACTTTTCCCAAGATAGAGACTTTGCTATTAGTCCCTAATGCCACTTTAGCTTTCACATTTTCATCTAGATTGGAAAACATTTCTATGTTCCTGACATGTGGTTGCTACACCCTGAATCTAGATACCATACATCAGTTTGTTTTTCTTGTGCTATATTACAAGCTAAAAACATGCTATCATGGTTTTGATTTTCTTTTGTGAAATTTACACTTGGTTTGTTACCTATGTCATATTGCTTTTTCCTACATTCATTTTCATAATGACTATACTTTTTACAGTAGTGACACTGGACTTGAGATTTATTATACCTCTGACCTTTTGCTTGATTTTGGCTTGGGCCTTGACCTGGATTTTGATTGTTACCCCTTCCAATTAAGCTTGAAGGACTGCTTCTTTCACCTCTGTGTGGGCTTCTTCCTCTTCCTCTGCCTTCACCTTGACCAAATGAAACTTGTGACTTGAAGGCATGTTCCAATGAGGAGTTTGTTGCTCTATTCAGTCTATGTTCATGAGAAACTAGTGTTGCATGAAGCTCATCCACTGAGAACTGTCAAAGATCCTTTGTCTCTTCTATGGCCACAACAATGACATCAAACCTTACTGGCAAACTTCTCAAAAATTTCTCATCTATTCTCCTTTCTTCAAGTGTCCCACTATGAGACCTGATTTGAGTAACCAACCCAATTACATGTGTAAAAAATGAGTCTACATTATCATATTCTTTTATACAAAGTGTTTCAAAATCTATTTTCAACATTTGCAGTTTTTCTGTCTTGACTTCTGCCATGCCTTGGTAGGTTGTCTGGAGGGTGTCCCATGCTTGCTTGGACTTTGTTGCTGCTGCAACCCTTGGGAAAATACTTTCATGATCTGCTTGAAAAATATAGAACAGGGCTTTTGAATCCTTCTTCCTGTAGTACCTCAACAAATTCCTTTCTGCTTGAGATAAGGCATTGTGGCATTGTATGCTGTTGCATCTGCTCGTTCTTGAAAACCATTCTCCACCAAATCAAAAATGTCTTGAGAAGAAAACATGGCCTTCATTGTAATGGCCCAATAGTCATAATTTTTTCTGAGGATTAGTCAAGCTTGTGCTTGATGTTGCATTTCTGAGTGCGGAAAAAAAGTTTTTACCTTTTAGTAAATATGCTAAAAAACAATCTGCCCCAAAAACACTTTTAACTACTAGTCAAAACACTTGTTTTTACTTAACAGAGTTTAACCCGCTCTCATACTATGTTAGAAAAATTTTATTGGCAAAATCAACTGGCTCAAAAATAGGTTGGCCATATCACAACCACACAGTGACTTATCGCGAACCACACAGTGACTTAATTAAAACATAAAACTTATGCACTACAAAACATAGTAAAACAAAAGAGGGTTGGTAAATATACTTGTGTAAGTTTAATACCATAACACAACAAACCACACTTTATATTATATGTCAAAACACAAGGAAATAGATCCACGTGATAAATGGAGGCTACAAGGCCAAGTGAAAAACACAACAAATTTATTGGGATTTAAGATAAAATTACAGACGCTCAATAATATATTCTATTAATATTGAATGAGGAAATTACACACATATTTATACAATCAATAGTCTCAAGATAGGAATGCTATCTTAGACGTACAGTATTGTTGTTGAGAGATTCTCTCAACCACACACTAAACTAGGAGAGACTATATTCTAGCTTATTCCTATTATGTAGGAACAAACTCCTCAAATAGAAAATTAAAACCATAGATAAGTAGGAATTAATTATTTCCAACTCCCCCTCTTAATGACTACTTGTCATGATAGTCAAATCCCATCAGGTGAATTGCATGTACAAAACCTCCAAAAACACAATCTGCCACCCTCGGACAGATCCACAACTTCTCTGATCCTGCGGATCCCCTTGAAGGTGAATTGGTGCAATCCTTAACGAAAAACCCGCGCCAATTGGCACGATTAATGGCCCAACAGACACGCCAGTTTGCCTTCCTGGCGCTGCTATCAGCGCGAAAAAACGCGCCAATCCCCTTCTACTCAGAAAAAATCATCTGAGTCCGAGCGAGGTGTTTTGCAGTCCACCTGCTCAATTGAGCACAAAGCTCTCGTGTACGCACAGCCACAAAGGTAAGCAGAGAAAGATTCACTCAACTTGTCAATCAATGCATTGACAACACGATTCCAGCCACAAAGGCACCTCAAGCCAGATAGGCGATTTAGCCACAAAGGCAAGCTAGCCACAAAGGCACTTCGGTCACAAAGACTATATAGATGGTTTCTGGCTCACCACCAACCATCACTTTACAGTGACAAAAGATGGTTTCAGGCTAACCATAAACCATTACAAAGTGGTTTTAAGATCACCACGAACTTTTAGATGCCCTTAAAAATCTTACATCTGATTCCACATTTTGGAGTTTCTGGGTACATACAATGACTATTACAATAACATGCTAGGGAGTCTATTCCACAAGCCACACTCACTCAAACAAAAATCTACTTTGTTGTCCACCATAAACGTTGTCGTTGCTCCTTTAGTGTCACTGTTGCACAAAATTAATATTTGGTGCAATTCAACCTTGTTACTCACCACATAGTACATTTGCATCATCTTTCTGATTTAATTGTCTTGGATTTACCTGCATGATTTGTTAGAGTAGCTAATTCTAACAAAACCACTCCATTGAGTTAGCTAAGCTCAATGGTTATAATTCCAAAACATTTATAAATACCACATTTTACTGTTGCAGTGGCAGAATATTACCAAAGAAACTCGAACCCAACTGTTATGGCTCGTCCATCACCATGCTAACCGGCCCTCATTTCAAACTGATGGCCTCCATAGCATCGCGCCTCCTTTTTTTCAACGACGACGGGAAAACCACCCTTCATGCGCGTAGTCAAGCAGTGAATGAGCTGTGGAGTTCCCACAGCATGGCGCCGAAATCTGAACATGGAAATCACAGTAGCCGCAACATACTTCATCTGAATAAATGCCATGTCTTTGCCCAAACACACCCTCGGGCCACCATGGATCTGCCCACCAGCTCCATGATTTAAGCAGAATTGTCGGATCTTAGCCTCCGAGAGTTAGACTTGTTTCGCTGATCTGCTCTCTTTTGCGTCCAACAACCGTTGGATTATATCATCCCTCGAGAAATCACTTTGATTCAATCAATCAACAAGCTAGATCTGGATTTAAATTTACAGTATAAATCGAGATCTATAAATGTTCATTGCAATTCTAATGCACAGATCTCCTCCAAAGCAATGGACGAAATATCAGTTAAAAAAAATGGCAGCCAAATAATGGCCATGATATAAGAAACCCACCAGAGCAAAAACCCTAAGCAATTTTTGAGTAGGAGATTCGTGAACTTTTACAGCTGAAGGGAAATCAGGGCAGAGAAATGGATTTAAGAATGGAATCCTTGCCTCTGTGGATTTCTCCAGATTCTCCTTCCCTTCCACGCCGCCGGCTCCGCTCAGAGTCGCCATGGTGTAGTTGAAACATGATGAAATTTTTCCATCAGTTCTTTGTAGTGCTTGACTCCGCATGAAAAGCGCCAGGAAGGATCATATATGTGTTTAAAGAAAGCCTTCAGAATTGGTAGCTTTGTATCCAATGGAATGCTTGTATCATCCTCAACAGTGTCGAGGCCTCGAAGAACCAAATAGAATATGCATACAGCATTTCGAAGTTCGGGTCCCAATTGCTGGATAACGAAGGCGAAGCTCTGGGAGACCCTCTGCAACATAGTGAAACAGAAAGCCAGATCCGGTTCCGACGGGATCTGCTTCAGCGCATGCGTTTGCGCGATTTTCATCCTCACCAGAGCTGGCACATCCTCCGGATGCTTCAATAATGCTCCGATGCTGCCCATTCTTCGATCACACAACTCCCGCAAGAAAAATAACTTTCTAGAGATCGAATCTCAGGGAAAGTGTGGCCGAACAAAGCTTCAAATTTGAATCTTCCGTGGCTTCAAACCAATCTATTCTTTATATTCTTTATCTGCAAACCTGTATTTGACCAAAAAAAATTCATGTCCCGTTCCTTAAAAGCCCCCTTCCTTCTGTCTTCACTATCTATCTATAGTAACGATCTGAATGCAGGGGTACAGGTGTTGCTATTTCGTAGGCATGTCTTCATTAAGAAAGCTGCGCCGTCCCCTGCTTCATTGCTTTTTGCTCACATGAAACTGCCCACGAACACATCAACGTCAAATGTAATATCATCAATCCTCGAGAGCCTACAACTCTTCTCCAGGTGCACAGGTTAGAGGCACCGTAACGCACTTCTTCGATCTTCATCGGCCTTCATCGGCTCCATCATGACTTCCTGCCATCGGTCCAGGCTTGCGTTGCCTTGGTTGAGTACTCGACTATGGCACGTATCCACCGCTATTACAATCGAGAGCGACTCCACAACAGTATCTCCATCGACCCACGATGATGGACAAACAAAAGTAGTTTATTTCTCTATGCCCAGGAGGAGCCAAGCCCAGGAGGGGCCAGGCCCTCATAGGCTCTGATACCAAGATAAAATTACAGACACTCAATAATATATTCTATTAATATTGAATGAGGAAATTACACACATATTTATACAATCAATAGTCTCAAGATAGGAATGCTATCTTAGACGTACAGTAGTGTGGTTGAGAGATTCTCTCAACCACACACTAAACTAGGAGAAACTATATTCTAGCTTATTCCTATTATGTAGGAACAAAATCCTCAAATAGAAAATTACAACCATAGACAAGTAGGAATTAATTATTTCCAACTATTTATGCATCACTGGAGTTGCTGAGTAAACTTTTGTAAAACTCTGTAACTTTTCCATAATTTTCTTCTCACTGCCTCACATATTCTCGCTCTCTAACTTGCCCAACATACAAAATGGCTTTTACATTCATATTTATCTCAACATACAAATTTGATATTTATACTTGGAAGAGAAAATAATTAATATGCAACATTGACGATTTTACATAGTAATTGGTTTTCTGAACTTGCAGGTGTTGTGGAGCATGGGCAACAGTCGCAGAGTGAATGCTTTCCCATAATTATTTACTAAATTTCATTAAATGCCTTAAACTGTGTTGCGGAATGGTCAACGGTGTACTTCTGCTCTGACTTCAGTCCTTTCCCTGCAAACAAAATCGCAACCCTATAGTGGTTGACTAGGCAACCATGGTATTTTTCAGTGTGTTTAAGGGGGTGGTTGAGATTATTATTTCCGGAGTTGTTTATAATGCGATTTTTTGGAGATTCCGGTGACGGAATCCGACGGAAGAAATTGAGGTTAAATCTTGATTTGTTGCAGTTAAAATGGTTTTTTAACTGCATATTTGGATTCAGCACCCTAGAAAACCCAGGGGACGCTTTCATTGTGCAGAAACTAGCTATCAAACTTGCGATTCCAATAAATTTCTGTCGGATTTCGACCGGAAAAACCCACCGAAAAATCTTTCAAAAAGTCGCGTTATAGACAACTGCATTATTTCCAACCGAAAATCGTGGGGACTTGGCAACTTCAAGGGCTTGAGAAATAATTAATGGAGAGCGTTCGATTTGTAAAGAGAATACAACTCACAACGATCACGATGAACGCTCAAAACACAAGTTTTCTTATGATGAATCTGAACAGTTAAAAAGCAGCGAAAGAAGCTAGTGGTCGACGAATGGATCTAAATGACGAGGACAACCTAAGAAATTCAATCTAAAACATAGGTTTCATAAGGGAAGCACCTTGCGAAGTACTTCAATACCAGAAAAGGCCTTACGCTATCTAATTTTAAAAAATAAATCAGATGTCCTAAATTCTGTAAGTATACTTGCAAATTCACCTTCATAGTTCTGGCGTCAGCCTTATGCTGTCGTTTGTTCTTCCAATGATCAAATTTTTAATCTCTTGCCAAGATGGACAATTACTAGCTAGACTTCAGTTTATGCTAGATTCGCTTTGTGGTATCATAAACAAAATGAGGACGGTAAGAAATATTGAACAATAAAAGCGTATAGACTGGGATTATTCATGGTGTATTGCTACATGAACGAATTATGGTATCATAAACAAATTGTGGACGGTAACAAGGGTTGAATAAATTCCACACTGTCGCATAAATTGTTGTAAGAACCATTAACGAATAATGAAATGAATCGTTCACATTGTACATTCGGCTTTCAATTACAAACCCATTGAAACAAAGCATGCTATTCAACGTGATTGCTCTTATTGCTTCAGACTCAAGCAACGAATGCAACTTAACGTGTCAAGAAACGAGGGAATTGTTAGAAGAAGAAAATTACTGGCCGACGTTTTAGCCATTTAGTGGAACCAAATTAGTAGATCTCTACCGGCCGGTTGGCATATTTTTGATCCAATTTTCCCATCAATGAAACTTCTACTTAAAAACGGTGCGGCCTCCTCGTCACTGAGTTCACGCGACCATGAGACTCTTCATTTATCAGTTCCACCAGGTCCGGAACATTTGTACAACCCATAATACACAGTTCTGCACATAGACACGGAAGAGAAATTATGTTGTCAGAATGGGATTCTGATAGTCCATGCATAGATGTGAGCATTACATTTGCTTTGTTGGGATAACAGTAGCTTACGATTCTCTGGAAGGATCCTTCCAATTATCCCATCCTTCTGGGAAGATAATGTTAGCAATGTAAGTGTAAGCAAATACTACTCTCGAGAAACGTCTCTATGCCTTGCCGAGGTACATTAGTCCACGACCGGTAATGATACAATTTAGAAAGGTGAAGCCCATATTTATACCATGAGAGGATCTACTTTGAGCTGTAATTATGCAAACACTGACACCGTTGCGCTGTAAAATGTCTCTCCACTAGATTTAGCACTATCATTCCAAGTGATGACGGTATTGTTGGCACCCGAGCCACTCAGAACTATAAATGGCTTGTCTGCAGGAATCATCACCTTCTCCCTGATCACATGAAGGGCAGAACACTAAGTCTCTCATCCTAAACAAAATTTAATGAAAAGATATATTGTTGAATCAAAACTATGCAGAAAGTAGCAGTCTTCTACAAAATTATATTGTGAGAGTCATATTCTCTCATGAAACTAATCAGCGGGTTCATTGGTTTCTCAATTCTAAATGCCGGGCTTGACCTGAATTATGATCAAGTGCCTGTTATTCCTTGGAACCGCATTGATGGCATCCTGGATGTTAAATTTGTAATTTCAACAGCGCAGGGCAGTTTTGGAAAACCGGCCCGGTCTCCCCGCACCACCATTCGCAAAAGGCGGTATCCGTGAAGGAGACCCCGACACAATCAGGATGCGCCACACGTCCCTTGTACAAACACCAAAACCACCCGCTCCCCGGAGATTAAAGGTCGTTTTGTTTGCGCGACCTTGGCGCGCGAATTGCGTTGGATCGGGTCAGGAGGCTCGGATCTGCGCGAAGCTGCACGGACTTTAACGACCGGGCCCGACGAATGAGGTGGCGACACGTGGCACCGAAGTGACGTCAACCGACCCCGCCCGTGTCAAAATGATTTTTTTTTTTTCATTTTGTGGTTGACCGCCGTGGAGGAAACGTCGTGGTTTTTAATGCTTTTACGTGATTTGTATGAGGCCTTTAATAAGGTGATGGGCATATGTCCTACACGTTTTTTTATATGTTTTTATATATGGCTATGTAAGCCCGTGTGTGGCAGTTGTTATGTAGTTTTTTTTTATGTGTGTAGTAGTGGCTGCGCGTGTGATTTTTTTTGGTATGCATTGAGGCTGCCCACAGTATGCGCAAGAGAGAACAAGGAAAAGTTTTAGAGTGCTTGCGCGCGGGAGGTTTATGAAGAACAGAGGAAAAGAGCACGATGTGCCTGCGCGTGGAGGTAGTATGTAAAACAATGTATTGAACGCACAACAGTGCGAGAAGGGAAACATAATAGAGGCATGAAATGTTTGTTTCCCATTGTAAAACACAGGAACAGCAAGAAATTGTTTTTGTAATACCCACAGCAGTGGAAGACCAGAAATGAGGAGACAGAGTTTCTCCAGTGAATCCCTCTCTGCGCAGAGGATGAAGTTTGTAACAGTTTTTGTTTTTAATCAATAGAAAATTGTTTTTATGGCTGTGTAATGGACTGTTATGAGTCATTCTGTTTTAATAGTTTCCCTGTGCAAAGGTCCTGGAACAAAGGAAACATAGCATTGGCTCTGTGATGTTTGTTTGTATGGTTTTGGTATTTTCCCATTCAAAAATACCCAACAGTGGTATCAGAGCTAGTCCAGGCTCTTTGAAGACTCAAAGAAGCTAAAGGAAGGTGTTGTTGCAGTAGTCAAACTTCTCCAGCAGTGTGAAGACTCAGCCAAAAGAGTTAAGGTATTTTTCAAAGCTTTCCTTTCTGTTACTGTTAAGAGAACAGTCAGTGATTTAAAAGAAAACACAGTCAAGTATTTAAAGCCTAGATAAGAATGGCAAGGTCAAAGAAGAAAGCCTCCAGGCCTGTTAAAAATGTGCCTCCCTCTTCTATTAAAATAGAAGACAATTTATTTGAATACATTTTATTTGAAATCCCAAAGTTTGATGGAAACTTTGATGTATGGGAAATAAACATGAGGGCTTTCCTAATGTCTGAGGGGATTGAAGTCTGGGAGTCAGTGATTGATGACAGCAAGATGGATAAAGAATCCATGGAGTATGATGCACAAGCAACAAAGACTATCTTGGATGGACTCCCTGATTCAGTAAAGAAGAATCTAGGAAAATATACATCAGCAAAGGATATATGGGACAGACTGCATGACCTTCATGCAAAGGGAGCACTGACCATGACAATGAGTCAAGAAGAAAATTATGAATCCATTATAGAAGCTGAAAATGAGAAGGCCGACCTCATCAAGCTTCAAGTAAGAGAAAGGGATGAAGAGCTTGCCAAGCTTAAGAAGGAGCTTGACCAATGCAAGAAGAAACATCATGAAGAAGTCATATCCATGACAAATCAGCTGAATAGTGCAAAGAAGCAAACAGATGTCTTGACAAGTCAACTTGAACAAATGCACATGAGAGTGAATAAGCTTGTGGAAGAGATTGGACAGTACAATTTAAAGGTCTCCTCCCTTAAGTCCGAACTACAAGAAGCCAGGAAGCAGGCACAAGGTGCTGAAAAGAAAATGAAGAGCAGTCAAGCAAAAGATGAAGAAATCTCCAAAATGAAGACAGATATTATCTCCTTCAAAATAGTAGCAGCTAAAGCTACTCGTAGCAAGGAAGAAACTGAGGGACAACTAGCAAAGAAAAATAATGAATGTGAAAAGTTAGAAGAAGAGATTATCCTCCTCAGGAAGGAGGTTGAAGGGATGAACAAGATCATGAAGAGCTCTCAAGCTTTGGATGACATGCTCAGCTATCACAGATCTCCATATGATAAATCAGGACTTGGGTATGTAGGTGAACCCTCAAACAAGCATGAGGATGCTTTAAGCAAAGGAGATGTGAAGAAGCCAGAACGAAGGTGTGATGCTCCTAGTTCCAGCAAAGGCAAGGAGAAAAATGAAGGCTGCAATAGAAGATATCCTGCTCCAAGTAGAAAACCAGCTCCAAGAAGAAATGTAGTTGATGGCAAAAAGGCAAGAGGCAATGGTGATTATCAAAGGATCTCAAGGCAGCAAGGCTTCAGAAGTACATCAAGGAAACCTCCATCATCCAGGTACCAAAGTTCATTTTTGGGTTATTGTTATGCTTGTTCAAACTTCGGTCATATGGCAAAAGACTGTAGAGCATTTAATAAAGATAAATGTTGTGGTCCCCGAAAATCTCCAAGAAACAATTTCACACGAAGAAATCATGAATTCTTATTCATGAATAATGTTGAATGTTTCAAGTGTCATAACATTGGGCATATGGCACGAGATTGTAACTTGACATGGGCTCTTACACAAGCTAGACCCATGCAAAAGAAGAAAGTTACACAAGTATGGAGAAGAAAAGAAATACAGTGTGAAAGCCCCTTAAGCAACGCAGCTGATCTAAGTTTGTTTTGAGAAAACTTGCCAAAAGAAGACAAGCATACATTAAAGGGGAGCTTGTAATTTTTTTGTTTGCTGAACTGTATTAACAGTCACTTCTTGATGAAGGCCTTTTTTATAAAGGAAAAATATGAAGTTAAATCTGCCATAACAGCAGAGAAGAAAAGGGGCAACACTCAAATGTGAAGTGCAGCAGCGCAATAAGAAAAGTATGCAAAGCATGGAGACCGTCACAGCAGTGGGAAGATAGAACATAAAACAGCAGTTTTTGAATTTTTTTTTTGGAGCACATGCATTGAAATGCATAGCAATGGAATGTAGTTTTCCTTTTATGTAATGTGAGAGAATATACTCACAGCAGAGTGAGTATAATACACAGCAGATGGAACTGTTTTGTATTGGGAATGAAAATGCAAAGTAGTGAGAAGAAAATGAGAAGAAGGCAAAACGCAGCAGAGCATAAATGCCCAGTGGCTGAGAATGCAATGAAATTTTTCACACAGCAGTGAAAAATGTAATATTTTTTTGTATGCAATGCAACATGCACAGAAATGCCTAAAGAAAAACATGGACAGCATATTTTTAATGCACATGGGTGAATGATAATGTGTGGCAGCAACAAATCGAAAGGAATTGCACAGCAGTGCATTGTGCAAAAAAAATGAATGAAGACTAAGATTGTGTGAAGCAAGGGTGTAAAAAGAAAAGGTAGCAGTCCGTGTTAATTTTTTTTGTTGTGTGGAGAATGCAGCGCAAAACAGCATGAGAATGATTTCTCTCTATGTGCAAGTAATGGAGAGTAAAGAGTTAGTGTATGGGCACACAATAGTATGATGAAACAAAAGGCAGCCACAGTGCAAATTGCAGAGGCAACGCAACAACAAATAAAAACCTAGGGATGACAGTCTATGGTTATGGGTATGGACAACAGTGAACATGAAAAATGCAGCAGCAAGAAGTTATGGACAGCAGCATGATGGCAAGAAGGAGAAGCACACAGCAATGCAAATAAGAAAATGCAACAGCATGA
Organism: Pinus tabuliformis; assembly: GCA_031772625.1. NCBI lineage: Eukaryota > Viridiplantae > Streptophyta > Pinopsida > Pinales > Pinaceae > Pinus > Pinus tabuliformis. The sequence goes on along the minus strand of CM062818.1, from coordinate 340,121,751 downwards.
AGTTTTGTTGAAGAAATGAAAGGTAATGGACAGCAGCACATGTAAAAGAATTTTTTTTCTTTACAGCAGTATATGTAATTGTAATTAATGTGTTGTTCATTGAATTGAAATGCAATATATGCAACAGCAATGAATTTAAGAAATATTTACACACAACAGTGTAAATTTGTAAGTTGGGACAGTGTAATTGTTCCAGAAAAGACAGAGTATTTTGTCTTTGAAAAGTGCACAAGCAGTGCAAGTGTAGACACAGCAGTGTGGGGTAGACACAGTAAAGAAGATGGCACAACAGTGCAGCAGAGAATATGCATCAGCATAAAAGAACATTGTAATGAGTTTGCACACACAGCAGTGCAATGATTGTTTGTTTTGGAACTGCATTTGAAGCAGTCATTTGGTGAATCCCTCTGTTGAGAGGAAGATGCTCTTTAGCATAGTTTGGTAAATCCCTCTGTTAAGAGGAAGATGTTTTTTATAACAGGTGAATCCCTCTGTCATGAGGAAGGTGCTCTTCAGCACATTGTAATGGTGAATCCCTCTGTCATGAGGAAGGTGCTCTTCAGCACATTGTTATGGTGAATCCCTCTGTCATGAGGAAGGTGCTCTTAAGCACAGTTTCAGGTTAATCCCTCTATTAAGAGGAAGACAACTTTGTTTGTTTGTGAACTGCATCAGAAGCAGTTGGTGAATCCCTCTATGTGAGGAAGATATCTTTGTAACAGCAGTACTGAGGAATCCCTCTACGAGAGGAAGTGTTTGGGTATGATTGAATGCCCAGCTGTTGAAATTAAAGGGGAGTGTTAAATTTGTAATTTTAACAGCGCAGGGCAATTTTGGAAAACCGTCCCGGTCTCCCCGCACCACCATTCGCAGAAGACGGTATCCGTGAAGGAGGCCCCGACACAATCAGGACGCGCTACGCGTCCCTTGTACAAACACCAAAACTGCCCGCTCCCCGGAGATTAAAGGTCGTTTTGTTTGCGCGACCTTGGCGCGCGAATTGCGTTGGATCGGGTCAGGAGGCTCGGATCTGCGCGAAGCTGCACAGACTTTAACGACCGGGCCCGACAAATGAGGTGGCGACACGTGGCACCGAAGTGACGTCAGCCGACCCCGCCCGTGTCAAAATGAAATTTTCTTTTGTCGTTTTGTGGTTGACTGCCGTGGAGGAAATGTCGTGGTTTTTAATGTTTTTACGTGATTTAGGTGAGGCCTTTAATAAGGTGATGGGCATACGTCCTACACGTTTTTTTATATGTTTTTATATATGGCTATGTAAGCCCGTGTGTGGCAGTTGTTATGTAGTTTTTTTTTATGTGTGTAGTAGTGGTTGCGCGTGTGATTTTTTTTGGTATGCATTGAGGCTGCCCACGGTATGCGCAAGAGAGAACAAGGAAAAGTTTTAGAGTGCCTGCGCACGGGAGGTTTATGAAGAACAGAGGAAAAGAGCACGATGTGCCTGCGCGCGGAGGTAGTATGTAAAACAATGTATTGAACGCACAACAGTGCGAGAAGGGAAACAGAATAGAGGCATGAAATGTTTGTTTCCCATTGTAAAACACAGGAACAACGAGAAATTGTTTTTGTAATACCCACAGCAGTGGAAGACCATAAATGAGGAGACAGAGTTTCTCCAGTGAATCCCTCTATGCACAGAGGATGAAGTTTGTAACAGTTTTTGTTTTTAATCAATAGAAAATTGTTTTTATGACTGTGTAATGGACTGTTATGAGTCATTTTGTTTTAATAGTTTCCCTGTGCAAATGTCCTGGAACAAAGGAAACAGAGCATTGGCTCTGTGATGTCTGTTTGTATGGTTTTGGTATTTTCCCATTCAAAAATACCCAACACTGGATTGTTGTAAAATGGTCGTTCCCTTCCTCTACTATAACTCTGGCTACACTCTTAAGTTTTCCAGACGATCTGCTATTCAATAATACCGACATATCCTTGTCTACATGGGTGTCGTTCATCAGATGGCGTTGACAAATTGTAGCAATAGAGTAAGCAGGTTTTAGAGAAAATATATGAAACGAATAAAAAGCAAAGCAAGAAGTGTTACTCTCTTACAGTTAGACATCATGGATATGAAAAACAGGATGAGATCGGGGCAAAATGTTCAAGAAAGAAGATATATCACACAGCACACTTAGGTAGATAGGAACCGAAACACTTGCACTAGAACCCGATAGAAGATGGCATTTATATAAGCAGAAAGCCAAGTATGATTTTTCATCTTAATTGCGGAGGCCCTTAAGAAATCGACAACCGTTGGAGTGACGATGAGAGTAGGCAGAGATTGCTTTTTAAAGAATCGATTGACATGGGGAGGAGGCGGGGATGTCAGCGCTTCGCCGAAAAGCGTGGCCAGCAATCTTATAGTTAAATGACTACAGTGGGGAGACTTCATCCCATTTGGATTGGTTGGTATTAAATTAAAGTGTCTGAGAGAGAAACATGTAATGCAATTGCCTTCTTGCGTGTGTACACCTCATTTAAATCTTTTATAGCCGTTGCTAATCTTACAATACCTTTTCTAAATGCAATCTATGCTTTATCCAACTATCCAAATTCATCCTTTATTCTTACTCCACTGCTTTTTAATTCCAGATCATCATTATCTCAACACATCCTTCGGAAAGACCATTTATTAGTTAGTTTGTTCTGTTCATTCTTCAAGTTACAGCAGAGTAGTATAATTTAGTTTTATTTTTATTATTTCATCACAGTACAACCGTCTATATTTTAACCCAATTTTAAGACATGACAGTGCTGGAGTATCTTTTCTATTTTAGGACATGGATGTTACTTTGCCATGCGATATAACTATGTTTTACATTGCCAATATATTTTAAAAGGCTGAGATTACTTTTATTATTCTCCATTTAGATTTACATAAATTAATAAATTTTAATTTTAATTTTGAAAATATATATAAATCATAATGATTTTAAACAATAAATAAAAAATATTTTAAAAATTTAAATTTCAAAAAACAATTTTTTTTAATATAAATATAAATTAAAATATATATTATTGAAAAATGATTATTAAAATTTTGATATAAATTCCATAATATTATAAAAAATTAAATTTGAGAAAAGCAAATTATATTGTTAATATAAATATAAATATAAATTATATATTATTAAAAAATGATTATTAAAATTTTAATGTAGTTAGCCACATAGATCATACATCTCTATGAAAAAAATAGCTACTAAAACTTTAATAATAAATTTAACAATGAAAAATTTTGTTCAAAATTACGATAAATTGAACAATGAAAAATTTTGTTCAAAATTACGATAGACCGTGTGGATAGTGAGGATTACTGATAACCACACGTCTGGCCTGTTAGTAACTTGGGACAGCTGCTCCAAGCTAATTTTTTTAAGTTTAAAAAAACCATTCAAAAACATAAGAGCTCAATGAAGACATTTTTTGTAATCTATCTCACTACAAGGACAATGAATTCATTTAATGTATTAACGGTGTATTTTTTCAATCTCAATAAAATAAAAATCTTAACTAGTGATATAGTTGAAGGCAAAAGTTATTATAATATAAATAATTTTTTATTAATGTATATATTTTAGTGATTAACCATGTATAAAAAGTTATGGGTCAATTTAAATTAAAGAAAAAACAATTATAAATGAATATTATAAATAATAATGAGAAATTTATTATGAAAAAATTTATTAAAATTGGCATAATTTTAAATTTCTAAAAAATTGGTGAGTGGGGAGAACTAATTTAGCTTTTTAAATTTATTAGAAATAACGGACCATTTGGCTAAATAAGACTTACTTACCGTATATAAATGAATGTTATAAATGATAATGAAGAACTTATCATGTAAGAACTTATTAGAATAAAAAAATTTCAATGGGAATCAAATCATATGAATGTAATTTTTTAAATGTATTAAAAGTCAATACAACATAACAAACTCTATAATGCATTACAAATATATCTAATTTTTAAACTTATTAAAAGTCAATGCAACATAACAAACTCTATAACGCACTACAATTGTTAACAAGCATAAGAATAAATATGCTGAACATATTCTTTTGACAATCAATTTAGGCCCTGAGGCAGGGAAAAAACAAATAGGCCAACTAAAAACCAGCTTTTAACCTGTTTTGTTCCAAGTATCAGTGGTTTCTTCAACAACGGTTTTCTGGTAGGCTCTGTTAGAACACTGCCTCCCGTGCCCTAAAGAAAGGGCCAACCGGCATTTAAAAAACACATTGACTGAAAATAAATGCAGTGATAAGTGCTTTCGCTGGAAGGCGTCGGAATAAAGCGGTTTCAGGGAGTTTAGGATGGGATATCGAGTATTTAATATAATTATACTTCTCTGGAAACGGCCGGAATTGTTGTGTGGAGTGTTTAAACGACTCGCCTTTACCAATATCCTTCAGTGGACCCTCGCAATCGATTAGGGTGCCTCGATTTGATTCGAGGGTGAAATGATTGGAATAATCTGAGCTATTTTTGAAGTATCATGGTGTTCTGTGTCACTTTCGCGTGGAATCAATGTAGCTTGTTGCAACGAGATTAATTGTTCGGTGAGTTCAAAATTGCATGGTGAAAATTAAAACTCATCTCACGATGTAATTTGTAAGAGTTTTTGTCTAATTCTAATATATATATCTTTTAATTGTAAAATAGAAAGGAATGTTGGAATGTTAATTCCAACTGCACCCAGCAGGCGGACGTGGGCAGTCGACTCAGCCAGCGCGCTGCACCCAAAACCGCCAGAACAAAACCACAAACTTGCTGAGGCATATCGCACCGCTTTTGCATAAAGGTGGTTTCCGTATTGTTGGGCTCCGATAAACTATGGAGGCGACGCGTGTCACCCGCATGACATAAGCCAACGTCAAATTTCGCGTGTTATCGTTGGCGCATCTTACCTGGTCCGATATCAATCTCCGCCGTCCGATCTCCTCGCGCGTCCTCAGCCGTCGATCGCGTAAGGTGCATACGGGCCTGCAGCAAATTAATCACATTGCGTGGAGTGTTTGTCTTTTTGGTTTGACCGTCGTGGAGGAAAAGTCATGGCCTTTAATGTTTCTACGTGAATTAGGTGTGGCCCTTAAATTTCGTTATGGGCATACGTCCCATATATATTTTTATATATGTTTTACGTAGCGTTTTGGTGCGGAGAAGAAAAGGAGGCAGCGTTGAAATGTAAAGTGCAGCAGCACGATAAGAAAAATGCAAAGCATGGAGACCCTCACAGCAGTGGGAGGACAAAACATAAAACAGCAGTTTGAATTTTTTTATGGAGTACATGCATTGAAATGCATAGCAATGGAATGTAGTTTTCCTTCTATGTAATGTGAGAAAATATACTCACAGCAGAGTGAGTATAATACATAGCAGATGGAAATGTTTTGTATTGGGAATGAAAATGCAAAGCAGTGATAAGAAAATGAGAAGAAGGCAAAACGCAGCAGAGCATAAATGCCCAGTGGCTGAGAATGTAATGAAATTTTTCACACAACAGTGAAAAATGTAATATTTTTTTTTTGCAATACAGCATGCAAAGAAATGCATAAAGAAAAACAGGGACAACAGATTTTTAATGCACATCGGTGAATGATAATGTGTGGCAGCAGAAAAATGAAAGGAACTGCACAGCAATGCATTGTGTAAAAAACAATGAATGGAGACTAAGATTGTGTGAAGCAAGGGTGTAAAAAGAAAAATGCAGCAGCAAGAAGTTATGGACAGCAACATGATGGCAAGAAGGAGAAGCACACAACAATGCAAATAAGAAAATGCAACAGCATGAAGTTTTTGTTGAAGAAATGAAAGGTAATGGACAACAGCACATGTAAAAGAAATTTTTTCTTTACAGTAGTATATGTAACTATAATGAATGTGTTGTTCATTGAATTGAAATGCAATATATGCAACAGCAGTGAATGTAAGAAATATTTACACACAGCAGTGTAAATTTGTAAGTTGGGACAGCGTAATTGTTCTAGAAAAGACAGAGTATTTTGTCTTTGAAAAGTGCACAAGCAATGCAAGTGTAGACACAGCAGTGTGGAGTAGACACAGTAAAGAAGATGGCACAACAGTGCAGCAGAGAATATGCATCAGCATAAAAGAACATTGTAATGAGTTTTCACACATAGGAGTGCAATGAATGTTTTGTTTTGAAACTGCATCTAAAGCAGTGTTTGGCAGCAATCCCTCCGTGAGAGGAAGTGAAGTTCTTAGTGAATCCCTATGTTAAAGAGGAAGGTGTTTTTCAGCACAGTGTCATGGTAAACCCCTCTGTCAAGAGGAAGATTCTTTTTAGCATACACATGGTAAATCCCTCTATCAAGAGGATGATGCTTTTCAACATAGTCATTGGTGAATCCCTCTGTTGAGAGGAAGATGCTCTTTAGCATAGTTTGGTAAATCCCTCTGTCATGAGGAAGGTGCTCTTCAAAACATTGTTATGGTGAATCCCTCTATCATGAGGAAGGTGCTCTTAAGCACAGTCTCAGGTAAATCCCTCTATTAAGAGGAAGACAACTTTGTTGTTTGTGGAACTGCATCAGAAGCAGTTGGTGAATCCCTCTATGTGAGGAAGATGTCTTTGTAATAGCAGTGTTGGTGAATCCCTCGATGTGAGGAAGTGTTTGGGTAAGATTGAATGCCCAGCAGTTGAAATTAAAGGGGAGTGTTGGAATGTTAATTCCAACTGCAGGCAGCAGGCGGACGTGGGTAGTCGACTCAGCCAGCACGCTGCACCCAAAACCGCCAGAACAAAACCACAAACCCGGTGAGGCATATCGCATCGCTTTTGCATAAAGGTGGTTTCCGTATTGTTGGGCTCCGATAAACTATGGAGGCGACGCGTGTCACCCGTATGACATAAGCCAACGTCAAATTTCGCACGTTATCGTTGGCACATCTTACCTGGTCCGATATCAATCTCCGCCGTCCGATCTCCTCGCGCGCCCTCAGTCGTCGATCGCGTAAGGTGCATACGGGCCTGCAGCAAATTAATCACATTGCGTGGAGTGTTTGTCTTTTTCGTTTGACCGCCGTGGAGGAAAAGTCATGGCCTTTAATGTTTCTACGTGAATTAGGTGTGGCCCTTAAATTTCGTTATGGGCATACGTCCCATATATATTTTTATATATGTTTTAGGTAGCGTTTGGTAAAGGCCCTTTTAATATGGGCATGGGCACATTTTAATTTTTATTTATATATGTTTTTATATATTGTTATGTAAGTGAGGGGCTGTAGTTTTTTTTTTATATGCATAGTAGTGGCTGCATGTGTGGTATTTTTTTTGGTGTGCATTGAGGCTGCGCGCGGAATACGCAAGAGAAAACAAGGAAAATATGTATTGAGCCTGCACGCTGAGGTTGAACAGAAAGCAAGGGAAAAGAATGGTGAAGAGCTTGCGCGCGGGAGGTTCATAAAGAACAGGGAAAGTATGTTGTTCATGAAGAACAGAATGTGAGCGAATGTGAGCCTGCGCGCTGGAGTTTTTTTTAATGTAGAACAGGGCATTGAACGCACAACAGTGCGAGAAGTGAAATAGAACATGGAAATGTATTGTGATATGTGTTCGCGCACGATGTATGTGTGTGTTTTTTTTGTATGAGTGTTGTAATGGTTTATGCCGCGTGCAGTGGTGTATGCAATTTGTGTGCCATATGTTGAACGCACAACAGTGCGAGATATCAAAAAAACAGGGATGTAATGGTTTTATTCGCCATTGTAAAACATAGGAGCAGCAAGAAATTGTTGTTGTATTACCCACAGCAGTGGAAGACCAGAAATGAGGAGACAAAGTTTCTCCAGTGAATCCCTCTTTGCACAGAGGATGAAATTGTATCAGTCCTTTTTGTTTTAAGCAAATAAAAATGTTTTTGTGACTGTGTAATGGACTGTTATGAGCAAATTTGTTTAAAAAGCTTCCCTGTGCAAAAGATCCTGGAACAGTGGAAACAGAGCATTGGCTCTGTGGTGTTTGTTTGTCTGGTTTTGGTATTTTCCCATTTAAAAATACCCAACAAGGAAGGGTGAGTTTAAAATAGAATAGTGAAAATCAAAACTCATCTCACGATGTAATTTGTAATTTTGTAAGCCTTTTTTCCTAATATATATATATATATATATTCTAAAATAGAAAGGAAAAAGAAAAATGCTTCATTGAAATTAATTTTTATTGATATTTTTACATGTGGAATAATTTATAATTTATATATATGCATCATATATAATAATTTTAAAATTAATAATAATGAATTAATATATATATATATATATATATATATATATATATTTTTTTTTTTGAAATAGAAGAATTTTAATTTAATTATTTTTAATTATTAAGTAGATAGGAAAGATTTAATTTTTATTAAATATTTTTAGCAATAGTTTTAGATTAAAGATTGAAATTTATCTAAAAAAATAAAAACCACAGGTACCTCAATATGTTACATTGAAATATTATGTTAATAGAAAAATTGGTAGTTTAATGGTTATTCACATTAATTACAACATGAGCACATTAATTAAAACACATTTTTAATGAATAAATTTGAATTTAAAATTTAAAACTCTTATGGTCGATTATTCTAACTAATTACTTTAATTGTTCATTTTATTCTTACAAATATCCGAGTAATGTTTTTCATGATATTTATTAAAACCAAAAACATCTTTTACAGAGTTGCATACAACAACACAAAGAAGAACAACACGATAAACCTCTCCCACAACTCATACATATCCACTCCTATTTTTCATTGTATTTTCTTTATTTATCAAAATCATTGCCACCTTTCCAATCTCTATGTTGGACATTCATTGTAAACGATCTTACGACTCATACATTATCACTTCTAATTTGCAGAATCTTTGTTTATAAAAAAGATCATTACCACCTTTTGAATCTGTATGTTGCACATTTAGTTATAAACAAAATTAAATTATCAAACCAAACTATAGGCATTGACCTTTAACTCTAGGCATTTACCTTACCTAATGCCATACTTTCTACTTTCCGGGCTTGCCTTATCCATGTTTTGCCAATTAAACTGGTTATATCCTCCACTTAATGTTGAAGGATAACATATGACTTATGTTAAAGCTTCACTCATTTACATTATCGGCTAGCGAACGGTAAAGTCAACGAGCATTGATGCTTTTATGTTTATGAGTGTCATTACATTCAAAACTATGTAAGTTAAGTTAGACTAATTAGAATTTAAAACATGAACCATTATTTAGAACTATTACCCAAGTGTACATAGTGATATAATTTGACCTACACGTTCTAAACAAATTCGTACTCATTTTCTTTTGTTGGAATATTAATTCCAACTGCAGGCAGCGTGGATGTGGACGCGGACATGGACAGCGACTCAGCCAGCACGCAGCAACGAAACCGCTCAGCAAAACCACCTGACATTTTGGACCGCCTTTCTTGCAATTGTGGTTTCCGTACGCTCGCTTCCGATGCAATCATTTTTGGACGCGTGGTCCTCTGTACGTTCACAAAACCTACCATATCGGAGCTAACGTTCGGCATGAAGTGGGCTCCCGATATTCTTGTCCACTGTCCGATGTAGCTCATCAATTTCCGCCGTCCATACTTGCATACGAGCCTGCATTAATGACATTGCGTGGAGTAAAGTTAAAGTCCGGTTGACCACCGGTTCCGTCTGCAAAAGAGTTAAATCGAATTTAAACATGGTCGTAGAAAGTTGGTAAACATTTAAGTTTTTTTTATTTACGGAACGTAAAATAATTAAGTGCATGTTCGTTTTATGTTTTCATATATGCTTTTGTTTTAGGGAGCCAAACAAAAGGAACGTGCTCTGTATTGTTGTATTTTGCACATGGGAGAGATGTAAGCGCGCAACAACGAAATAACAGGTGGAGCGCATATGTTTCAAGAAATGGTTTTTATGAGTCAACCAGTGTGTGAGGCATGTAATGTATCGCACAACAGTGCGTAGAGTTTTGCAAGGAGGATATGCACAACAGTGCAATGTGTGAGCTCGCGGCAGCGAAAGAAAACAGGGGGAGCAGTGTAAAAGGTTTTTATGTGTTGATTGTAGTTTGAGTTGAACAGCATGTAAACAAAGGAGTATATACATCGCACAGCAGTGCGGGGAGTGTGAGCACATAATTTTTTTTTGTGGAGCTGCATATGAAAATTGATTTTTACAGCAGTATGTGTAAAAATAGTTTTACACCAGTAAATGTAAAAAGGGTTTTACAGCAGTAAAAGAAAATGAGAATTTTACCCAGCAGTGTAAAATCTCAGGAGGAAACATAGTTTTATTTTTGTTGGTTGAATGTATTTTTGGTAAATCCCTTTGAGTGGAAGAGGATGAATGTTGCATTAGGAATTATGTTTTTAATGAATACAAATCATTTTGTGGATGTGTAATACTCTGTTCTCATAATTTTATTTTTTAAGCTTCCCTGTGCAAAGATCCTGTGGAGAGAAAAACAGAGCATTGCCTCTGTGTTCAGTTTTATTTGTTTGTTTTTGGGATTTTACCAGAAAAATTCCGAACAATGGTATCAGAGCTGGTCCAGGCTCTTTGATGGTGACAAAGCTTGTTCAGGCTCTTTGAAGTGTCAAAGAAGCTGAAGGAAAGACTCTTTTGTAGCAGTAAGTCTTCTCCAGCAGAGTGAAGTCTCAACCAAAAAATCCAGGTATTTCTCAAGTTTTTTGTGTTACTATTGAAGACAGTGAGTTATTTTAATACACAGTCAAGCATTTTAAAGCATAGTTAAGAAGTGCAAAGAATGGCCAGCACCAGCACTAGCATGGGTATTTTTAATACTCAGCTCCCACTACTCAATGGGAAAAACTATGACTATTGGGCAATAGTTATGAGAGCTTTTCTTTTCTCAGAATATTTATGGGAGTTTGTTGAAGATGGTTTTGAAAAACTAGCAAATGATGATGAGTTTAATAGCTTAAATCAGGTAGAGAAAGAGCTGTTGAAGAACTATAAGGAGGAGGATGCTAAGGCCCTCTACTTCTTGTATCGAGCAGTGGATGAGAGTGTGTTTCCAAGGATAGCAGTAGCTAAGACATCCAGAGAAGCATGAGAAACTCTCAAGACAGCCTATCAAGGCATGGAGAAAGTGAAGACAACAAAACCTCAGTTCATTGAGGAGAAAGCTTGTGATGAAAGCTTAGAGAAAACAGTAAATGTTAAAAACTGTTTGTTTCGTGATGAAGGTGATAAGGAGATGGCTGAAGTACATCCCCAAACAGCAGTGCCAACGCAAGGGTAGCAAGAGACACCCTTGAGGAGAAATGAACAAGAGGCAACAAATGAAGGTATGAATTCTTTGTTTGCTTTATCCAGTCATGTTGATGACCCTGTTCATTTAGAAGATGGAGTTAAAAATAAGAAATGGACAGAACCCATGAATGGGAGAAAGGAATTAAAGTTCCTTGAAGATTTGTTTAAAGAATATAGAGTTCGATATGTAACTCTTGCCAAGATGGCTGAGATGGGCTTCACCGCCAACACCCTTATCAATATGACAGAAAAAGAGATTGAAGATTTGATGAAGACCCTGATAGAACTCTATCATATGGATCTTCTTATAAGGGAGAGATATGAAATTAAAACTCCCATGAGAGCAGAGAAGGAGCAGGTAGCAGATATACTGACCAAATCATTGGATCAGAAAAGTTTTGAATTTTTGAGGAAGTGTCTGGGTATGTTTGAACGCCTAGCAATTGAAATTAAGGGGGAGTGTTGGAATATTAATTCCAACTGCAGGCACCGTGAACGCGGACGTGGACAACAACTCAGCCAGCACGCAGCAACGAAACCACTCAGCAAAAACCACCTGACATTTCAGACCGCCTTTCTTGCAATTGTGGTTTCCGTACGCTCGCCTCCGATGCAATCATTTTTGGACGCGTGGTCCTCTGTACGTTCACAAAACCTGCCATATCAGAGCCTTCGGCATGAAGTGGGCTCCCGATATTCTTGTCCACCGTCCAATGCAGCTCATCAATTTTCACCGTCCATCGTTTCAACTTGCATACGAGTCTGCATTAATGACATTGCGTGGAGTAAAGTTAAAGTTCGGTTGACCGCCGGTTCTGTCTGCAAAAGAGTTAAATCGAATTTAAACATGGTCGTAAAAAGTTGGTAAATATTTAAGTTTTTTTTATTTACGGCACGTAAAATAATTAAGTGCACGTTCGTTTTATGTTTTCATATATGCTTTTGTTTTAGGGTTAATTGATATATATGTAACGAGCCAAACGAGCCAAACAAAAGGAACGTGCTCTGTATTGTTGTATTTTGCACATGGGAGAGATGTAAGCGCGCAGCAGCGAAAGAACAGGTGGAGCGCATATGTTTCAAGAAATGGTTTTTATGAGTCGACCAGTGTGTGAGGCATGTAATGTATCGCACAACAGTGCGTAGAGTTTTACAAGGAGGATATGCACAACAGTGCAATGTGTGAGCTCGCGGCAGAGAAAGAAAACAAGGGGAGCAGCATAAAAGGTTTTTATGTGTTGATTGTAGTTTGAGTTGAACAACATGTAAACAAAGGAGTATATACAGCTCGCGGCAGAGAAAGAAAACAAGGGGAGCAGCATAAAAGGTTTTTATGTGTTGATTGTAGTTTGAGTTGAACAACATGTAAACAAAGGAGTATATACATCGCACAACAGTGCGTGGAGTGTGAGCACATAATTTTTTTTGTGGAGCTGCATATGAATTTTTTTTTTACAGCAGTATGTGTAAAAATAGTTTTACACTAGTAAATGTAAAAAGGGTTTTACAACAGTAAAAGAAAATGAGAATTTTACCCAGCAGTGTAAAATCTCAGGAGGAAACAAAGTTTTATTTTTGTTGGTTGAATGTATTTTTGGTAAATCCCTCTGAGTGAAAGAGGATGAATATTGCATCAGGCATTATGTTTTTAATGAATACAAATCATTTTGTGGATGTGTAATAATGTGTTCTCAAAATTTTATTTTTTAATCTTCCCTGTGCAAAGATCCTATGGAGAGAAAAACAGAGCATTGCCTCTGTGTTCAGTTTTATTTGTTTGTTTTTGGAATTTTACCAGAAAAATCCCCAACATCTTTCATGGTTTTAATGTAGAAACATACTTTCTCTAAATCACAAATAATTTGATTGTTTAGTTTATAATTGCAGCTCGATGTGTACATATAAGATAACAAAAAATGATCCTCCAAAGGCTCGGATTAGATTGTGCACATACGTTTGAAGTCTTTTGGTTGATGAAAAGCTTAAGTAGTTGGCCAATCGTTTCCAAAGCTGTGTACATGGGTTTGCCATCTCATTTTCGATATGAGTGGAATCGCACTGAAAAATTTGAACGATATGAGCCTCATCTTAGTTTTAATTAGAACGATTAATATTGTTCTTAAAAGGCATATATGTTTAATTTAAATTAAAAACAAACAAAGATGATTTGCTATAAAATATTCACGCACGTCGTTTAATTAAAATGCTATTGCTTTTTCGTTTTTTAAGTCGATTAGTGTACGACCAAGGTCAACCTGAGATTTTACAGCTCTCCAACGAAATGAAAATTCCGAACCAGATTAAATTTCATCATAAGTTCGTGTGGATGGTTAGGGGATACATGGATATTATAGAAGGCATATGCCATGAGATTAGGTAGTCAATGTTTGAAAGCAAAAACTAGTGTTACTTCCTTTTCCAGAAAAGGTGGTTTTGAATTTATGCAGCAAAGTGAACGCTATTGATATGTTATCACAATTTTACCATCCCAAAGCTATTACGGCAAATTCATTAGCAATTTAAATGCAGAAGCTAAGACGGCTTCTTTAAAAAGAAAAGCGTATTTCAAATGGAGTGATGGTACTCACATTTTATTCAACGCTTAACAATAGGATTGTTTGCCACCCTATTCATTAGCAATTTAAATGCAGAAGCAAAGCCGCTGCTTTAAAACTAAGCAAACCTCAAATGGAATGACGACAGTCACGTTTTATTCAGGTTAAATGCAGAAGCTAAGACGGCTTCTTTAAAAAGAAAAGCGTATTTCAAATGGAGTGATGGTACTCACATTTTATTCAACCCTTAACCATAGGATTGTTTGCCACCCTATTCATTAGCAATTTAAATGCAGAAGCAAAGCCGCTGCTTTAAAACTAAGCAAACCTCAAATGGAATGACGACAGTCACGTTTTATTCAGGTTTAACAAGAAGCTTGTTGGCCAAATAATACGGCGGATAACTCACAGCTCGGCCTTAAACGTGTTAAACGATTCATTAGAAAGCAATCTTTGCCTTGCACTGTCAACTTCTTTCCAGCGGCTATCGATTCCTACGCACCGTGCGCAGTTGAAGGGAGACTAAGACGGCTCTGGCGTGATCCTACTTGGCTTTCTGGTTATATATATATATTCATCAGCAGGTTTCCCATGCAATGTTCAGTTACTCTCTAGCTATCTACTTTTTGGATTGCTATCAATATTTTTCAAAAATTCACCTCTGGAGTTTTTTTTGGAGTGCTATCAATATTTTTCAAAAAATCACCTCTAGAGTTTTGGTGCTTGGAATTGATTGGAATCGATTTGAGTAGTCCAATCAGTGTTGTTCTATCTAGTGCGGTTGCTATATGCTCCATGATGTCTAACTGTCAGATATCTCAAGGCCATGCGATGGACAACAGTCGTGGAGAGAAGAATTTGAGCGAGTTAAATAGCGGATCGTCTCGAAAACTAAACAATATACCGGCCAGAGTTATAGTCGTAGCCAAAGAGAAGGCCAACGGCGATTTTACAACAGTTCAGGACGCTATCAATGCAGTTCCAGCCAACAATACGAACTTAATCTTAATTCTTGTCAAGCCCGGCATTTACAAGTGAGTAACAAATGAACCCGCTGGGTTTCATTAAATGATATGTCTCGGAACATTATAATCTATCAGAGAACGAATGCTTATATGCGGCATAGACTTCGCAGCAGTCATTTGGCTCTTAGCAGCTATCGTTCTCCGTTTTATGCATATGATCCATTCAGAAACGCAAGTATAGAAAATGGGTTTATTCGGCCTATTCCGGAGGGAAAGGCATGCAGGAAATTCACTTTCTTTTGGTGCATAGATGCCGCATCAATTTTGGAAATCTATTTGTCATCAAACTTTTTCTGAAGATCAATATAATATTTGATAGAATATTATAGTTATAGATTAAATTATATGCAGAGAAGATGTTTTTAGGATGGGCAACTGAAATGTGAGTGCCTTAATGTGAACAGGGAGAAGGTGACGATACCTGCAGAGAAACCATTCATAATTCTGAGTGGCTCCGGCGCTAACAACACCTTCATCACATGGAATGATAATGCGAAATCGAGTGGGGGCACATATTACTGCGCAACGGTGTCTGTGTTCGTTTCAGATTTCACCGCTAGATATATTACAATCCAGGTATTTAGTTTTTTAGTCACAGTATAATTTGTGATGTCATAGTCATGAAAGTTGAGATTATTGAAAAGTATAGAGCTGTGGCGCAGAATTCATATGGTCCGGGCGATCAGGCTGTGGCGCTGAGGATTTCCGGAGATCGCTGTGCATTTTACGGATGTCGCTTTCTGGGTTACCAAGACACTGTCCTGGATGAGAGCGGCAAGCATTACTTCAGTAACTGTTTCATTGAAGGTGCAATCGATTTCATATGCGGTGATGGACAATCTGTTTATGAGGTAAACTAAAAACTAATAATGATTGTATTTTCTGTTATGCACTTCACAGATGATAAACACTGTTGGTGGTTGCTTTTTCGCAGAGATGCCATCTACATACGATCCCTCAGTTAAATGGCGCAATTACAGCTCAGAGTAGATCCTCTCCGGGTGAAGAAACGGGCTTCACCTTTTTAAATTGCAAGATTACAGGGGTTGGTTTAATGTACCTCGGCAGGGCTTGGGGACGTTACTCGAGAGTAGTATTTGCTTACACTTACATTGCCGACATTATCTTTCCAGAAGGATGGGATAATTGGAAGGATCCCACAAGAGATTCGTAAGTTACTGCTTTCAATCTCAGCAAGTTTAATACACACGTCTATGAGTGGTTTAGAAGAATCCTGTTCTAATAATGTAATTGTTTTTAATTGTCTATGTGCAGGACTGTGGTTTATGGACTGTACAAGTGCTCTGGACCTGGTGCAACTAAGAAAGGAAGAGTTTCATGGTCGCGTGAACTAAGTAATGACGAGGCCGCACCGTTTTTGAGCAAGAGTTTCATTAATGGGGAGAATTGGATCAGGAATACCATATAGTGTTGAGAGAGCTATTAATTTGGCTCCACAACGTGGCTGACATATGATCCCACAATTGTCTCTTTTTTAACAACACCTGGATCGCTCCAGAACGAGAAGTTGATATTTAAAGATTAAGCTGCCTCTCTCGTCTCGAGCAATCGAAGACAGCGAAGAGGAAACAGGTCCAGCAGTCAATGCCTTTCTAGAATTCATTGTATCATATCTCGGGCTTAAATTTGAATGTATAGGTACACACCCCGGAGAAGAATGCGAATCAAAATGCCTCATTTCGTTTTTCGGGAATAAATCTTATTTTATAGTCTTCACTTTCAGAATTCAACGTGTATGCTGAATGCCGCACCCGTCGTCCACTCATACTCTTGTTATGAATTGTGACTCCCTGCCTTAATAACGATGGAAAACGAATTATTTTGGCAGATTATAGTATATACTATGTGAAAGAATCAAATTTATTTTCGCAGTTAATACTATGTGAAAGAGTCGAATTTATTTTGGCACTTAATGCTAAACGAAATAGTGTGCACAATGTATGTTCTTAGCAAAAAGCAATGGTTGGTCACTTGGTTTAAGATCTTATATAATATCGTATAGCACTTTAAACTGCATATTTAAGCCATCTCAATGATAGTTGGGTAAAGCTAAATCCTAAAACTCAAGTGACGACTTGCTGCACCCTATCATTAAGTTAGGAATGAGATTCTCTTAATTACGGGTAACGCGTTACTGTGGTGCATCTTATGTCTTGAATGACCTTTAAACAGTTCTAGGTTGTTGATGTCATATGACCACCATATAACCGGTCTTAACCGTATATCTCATGGGGTGGCACCGAACCTCATAGGTTGTGGAATGTGGCTGAGTTCGTCATCATTCTCATTCAAGTTCTTCAAAGCACCTGACGGATCGCCGAACCCGCACTTCAATTCCTGCGTCGAATCTGCACTTCAATTCCTGCAAAATAAGTATTGTTGAAATCTAATTTCAACTGCGCAGCCGTACCAACGCCAGAAACTGTTCAGCAAACTTGCTGGAGAGTTCTCGGGTCACTTTCTGGTAAAAGGACTTTCCGTATATTTGAGCCCGAGAAAATTTGGAGTTGACGCGTGGCTGTCCCCTTACGTCACCATGTGTGACATTCTCGGGACATGAAGTTCTGCAGAAAATGATCTCCCGATATTCTCCTCCACCATTCAATTGTTTCCATCGCTCTCCACCCTCGATTGTCCGAAGATGCATACGAGCCAGCATTTAATATTTGCGTGGAGTGAATTTCAATTTTAATTGACCGTCATAAAAGTATTTATTGCATGGTTATTATGATTGGTAAATGATTTAAATTTTAATGTTTTTATATGTATCGGAGAAAACCAATAGGCTGTAATGTTTTTGTCATGTGTTGGCCATCGAAAAACTGTGGTGCATCGAAAAAAACTGTGTGGTATGTATTGAACGCACAACAGTGCGAGAAATTATATAGAACAGGAATGTATTGTATTGGTTTGCTATCGAAGAACCAAGAAATAGCATGAAATTATTTTGTAATATCCACCGCAGTGGAAAACAAGAAGTGGAAGAGCGGATGGTGTGAGTTTTTTTTAAGTGAATGAAATGAAATTTAACTGTGTATGTAAAAATTTGTTTTACAGCAGTAATGTAAAAAAGGTTTTACAGCAGTAAACCCATCTCAGTGAATTCTCAGGTGAAAACAGAGTAAATGTTTTTGTTGAACGTATTTTTGGTAAATCCCTCTCAGTAAAAGAGGAAGAAATATGTTGTTTCAGGCACTTTTATTTTAAATGAATATCAATCCTTTTATGGTGGTCAAATACTCTCTCCCTCAGTAAATTTTTTTTTTTGCTTCCCTGTGCAAAATGATTCTGTGGAGGTGAAACAGAGCATTGTCTCTGTGGAGTTTTTTTTTTTTTGTTTTTGGGATTTTCTCAGAAAAATCCCCAACAGTGGTATCAGAGCCAAGTTTAAGCTCTTTGAAGGTGACAAAGAAGCTGAAGGGAGGAGTTTGTTGCAGCAGTAGATCTTCTTCAGCAGAGTGAAGGCTCAGTCAAGAAAATACTCATGTATTTCACAAAATTTTTTTGTGTTGCTGAAGAAGCAGTCAGTTGTTTTAAAATACACAGTCAAGAAATTGAAGCATAGTTGAGGCTGCAAGAATGGCTGGCACAAGCACCATTAATAGCATGGGTATGCAGCGCCCATTATTTGATGGTAAAAACTATGACTATTGGGCAATAACAATGAAAGCCTTGTTTGCTTCCCAAGACTTATGGGAAATAGTTGAGGAAGGTTTTTAACAACCAGCAGATGAAAATGAGTTTAATGCATTAACTCAAGGAGAAAAGGATCTGCTGAAGAGCTGCAAGAAGAAGGATTCAAAAGCCCCTTTCTTCTTGTATCAAGCAGTGCATGGAAGCGTGTTTCCAAGGTTAGCAGCAACTAAGACATCCAATGAAGCATGGCAAACCCTCAAGACACCTATCAAGGCATGGAGAGAGTGAAGACATCAAAACTACAATTGCTGAGGAAGGATTTTAAGAATCTGAGCATGAAGGAGTCAGACAACATTGACTCATTCTTCACACATGTAATTGGTTTGGTCACACAGATAAGGACTCATGGAGAAACCCTTGAAGATAGGAGGATTGTGGAGAAAATATTGAGGGTCTTACCCTCAAAGTTTGATGCAATTGTCACCACCATTGAAGAGACAAAGGATCTCTCAAAATTTTTAGCTGATGAGCTACATGCATCACTGATAACACATGAGCAGAGGTTGAGTAGAAATGAAAACTCATCTCTAGAGCAAGCCTTCGAGACCCAGATGTCTTTTGGAAGAGGAAGAGGTCAAGGCAGAGGAAAAAAAAGAGGAAGAGGCAGAAGCCAGAACAGAGGTGGAAGGAACAGCCCAGCAAATGCACAGGGAAGAGGCAGCAATCCAAATCAGAACCAAGGCCAACGCAGCAGCCAACAAGGACAACAACATCATGCTCAAGGACAAAGGTATGAAAAATCCAATGTCCAATGCTATTATTGTAAAAAATATGGGCATTATGCCAGTGAATGTAGGAAGAAGCAGCATGATATGAGTAATAGAAAAAATGCGAATGTCACTAGAGAAAACATCAGCCAAAATAATGTGTTGTTAGCTTGTAACATGACTGAAACAAACAGTGAAGACATATGGTTTTTAGACTCAGGTTGCAGCAACCATATGACAGGAAACATAGCCTTCTTTTCTACCCTAGATAAAAATGCGAAATCAGAAGTTACACTTGGTACTGATAGTAAAGTCTCTGTTATGGGAAAATGAGAGGTAAAAATATTTACAAAGCAAGGAGAAAGGAAAACCATAGCAGATGTCTACTATGTCCCCGGAATGAGATGTAACCTCTTGAGTATTGGACAGCTTGTCCATAAGGGGTACAATGTTTTCTTTAAAAATGATGTATGCACCATCATGGATATAGCACCCAGCAAACGATGCATTGCTGAAGTAAAGATGACAAGGAACAAGAAGTTCCCTCTCCGGATCAGGGCAGATTTGAAAAACAAAAATGAAATTGCAGCAGTCACCCAAGAGGCTTTCCAAAGCGTGCCAAAAGATGAAAATTGGTTGTGGCACTTGAGATTTGGACATCTCAATTTTGGAGGTCTAAATTTGTTGAGTAGGAAAGGAATGGTAAGAGCATTACCATTGATAGAGAAACCAGAAAGCCTATGTGAAGGTTGCATTTTGGGAAAACAACATAGAGAAAGTTTTCCATCAGGTAAAAGCATAAGGGCAAAGGCACCCTTAGAAATCATCCACTCAGATTTATGTGGACCAATGCAAGCTCCATCATTAGCAGGCAGCCAATATTTCCTAATATTCATTGATGACTTTACAAGAAAAACTTGGGTATATTTCCTTAAAAACAAAAGTGAAGTGTTTGAGAAATTCCAAAATTTCAAGGCACTTGTTGAAAACCAAAGCGGGCTGCATATAAAAGTGTTGAGAACTGATAGAGGAGGTGAGTATATCTCCAAGGAATTCCTAAGATTTTGTAGAGAAAATGGTATACATAAACAGTTTACAGCAAGGTACACCCCACAACAAAATGGAGTTGCTGAAAGGAAAAACAGGACCATCATGGATATGGCGAGAAGCATGCTGAAGGCAAAGCATTTGCCAAATGATTATTGGGCTGAAGTTGTAAATTGTGCAGTGTATATTTTGAACAGGTGTCTTACAAAAGCAGTGATGAACAAAGTGCTGGAAGAGGCATGGAGTGGGAGAAAGCAAGGAGTCACCCACATGAGAGTTTTTGGATGTGTGGCCTATGCACACATTCCAGATCAGCTAAGGAGAAAGTTGGACAGCAAAGGGGAAAAATGCATCTTCATTGGATACAGTGAGGAATCCAAAGCCTACAGGTTGTATATCCCATCTACCAAGAAGTTTTTCATCAGCAGAGATGTTCAATTCATTGAAGAAGAAGCTTGGGATGGAAGCATAGAGAAAACAGTGAATGTTAAAAACTATTTGTCTCATGATGAAGATGAAGAGGAGGTGGCTGAAATACATCCCCAAACAACAGCGCCAACACAAGAACAGCAAGGGACACCATTGAGGATAAATGAGAGTGCTTCTCCAAGCACACCACAAGGAGGAAATTCAAGTGTATCTTCAAGCACTTGCACACCAAGTGAAAGAGGTAAGAAATTTAGAAATCTAAGCGACATTTATGATGAAGGAATGAATTCC
The DNA here is from genome assembly GCA_031772625.1 of Pinus tabuliformis. Classification (NCBI taxonomy): domain Eukaryota; kingdom Viridiplantae; phylum Streptophyta; class Pinopsida; order Pinales; family Pinaceae; genus Pinus; species Pinus tabuliformis. The sequence continues at coordinate 340,100,671 of CM062818.1, read as the reverse complement.
TTATTTGCCTTGTATTGTCATGTTGATGATCCTATTCATTTCGAGGATGCAATTAAAGATAGGAAATGTATAGAAGCTATGGATGAGGAGATGAATGCCATAGAGAGAAACAAAACATGGGATTTGGTTGAGCTACCAAAAGGCAAAGAAGTCATTGGAGTCAAATGGGTTTATCAGACCAAAAGCAATGCTGAAGGCAAGATAGAAAGGCACAAGGCAAGGCTGGTTGTCAAAGGGTACAAGCAGCAGTATGGGAGAGACTATGAGGAGACTTTCGCCCCGGTTGCAAGAATGGAAACCGTGAGAGCAGTGTTGTCCATAGCAGCTCAAAACAAATGGAAAGTCTATCAAATGGACGTGAAGTCAGCGTTCCTAAATGGAGTGTTAAAGGAAGAGGTTTATGTTGAACAACCTCTCGTCTATGAGAAGAAAGGTGAAGAGCACAAAGTGTGCAAATTGAAGAAGGCTCTTTATGGGCTGAAGCAAGCGCCAAGAGAATGGTACAGCAGAATAGATTCTTATCTATTGGATAATGAATTTGACAAATGTGAAGGAGAACCCACAGTCTACATCAAAGAAAAAGATGGTAAAATTTTAATTGTTGTCTTATATGTTGATGATGTTATTTTCACAGGTAATGATGATCAGCTCATTGAGAATTTTAAATCAGTCATCAAAGAGGAATTTGAAATGACTGACATGGGTTTCTTGAGATACTTCTTAGGCATAGAAGTAGATCAAAATGAAAAAGGAATTTTTATCTCACAAGCAAGATATGTAAATCAAGTATTGAGCAGATTTAACATGCAAGAGTGTAAGGCAACGATCACTCCCACAGTAATGGGATTAAAACTCAGCAGAGAGGACAACAGCAAGGATTTTGATCCTAGTTTGTACAAGAGTATTGTTGGCAACCTTATGTATTTAACAGCTACTAGGCCTGACATTATGTATGCTGTTAGTTTAATTTCCAGATTCATGGAGATGCCAAAGGAGGCACATTGGCAGGTAGCAAAAAGAATTTTAAGGTATGTCAAAGGTACCAAAATGTTTGGAATTTTATATAATGTCTCAGAACTTTCAGATTTGGTTGGATACACTGATAGTGATTGGGCTGGAAGTGTAGATGATCGGAAAAGCACTTCCGGTTATGTTTTTCATATGGGTTCAGGAGCCATTTCATGGGCTTCTAAGAAGCAGTCCATTGTAGCATTGTCTACAGCAAAGGCTGAATATTTAGCAGCTACAGCAGCAACATGTCAAGCAATTTGGATGAGAAGAATCTTGAGAAGCTTAGGCCAAGAGAAGGCAAAAGCGACAATGATTTTTTGTGACAATAGCTCAGCTATTGCATTGTCAAAGAATTAAGTGTTTCATAAGAGAACGAAACACATTGATACAAGGTTTCACTACATCAGAGAATTGGTGAACAATGGAGAAATTGTCCTAGAACATTGCAGGACTCAGGAACAGGTAGCAGGCATCTTGACAAAGCCATTGGATCAGAAAAGCTTTGAATTTTTGAGGAAGTGTCTGGGTATGACCGAATGCCCAGCAGTTGAAATTAAAGGGGAGTGTTGAAATCTAATTTCAACTGCGTAGCCGTACCAACGCCAGAAACTGTTCAGCAAACCCGCTGGAGAGTTCTCGGGCCACTTTCCGGTAAAGGGACTTTCCGTATATTTGAGCCCGAGAAAATTTGGAGTTGACGCGTGGCTGTCCCCTTACGTCACCATGTCTAACATTCTCGGGACATAAAGCTCTGCAGAAAATGATCTCCCAATATTCTCCTCCACCGTTCAATTGTTTCCATCGCTCTCCACCGTCGATTGTCCGAAGATGCATACGAGCCAGCATTTAATATTTGCGTGGATTGAATTTCAATTTTGGTTGACCGTCATAAAAGTATTTATTAAATGGTTATTATGATTGGTAAGTAATTTAAATTTTAATGTTTTTATATGTATTGGAGGTATGGGTATATGTAGACAATGTAATTTTTTTTTATGTGCGTTGACCATTTTGAGAAACGTGTGGCAGCGAAAACCAATAGGCTGTAATGTTTTTGTCATGTGTGTTGGCCATCGAAAAACTGTGGTGCAGCGAAAAACTATGTGTGGTATGTATTGAACGCACAACAGTGCGAGAAATTATATAGAACATGAATGTATTGTATTGGTTTGCTATCGAAGAACCAAGAAATAGCATGAAATTATTTTGTAATATCCACAGCAGTGGAAAACAAGAAGTGAAAGAGCGGATGGTGTGAGTTTTTTTTTTTTAAGTGAATGAAATGAAATTTAACTGTGTATGTAAAAATTCGTTTTACAGCAGTAATGTAAAAAGGGTTTTACAGCAGTAAACCCAGCTCAGTGAATTCTCAGGTGAAAACAGAGTAAATGTTTTTGTTGAACGTATTTTTGGTAAATCCCTCTCAGTAAAAGAGGAAGAAATATGTTGTTTCAGGCACTTTTATTTTAAATGAATATCAATCCTTTTATGGTGGTCAAATACTCTGTCCCTCAGTAAAAAAAAATTTTGCCTCCCTGTGCAAAAGGATTTTGTGGAGGTGAAACAGAGCATTGCCTCTGTGGAGTTTTTTTTTTTTTGTTTTTGGGATTTTCTCAGAAAAATCCACAACAAGTATTTCCTATAGCAAAGCAACTTAATATAATCATGGCCGAAGAAAAAAAAACAGAAAATGTAGAGATTTCGTGGAACATTTTCTAGTCCATCACTTCAAATATTCCATGGCAGCGCGGAAACAATGCTTCCTTTCCCTTTCTCGAACTTCTTTGCACACCATCTCTCTTATTTCTTCGTTTCAAAATTCAGAGCGCAAGCTCCCATGTCCTGGAAGACCTAAACGTCTTAGTGCTGAAAAGTTCTACTGTAAAATTTAACAATGACCAGAATACCGCTCTGATCACCGCAAGATGCAATGCCGTCATCACCAGTCTTAAAAGCATTGGAAACCCCCTGTGGGCATTTCATAAATCCATCTCTCCTATTTTCACAACTATCTGATGTAAAGAAAATAGTGGTTGTCTAAGAACTTTTAAATATATTTTTTTATTAAATTTGTTGTACGAATTTATTAAATTTTGGAATTTCAGAAGGATGGACAACTGTATATTCTTAGTAATATAAAATTACAAGTCTTAAATCCATTCCACTATTAAAAAAATAATTAAAAACATTCTCCACATTCAAATTCTTAAAAAATTTATTTCTGATTCCTTGATTCCTTAAAAAAAAACTGCACTTCAAATGCACCTGACTCTTGAACTAATTAGGCTGAAGGCATTCTCTCTGCAGACTTTGTATGTCCACTGTTCATACAACCCAATCGGACGTTCATTTTCATTCTCCTTCGGCGAATAAAATACGTACGTGTGGAAAGGCTTTGCAGTGATCGTTGTTTGGTTGATTAAGCTGAAGGCGTTCTCTCTGCACACTTTGTAAGTCCAAACACTGTTCATACAAGCCAATCCGGGCGTTGCATTTTCATCCTCATTCGGCGAATGAAAACGTACGCGAGGAAAGGCCTGTCAGTGATCGTTGTTTGGTTGACCGTGGATGGCGACCAGCTTCGGCGGTTGGTCATCTTCACTGTCCGTTTCACAGTGCTCGAGCACCCGTGCTCCAACGCTGGATTGGAATTCTGGTTTGTAAAACTTTCCTCTAGACCACCTAAGTATTGACGACGTTCAAGTACAGCGCTAACTTGACTCTTCGGCTCTTGATTCAATGCGAAGACATATTTCATATCTGGCTTAGTTACATTTCATGGATTTTCTCGAGTTGCCTATGGGCCAGACTGGCAATGCCTTCCTTTTCGATTGACAAGAAGTCTTATTATTCACGGTCCCCGCACTAGAAGTCTTATTATTCACGGTCCTCGCACTGGTTAAGTAGAGGGATGCTACACTTTTGGAAATAACTACAGACTACTTTATCATATATATACGTAGCTCTGTCATGATCCAATGGTTCTCTACTTGGGTACAATGGGTCCAACTACAAGATGGTTACACTATATGTAAACAAGAAATGAATCAAAATTCTATCTATTAACCAGGACAGAGTATAATTGCAGAGGCTTACATAGATTTCCACCGCTCCCAACTTACTTCAACTAAGTTATTTGAGTTGATCTCGATTGTACGACGAAGTCGAAGTTAAGCTTTTACCACAAAATACGAACTCTTTGCAGGCTCCATTGCATTCACTCTATCGACGTCATTCTCGAACTGAGAAGGCAAAAATCTTTGTATTATAAAAAATACTGCTGGTTGGACTCTTGGATTAGAAAAATCTGTAAATAAGTTGGGAATCTCTAATGAGAATAAGTTGACTGTGTAATTGTCAAGAGTTGCACAGGGAAGGCTTGAAACGACAAATCAACACAAGAGGAGCTCACAGGTACAGATCACCAGGAGCTCTTACAAGAAAAACGCCAGGCAGGCTTCACATTAATCTCCAATAATAAATAGATACAATTTGTTAGGGACAACAAATCATATCCCTGAATAATAGAAACTGAATGACTAAGAAAAGTAGAATGCATAACTATGTAACAAGAATAACCTATTCTTAATAATGTTGAAGGAGAAAGAGTAATAGAACAGGAGGATATCGAAAAGATTCTAGTTGATTACTTTAAAGGGATCTCAAAAGAAAATAGAGGAGAAGCCATAAATAATATTTGCAGGGAGATACCAAGACTAGTAACTGAGGAACAAAACAAGGCATTAATGCGGGCAGTAACCATGGAAGAATTAAGAGAAGTAGTGATGAATATGAGTAGGAACAAGGCTCCAGGTCCGGATGGGTATACAGTGGAATTCTTCCAGGCTAGTTGGCATTTTATGGGAAAGGAGATACTGGAGGCCGTGGAAGAATCACGAATGAGACAACGAATATGGCCTGGAATAAACTCGACCTTTCTGACCCTGATTCCTAAAAGTAATACCTCGGAGGAACCACAGGGCTTTAGACCCATAGCCTTGTGTAATGTCATCTATAAGATTATATCCACTCTGATTGCGAAAAGGTTGAAACCTCTCCTACCCAACTTAATTGCGCCTGAACAGACTGGCTTTGTGGAGGGTCGGCAAATCTTGGATGGTATAGTGGTATCTCAGGAGGTGATACACTCCCTAAAGGTGAGAAAACAGAAAGGGATGCTAATGAAGTTGGATTTGTCCAAGGCCTATGATCGATTGAACTGGGACTATCTCAGAGCGGTTTTGGGAGCTTTTGGTTTTGAGAGCAGGTGGATAGCATGGATAGTCAGCATGATCTCTACTCCGAATTTCTCAATTTTGGTCAATGGTATTCCTACAGATACGTTTAATGCCACCAGGGGAATTAGGCAGGGGGACCCAATTTCTCCGTTCTTATTCATCTTGGCTATGGAAGGATTAAGTAGAAAACTCAAAAAAGAAGTAAGCGAAAGGAGAATCAAAGGAATTAGGTTGTGGGGGAATAATCTGATCATCACACATCAACAGTTTGTTGATGATTTGATGTTATTTGGAGAAGCGTCGCTTAAGGAGGTGAGAAATTTCAAGAAGGTCTTAGAAGTCTTTATGAGCGCATCAGGTATGGAAATTAATAATGATAAATCTTGTACTTTCATATTTAATTCGCCTGAGGCTATCAAAGCCCATTTAACCAGAGTTCTAGGTTTTAGACAGGGAGAGTTACCCACTAAGTATTTGGGTATCCAACTGGATATAAACTCTAACCGAATAAAGAATTGGCAGAGTCTGTTGGAAAAAATCAGGAAAAGGTTAGCTAGTTGGTCGTTCAGATTGCTGAATATTGCAAGAAGAATTGTTCTATTAAAATCGGTCTTATTATCTATCCCCATATACCACCTATCCATTACGGCTGCTCCCAAAGGAGTTTTTTCCAAAATGAGAGAAATACTGGGAAAATTTCTATGGGGGGGTCCCAAGCAACAGAAGAAATGGACTCTGGTTTCATGGAAGAATGTAATCAAGAGGAAAGAGGAAGGAGGCCACGGAGTAAGAGATCCTGAAATTGTAAATAAGGTTTTAGGGGCGAAACTATGGTGGAGATGGGTCCAGGGGGGAACCGATGTGTGGAAAAAAATATGGAACCAAAAATATGGCATGCCTGATACAACCGAAGGGTGTTTAAGAATAGAGGAAACTCCAAGAGGATCACAAATCTGGGATTTAGCAAGTAGAAATAGGGATATAGTTAGGAACCTTGCCTTCTGGGAAATCCGTGAAGGAAGCTCAGCAAGATTTTGGGAGGAAGGTTGGAAACCGCGTGATAATCTGGATAGGATCCAAACTCTTCATGAGGTCCAAGAAAAAGCGCAAAGAGCAGGAATGGAATATGTGAGGGACTATTGGAAAAGAGAAGAATTAAACGACATATGGAGAGTCTGGAAAAGACCGGAGGAATGGGATGACAATATAAGTCAGGAGGCTGGGCAAGTGTATACCAGAGAAATAGAATCGAGGAAAATCAAGATCAGAGAAGGTAAGGATATCCTTAGATGGGGTAAAGCGATGAAGGGCATGTTTACAGTAAAAGAAGCATACTACTGGGCAACGAAAGAGGAAAGAGAGGAGGAACCAATGGAATGGAAAAAGATTTGGGAAGGAAAATGGTGGCCAAAAGTAACATATTTCGTATGGCTGGTGTGCAGAGGGAGGATCCTGACATGGGACAATATTCAGAAAAGAGGAATGAATGGACCATCAAGATGTAATCTCTGTAGCAAGGAAATAGAAACTCAGGAGCACTTATTGAACAAATGTTTATATACTCAGAGTCTGTGGGAAGAAATTAGGGTACTCTTTGGTAAGACAAAAAGGGATCCAGATAACATCAGGAATACTCTGCTTCAATGGGGAAAGGGGAATTTCCAAAGCAAAGTCGTAAGGAGAATATGGAATCTGGCGGTAGGTTTCGTAATATGGGAGATTTGGAAAGAGCGAAATCGAAGAATCTTTAGGGATAAAAGCTGTCAAGAATCGAGAATTTGGGATGAAATATGCAGGTCGATTAAAGAAACGGTTTTGTCTGAAGTTTGGGAGGAAGAAGATTGGAAGTTGAACCCGGAGGAACAGAGAATAGTCTCAAAACTGAATATGGAATTTACGATGATCTACCCCAATACAGAGAGGAGAACCAGAAATGGCATGCAGAGCCCCAACCATTTCAGACTTCCCGGGGATCGACAGATTAAATTAAACTTCGATGGGGCCTCAAAGGGTAACCCCGGACAAGTAGGTCTGGGAGGCATTTTCAAAGATAACAGAGGCAATACACGGTGGGTGTATGCTGAATGGGGAGGGGAAATGACGAACAACGAAGCGGAATTGTGGGCAGTACACCATGGACTCCGAATAGCAGTTAGAAACGGGTATATGAATCTTGAAATCGAAGGAGATTCCCAAATCACGATAGATATGTTAAGGAAATTAAGGGATGGTAAGAGATGGGATCATGTAACGAAGAGTTGGAGGACAGCAGGGATAATACAGGATATCGAGGGACTGCTGAGTAGGATAGAATATACAATAATAAATCATGTATTGAGAACTGGAAATCGCGCAGCTGATCTATTGGCCAATTGGGGAAGTGAAGGTTCGAACAGGATAGTGGATGGCAGCTGGACATCATTAAAGGATGATCCAAGTTGGAACGAGTTAAATAATCTACTAAGTCAGGATCATAATGAAGCGACCGCACAGGAAAGGAATAATTAGACGCCTCCCGATTATGGAAAGGAGGGGAAAGGACAGAGTAATCAATGATCGATCAGAGTGTCTGCAGGATCAAGTATATGAAGCTAAAGTCATGGAGGGTGGGATCAATCAACCCACGGGAAGGATGCTCATCCCAAGGAGGAAAGTGGGTAAGGTACCGAGGATGAGAGGTGGCATCGTCAGAGAGACAGCGATCGTTTCCCATCATGTTAGAGAAAATGGAACGCGTCTTAATGAAGAGGACAGGCAACAAAGAAGTTTCAAGAAGAAAAGGTGGCCGAGCAAGGATAAGATAGGGTCTGCATGCAGTAGAACGAAGCAAAGGGAGAAACCAAGAGTGAACCAAAGCATAGTGAGGGGGAGAATTACGAAATTGCAACAAACGAAGGTAAGTAAAATGGTAGAGAACCAAGATAGGGGAGCAGGAAGGTGGATGAAAAGCAAGGTGGCAAATACAGAAGAGAAAGGAAAGAGCTCAGTAGAGGAAACCTTGCAGAAGATTTATCTTACCATCCCGGACGAGTCGGAGGAAGAGTTTGACATCCGGAATTACATTTTGGATGAGGAGCCACGACGAGCAAAGGGTGGAAAAGAAGGTAAGTGGAAGGGGCACAAGACTGAAACGGGAGACCGGGAAGACGAGGAAAAGGGTCAGGAAGATGACGAAGAAGAGGAGGTTGGTAGACGAGGAAGGAGCAGAGGAACGCGAGGACGCGTTAACCATAGAGGAAGAGGGGGGACTGGAGGACGACGCGGACGAGGAAGTAGGGGCGAAATATCGGAACACGAGCAGGGAACATCTAGTGAGGTCAGAGGTAGAAAAAGAGGTAAGAAAGACATGAGGAAAAAACTACAGGAAGCAGAAGAAGCGTATTACCACGATACAAATCCGAATATCAGAAGGATCATTGACCACTTAGAGGAAGAAGCCATGCAGGAGATTTCAGATCCCGAAATGGAAGATTGGGAGCGGTTCCTCCCTGACCCGGGGCATACGAGAGGAAGAATGTCCTTGTATAAACAATCGTTACATGTTTATTGGGGAATGAAGCGGTTATTGGCCAAAGCAATGGAGCAGGTGGCCATGGAAATGGTTGAATTGGCCCAAGGAATCCCCACCCTGAAAAAGGAATTGAAGAATATCCAGGTCACTCTACTTATGCAAGACAGAAAGATGGACGAGATTCTGCAGATGCTTAAAGCGAGCGGAATGGGAGTCAAGGCAGAGAGAGAGCCCAAGCTAGATACAATGAATCAGTAGAAGATGGAGCTGCTGCAAGGAGGTTTTTATATATTTCTATTTTGTTTTTTGGAATATTAGATGTTAATGACTCAGAGAAAAAACAGTTTGACTATAGTAAGAATAGACGGGTATTTAGCGTGGATAGATAGACTGGTAATATACTTTTTTTGGATGGCTTTTAAAAACTTCAGATGGTCAAGAAACCCGGTTTCCCTTAAGGGCGGGTTGAGACCTGCCTATATCTGTAATGTTTTTTATTTTCAGTAATGGAAAAATAGAGTATCGCCTCAGCTTACAAAAAAAAAGAATAACCTATTCTCCATTAATTCTAACACTCCCCGTTAATGGAGAAAGGTTTCTTAAGCACATTTAATATGTTCCTAAACAATTCAAACTTCAGTGTTCCCAGAGGCTTAGTAAATATATCAACCATATTATCACAAGAATTACAATATTCAACACAAATCTCTTTGCACTGCACCTTTTCCCTAACAAAATGAAATTGAGTGTCTATGTGCTTAGTGTTTTTATGAAACACGGGATTGTAAACCAGTTTGATAGAACTTTGATTATCGAAATTGATCACTGTAGCTTCTGTCTGTTCTTCCCCTGCATCTTGGAGAAGTCCGCGCAACCACACTACCTCACATGTTGTTGCACACATAGCTTGATACTCTGTTTCTCTTGAGGATAAGGCTACAGTGTGCTGCTTCTTGCCGCCCCAAGAGATGACCCTGGACCCATTGCTAAAGGCGTAACCTATAATTGATCTTCTGTCATCTAAATTTCCCGCCCAATCAGAGTCTGTATAACCTGTCAAGCTAACATCAAATGAGTCAGAATACAAAATACCAAAGTCTGAAGTTCCTTGCAAATACCTCAGTGCTCCTTTCGCTGCAAGCCGATGGTTTTCATGAGGTTGACTCATGAACACACTCACTGCATAAGCTAGATCTCGTCTCGTTGTAGTCAAATAGATAAGACTACCAACCAGGTGACTGTATAATGTTGCATCTGCATATTTCGAACCATCATTCACCTGAATTTTGATGTTCTGTTGTCAAGGCACAAATGCAGCCTTACACTCATCCATTTTGAATTTAGTCAACAAAATATTAGCATACTTACCCTGGGACAAGAAAGTTTTGCTTGAATCTCTCTAAACTTCTAGACCCAAACAGTGATGCATTTCTACAAGATCCTTCATCTCAAATTTCTATGATAACTGCTGCTTGATTTCCTCAATGAGATTGTCTGCACTCCCTGTCATGATCAGATCATCTACATATAAAGAAATCAATACTATCTACCCCTCATCATTAACCACAGTATACAAATTAGGATCATTTTTTTCTCTGTTTATAACCATGCATGAGGAAAAATGAATCAATTTTTTCGTATTAGGATCTAGGAGTTTTCTTTAAACAATATAAATCTTTCTTTAATCTACATACTAAATGCTCTTCTCCCTTCTTAACAAACCCCTCAAGTTGCAATAAGTATACTTCTTCTTTTAAATCACCATTTAAGAAAGAAAATTTAACATCTCATTGATGTATTTTCCTATGATGCTTAGTGGTTAAAGCAATAATCAATCTAATGGTATTTAATTTTGCAACCGGGGCAAATGTTTCCTCAAAATCAATACCTTCTTTCTGGGAACACCCCTTTGCAAACAACCTTTCTTGATGCTTATCAATAGACTCATCTGCTTTAAATTTCAACTTAAATAACCATCTGCAACATATTGTTCTTAATAATAGATTCATATTCCTCCTTCATTGCTTCCTTCCATTCTGAACTCTTACTGGCTTCATAAAAATTAGAAGGTTTTGCAATGTTTAACATACCATTCATGAGCACACAATCCCTATACCGAGCTAGTAACTGTTTCGGCCTGCTAGATCTCCTGAGTGGTGGGGTGTCAACTATTCTGCTCTGTTCTTCTCTTTGTGGACTGAACTCAATTTCCTCCTCTTTATCCTGCTACTGTTGTTGTTGTTGTTGCTGTTGATTGATCCCTGTTTCAACATCCTCATCTGAAAGTAATGGTACATGCCATTCTTCATTGCTCTGAATAGGATTTCCATCATTAACCTGTTCATGGAATATTACGTCTCTACTAACAAACACCTTGTGAGTAGAAGGATCAAACAATTTATAAGCCTTGTACTCACTACAGTATCTAATGAAGGTACATTTAATGGCCTTTGAATCTAACTTCTTTCTATTTTACTTAGGAACATGCAAAAAAGCTTACAACCAAATACTCTAACGTGACTTACTGTAGCCTTGAAGCCATACAACACTTCAAAAGGAGTTTTATAATCAAGACTTTTAGTGGGACGCCTATTCTTCAAATATACTGCAGTATTGACAGCTTCTGCCCAAAAACCATTAGTTAGATTCTTACCTTTCAACATAGTGCGAGAACATTCCACCAGTGTTCTATTTTTCCTCTCAGCTACTCCATTCTGTTGAGGAGTGTAAGGTGTTGTAAATTGTTGTTGTATCCCATGCTCTTTACAGTATTTGCTGGAATCCCCTTTCTTGAATTCTCCGCCTTGATCTGATCGAAGAATCTTGATGAACTTGCATGTCTGCTTCTCGATCATGTTCCTGAACTACTTGAAATAGTTAAAGGCGTGACTCTTATGTCTAAGAAAATACATCCATGTGAATCTTGTACAATCATCAACAAGGATTAGAAAATAGTAGGCCCCACCTAACGATGTTGTCTGTATAGGGCCACATAAATCAGTGTGTAGAAGTTCAAGTGTATCCCTATGTTTCCTATCTTTAACAACAAGAAATTAATCTCTATGTTGTTTACTAAATGCACATGTTTCACAATCAATATGAAACTTTTTCAAAACAGGAAGACCATCTACCATACCTTTTTTCTGCAACAGAAGAAGGTCACTGAAATTGATGTGCCCAAGTCACTGATGCCACAAATTTTCAGCAGACTTATCCGATGACATCAATGCTTGCCGTGGCGTACTCTTCAAATCTAGTTTGTAGAGTCCTCCTAAAGGAATACCTGTAGCAATAGGCTTCATCTGGTCCAACAAGTCTTTAATAGTACAATAAGATTTAAAGAATTCTACCTTGAGATCCTGATCTATAATCTTTGATACAAAAATCAAGTTCTTCTTAATACCAGGTACATACCACACATCAAATATATTCCTGATCTTTCCATCAGGCAAAGTGACAAGGACATCTCGATGTCCCTTGATCTTGTACCCTCTGTTATCTCCAAGGTATACTTTTACTCCAGTGTTGGATTCTCTAAAATTTCTGAACCATTGCTTTTTACCTGTCATATGTGAGGAGGCTCCAGAATCTACGAATCAAATATCTGATTAATCCTCCTCAGTAGCTAGTGCAGTTTCAACCATAAATAATCTGACATCCTATTTCTGATCTGCATCAGCCAGATGACCTGCATGTCTTTTCTGCTTGTACCTCTCCCCATCTGCCTTTTTCTTATGTCAAAATTTAGTAATATGGCCTATCTTACCACAATAAAAGCATTTAGGAGCAGAGTCATGTTTATGCGAGGTCATACCTTGTGGTGTCCTTTTTCATGATACACTGCCTTTCCTGTGATCATCCATTGCTTCCCTCATTACCTTGAACTTTGTTATCAATGCAAGATCTGGATTTTGAGGTTTGAGAGAAAACATCCTTTTCTCTTCTTATAGCAATATCCCAGTGAGCTCTTCAAAGCCTGGAGGCTTTTCTCTTGCGTTCAATCCCATTATAAAGATCTGATTGTCATCTGTCATCCTGTTGATGGTAATTGTCACCAGATCATCATTCGCCACAGTCTGACCGATATCAGTTAGTTTATCTTTAACTTCCTTTATCCGAGATATGAATGAAGAAACAGAGTCATTCTCCTCCATCTTGATGGAGAGAATATTCTTCCTGAGGTACAAGATTTTACTGGTGTTTTTGATCTCGTACATTTTTTTGGGAATCGTCCATATGTCATTTGCTGTCTTGAAATTCCGAATGTGAGGGATGATGCAATATTTGACTGATAATTTGAGAAGAACCTTTTCCTTCATCTCTCTTTTCTCCCAGTCTTGAATCGTTGTATTCGATCCACTAGCTATAGTAGTCGGCTTGACCTCATCACCGATGGAAATGCCATAAGCATTCTGTCCCTCAAGCAAATTCTAGAGCTTAAACTTCCAATTAGTGTAATTGGAACCATCAAGCTTATTATTCTCATTGAGATAAGCTTCAACAATTTGATTATTCATCTTGAATGAATAAAATCTTCAATAATTTAAAGAAACCCAGATCTTCTTTTAAAAAAAAATGCTGACCCTAGATTCCCTCTTTTTTTATGAAACACCCCCTTCATATCAGATAATAATCCCTTTAATAAAAAAAGAATTGCAATTTTTTTTCTTTTTAATTAAAGCTTAGAATAAAATATTTCAATTCAAAAAAACTTAATTATCTATACTTAAGGGACCACCATAGCAAAAATGGCACTTTCAGTTTTCATCAACCAATTTCACCACACTTGCGGCTGCTCTCCACTTCCACGTTGACTTCACTCGCAGCCTCCTCAGCAAACAACCTCTCAAACGATTACATAGACACCTCTCCACCTTTACATATTACTTCTTCTCAACAGCCCATGGCATCATGATCGCTCCACCAAATCAGTGGCATGAATTTTTGTAGCTTCATGGCTCTATCAATACACCAGCTCTGGCCCCGACTCTATTTGGTCACCTCTACTCACCATTCCATCGTTCAAGAACTTGGAGAATCCCACCGAAAGACACTGCCTCTACTCAACGTTCCACAACTCCAGCACCTCCCATGGATATGATGACCTTCCTGGCGATAGGAAGTACTAGCAGAGCATGAGGGATTCAATCCAAGGCTTCCACTGTAAAGAAAAACACAGGTTGATCCGATCCAAAGAACAACTGAGACTTGAACAAATGGCATGGACAATCTTCTTGATCAGTTATTTAAGCAACCTTCTTTATGATCCAATTGAACCTAGATCCACAAAGCAGGATGGTTGGGTTCTCTATGACGCAACACCACCACACTTCTGCTACCAATCACACTGCCTCACTACTAATTCCAGGCTTACACACTGACTCACGCTTTCAAGAAAAAAAAACACGAAGCTTTAGCTACCACGCAGCCCTTCGTAGCCGACTTTGTCTTTTGATCCACTCGATGCTTTTATACACCACGGGATCGCGAAGATCTTCACCGAAAAACAAAACTTCTCCTCGAAGGTCTATCCAACACTTGCATTGATTTTTTAAAGGTCGATGAGTAGAAGGATCACAGGGTGGTCGTCGCACTTTTCCACACAAGACTCATGAAGATTTTGCTGGAGTCGCTCCCTTCACTCAGCCTACAGGATTAACAGTCCTACAGCTCTGGTACCATGTCAAGAACTGCACATGGAAGACATGAAATGACAAATCAATACAAGAGGAGCTCACAGGTGCGGATCACCAGGAGCTCCTACAAGAAAAATTCCTAGCAAGATTCACATTAATCTCCAATAATAAATAGATACAATTTGTTAGGGACAACAAATCATATCCCTGAATAATAGAAACTGAATGACTAAGAAAAGTAGAATGCATAACTATGTAACAAGAATAACCTATTCTCCATTAATTCTAATAATCAGATAGTGCATTCTCTTGCTTATTCTTTGGAATTGCACTCTTAGTGAGCATATCACTCTGGTGGAAAATTAATCCCAACCATCGCGTTAAATATACAGACAACATCCATACTTGTTAAGTAGATTTTGTTTGTAGGTTGCGGATTTTTTGTTTGCAAACTAAAAGATAGATTAAATGAAGGTCTGAGTAGGAGTACAAATTCTCCATTATGCAATGTGTATTTAATGAAATTGGTAAAATATATGGGCAAATACTCACTCTGCAACATAGAAAAACATTTTTTTGTACAATCGTCCATCGCGTGTCTTAATGGTTTTCTTTGTTATGTATTAATGAGTGAAAATAGTATGTTTTGAAACATTTGTATGTAAAAGTATTTTATATAGTCTAAGAGGTCAAGAGAAGAAAATCATGGAAACAAAGAGTTACTATGTTTGACAAAGAGTTACTTTGTAACTTCAGCTGAAGTGTAAATGGCAGTAAGAACTTTTATTTTACTTAGGTGAAGGAGTTGCAACCTCCATGTGAATGTATTTCATGTATTTGAAAATATAATCTAAAATATGGTTTGTTAATATATGTTTATGGAAATTCCACTTATGGTTTTTACGACCAAACCACTGTGTTTTACTTTGTTCCACTGTTCTACTATGCATTAAATTTCTGTGTTTTTAGCTCCATTTTAGATGTGATTTGATTGTAGCTGAAGTCTTGAGGGAAAGACTCTTCTATGTTTTTAGCTCCATTTTAGTTGTGATTTGATTGCAAGTGAAGTCTTGAGGGAAAAACTCCTCTAACCATAAATTTTTGACGTGGTCGTTGTTAGTTAAGAACAAGTATTTTTACTTGGAGTTTAAAAAAAAATGTTTTGAAGGCATATTGAAGGCAGATTGTTGGAGAGTATTCACCAAGAAGGAGAAAGTCTTTTTCTACAACATCGTCAAGCACAATCTTGACTAATCCTAAGATACCTCAGTTTAATGGAAAAAACTATGATTATTGGGCTATAACAATGAAGGCTCTGTTTTCTTCTAAGGATATTTGAGATTTGGTGGAGAATGGGTTCCAAGAACCAGTAGATGCAACAACATACAATGCGTTGACACAAGAAAACAAGTATTTGTTGGGGGAAAACAAGAAGAAGGATTCAAAAGCCCTCTTTTATATTTTTCAAGTAGTTCATGAAAGTATTTTCCTAGGATTGCAACAGTAAAAAAGTCTAAGCAAGCATGGGACACCATCGAGACAACCTACCAAGGCATGGAAAAAGTGAAGGCTGCAAAGCTACAAATGCTAAGGAGATATTTTGAGACAATTTGTATGGAATAGTATGAGAATGTAGACTCATTTTTTACACAAGCCATTGGACTGGTTTCTCAAATCAAGTCTCAGGGTGAGACACTTGAGGAAAGGAGAATAGTTGAGAAAGTTTTGAGAAGCCTACCAGCAAGATTTGATGCCCTTATTGTGGCCATAGAATAGAGCAATAAACGCATTGTTGGAGCATGCCTTCAAGACACAAGTTTCAATTGGTCAAGGTAGAGGTAGAGGAAGATCAAATGCTAGAGGCAAAGGAAGAAGCCCACACAGAGGCAGAAGAGTCAACCCTTCAAGCTCAAGTGGAAGGAGCAGCAATCAAAATTCAAGTCAACGCCCAAGGCAGAATCAAGCACAAGGCCAGAGTTATGACAAATCTCAAGTTCAATGTGATTATTTTAAGAAATATGGTCATTATGAAAATGAATGTAGAAAGAAGCAACATGACATAAGTAACAAACAGAGTGAAAATTTCACAAAGGAAAATCAGAAACAAGATAGCATGTTTTGAGCTTGTAATGTAGCACAAGAAAAACAAAGTGATGTATGGTTTCTTGATTCAGGTTGCAGCAACTGCATGACTGGGAGCATAGAAATGTTTTCTAATCTAGATGAAAGTGTGAACTCTGAAGTGACATTAGGGACTGATAGCAAAGTCTTTGTCATGGGAAAAGGCAGAGTCACTATTATAACAAAGAAGGGGGAGAAGAAGTACATTGAAGATGTTTATTTTGTCCTTGGTTTGAAGCATAACTTCATAAGTATTGAACAGCTCATGCAAAAGAGCTCCAAGGTCTTTTCCAAAAATGACGAGTGCACAATTTTGGATAAGTCTCCAAGTAGACAGTTGATTGCAAAAGTCCAGATGACAAGCAATAGAATGTTTCCCCTAAAGATAAAATCATATTTGAAGGAATAAGGTGCACAAGCACCACTATCAATGGATGCACAAGAGGATGAAAGAAAAGTTGCAGGTCACACAGGTAAAATTTCAAGCAGAGGTCAAAGATGAAAACAAGTTATGGAATTTGAGATTTGGTCATCTCAACTTTGGAGGTTTAAATTTTTTACATAGGAAATGCATGGTGAAGGGGTTTCCACTTATAGAAAAACCAGACAACCCATGTGAAGGATGCATCTTGGGCAAACAACATAGAGATACATTTCCAGCAGGAAAGTCAATAAGGGCACATGCACCTTTGGATATTGTCCATTCATACTTATGTGGACCAATGCTAACACCATCAGTTGGGGGCAACTATTATTTTTTGACTTTCATAGATGATTATACAAGGAAGATAGGGGTCTACTTCCTTAAACAAAAAAGTGAAGTGTTTGAGTGCTTCCGCCAATACAAGGTTCTTGTTGAAAATCAATGCAGACACTACATCAAATTCTTGAGGACTGAGAGAGATGGAGAATATATCTTAAATGACTTCCAACGTTTTTGCAGAGAAAATGGAATTCACAAGAAATTTACAATAAGGTATACACCTCAAAAAAATGGTGTTGCGGAAAGAAAAAATAGGACCATTATGGAAATGGCAAGGAGTATGTTGAAGGCAAATCATTTTCCAAATGACTATTATGCTGAAGTTGTTGCTTGTGCAACATATATCATTAATAGGTGTCCAACCAAAAGTGTCAAGAATGTGGTTCCTGAAGAGGCATGGAGTGGAAGAAATCATAGTGTACTCACATGAGATTGTTTGGATGTGTGGCATATGCACGTCCCAGATGATTTAAGGAAAAAGTTGGATAGAAAGGGGGAGAAATGCATATTTGTTGGATAGAGTGATGAATCCAAGGCATACAAGCTCTACAATCCATCAACCAAGAAGGTCATAATCAACATAGATACAATTCCTAGAAGAGGAAGCATGGGATGGAAGTTCATAGTACAATTAATGTGAAAGCATGTATACCACATGAGGAAAAACATGAATTGACCGCAACAAGTAATTCCTCAACAATGACTCCATCTACTCCTATTCAAGCTCAACAAAGTGGTCAACAAGCGACACCGTCAACAAATAATAGAACAACATCACGCAGTCAAGAAATTAATACTCCAAGCACAACGCAAAGACCCGAAACCTCATATACTTCAAGCGCAAAATCAAGTGTCGTATCGAGCCCATAATCCAAAAGCACAAGAAGACAAAAATTCAGAAATTTAAGTGAAATTTATGAGAAAAATGAAGTCGATAGTAGTGCTAGTCTAAATTCCTTATTTTCATTGTTTTGTCAAGTACATGACCCAATCCATTCAGAGGATGCATTCAAAGAAGAAAAATGGGTTGTGTCAATGGATGAAGAAATAGAAGCAATAGAAAATAATGATACATGGGAATTAGTGGACCTTCCACATGGAAAATAAGTCATTGGAGTTAAGTGGGTCTATAAGACCAAGAGCAACATTGAAGGAAAGATTGAAAGGCATAAAACAAGGCTAGTTGTCAAAGGCTACAAGAAACAACATGGAAGATATTATGCGGAGACATTTGCGCCAGTCCCGAGTATGGAGATAGTGTGTACAGTGGTATCGATTGCCATACAACATAAATGGAAAGTGTATCAAATGGATGTAAAATCAACGTTCTTGAATGGAGTGCTGAAAGAGGAAGTATATGTTGTGCAACCACCTGGTTATGAGGTAGAAGTCCAAGAAGATAAGGTGTATATGTTTAGGAAAGATATTTATGGGCTGAAGCAAGCACCACATGCATGGTATAGCAGGATAGATGCTTACTTGATGGACAATGGCTTCGAAAAATGTGATGGTGAGCCTACTCTCTACATCAAAGAGAGTGATGGTAAGCTTCTTATTGTTGTTTTATATGTAGATGATTTGATTTTTACAGGCATTGATGATTTCCTCATCATTGATTTCAAAGAATTCATGAAAAGTGAGTTTGAAATGATTGACTTGGGGTTGTTAAGGTAATTTTTGGGCATAGAAGTGAAGCAAACATAAAATGGTATTTTTATTTCCCAAGAAAAGTATGTAGCATACATTTTGGAGAGGTTTAATATGCAGAATAGGAAGTACGCACCAACTCCAATTATCAGGGGGTTGAAGTTGAGAAAATAATATTGCAACAGCAATGTCAATCCAACATTATACAAAAGTATGGTGGGCAACTTGATGTATTTGACAAAAACTAGGCCGGATATAATGTATGCAGTAAGCCTAATGTCAAGGTTCATGGAGACACCCAGGGAGACGCATTGGCAAGCAGCCAAAAGGATTCTAAGGTATGCCAATGGGACAAAGGAGTATGGTTTTTTGTACACCACAACAAATGATTTTAGACTGGTTGGTTACACTGAAAATGACTGGGCAGGAAGTGTGAATGATAAAAAGAGTATGTAAGGATATGTTTTCTATTTGGGTTTGCAGCCATTTGAAGGACCCAAAGAAGCAGCCAATAGTGTCATTGTCAATAGAAGAATTTGAATATGTTGTCGCAACAACAATAACATTTCAAGTTGTTTTGATGAGAAGAATGTTGAGGGATTTATGCCACGACCAAGAGGGAACAACAACTATTTTCTCTGACAACAATTCCACAATTGCATTATCAAAGAATTATGTTTTTCACAAGAGGACCAAACACATTGATGCTAAATATCATTTTATTATAGAATTTATTAACAATGGTGAAATTGTTTTGCAGCACTATAGGTCAGAAGAACAATTTGCGGATATTTTCACAAAGCCGTTGGCACGTGATTTCTTTTATCTCAGAGATTGTTTGGGAATTGTTAATGGAGGCAGATGTGATTAAGGGGGAGTGTGTTTGAAAATTAATCCCAACCACTGTGTTAAATACACTGACAACAACCATACTTTCCAAATAGATTTTATTTGCAGGTTGCAGATTTTTTGTGTGCAGACTAAAGGACAGATTAAATGAAGCTTTGAGTAGGAGTACACATTCTCCATTCCGTAACACACATCAAGTAATTAAGAAGGAATGTGTATTTAATGAAGCATTCGTAAACTGTGTGGGAAAATATTCACTCCACAACATAGAAAAACATTTTTAGTATAATGGCCCATCTAGTGTCTTAATGTTTTCCTTTGTCATGTATTACTGAGTCAAAATTGTATGTTTTGAAACATATGTATGTAAAAGTATTATATATAGTCGAGGGTGTAAGTCTAAGAGGTCAAGAGGAGAAAATCGTGGAGAAAATTGTAGTGGGCGCTTGAAAAAAAACAAGTACTGGGTTTTACAGAGAGTTACTTCACAACTCCACGTGAAGTGTAAATCCCAGTAAGAATTTTTGTTCTACTTAGGTGAAGGAGCCAAATCCTCCATGTGAATGTATTTCATGTATTTGAAAATATAATCTAAAGTATGTTTTGTTAATATATGTTTTTGGAAATTTCACTTATGGTTTTTACCTCACAACCACTGTGTTTTACTTTGTTCCACTGTGTGTTAAATATTTGTGTTTTTAGCTCCATTTTAGTTGCGATTTGATCACCACAATGGAAGTCTTGAGGGAAAAAATCCTCTACCCCAAAATATTTCAGCTCTTTCTGAAGAAGGCAGCACAATGGACAGAAAACTAGGTCCCCACTTCTGAGTGCCAAGATCTAGAGGCATTCCGGAAGGCTCAAAGAGCAGATGGCCCCACTATGATCCTCACTATTGGCACTGCCACTCCTACCAATGTGGTTGATCAGACCACTTATCTCGATTATTACTTCAAAGTCACCAACAACGAGCATATAACAATGGTCAAGGAGAAATTCAGGAGAATGTTTAAGTTCCCGGTGTGATGGTCTCATTGGTATTGCAGGGGATAAGTCGGAAATAAATAACAGATACATGTACTTCACAGAGAAGATCCATAAGGGGAATCCTAACGTCTGCAAGTAAATGGCGCCATCACATGACGCAAAGCAGGACATGGTTGTGGTTAAATCTTCCCAACTTCTTGTACAAAAAAACTTCATCTCATTTAGTTAGTTCGACTTACTCTTATTGTTATGTCATCTACAACTATATCTAGCTGGAAATATGAACTATAACAATGTGACCAACTGGTCAACTTTGTTGTTAAAGAGGAAATCAAACTTCAAAAGAAGTTATTCGGAAAAAAATTCTTACAAGGAAACTAGGTGTGTGTTGTTCATATTGATATTCAAAACTCTTAGATTGGGAAGCATTGATAGTATATGGGTGCCAATACCTCAAGTTACCAAAATTATTGCATGATTTGCATCAACTTTTTGTCGATTTGCAACCTCTCATTAATGAGGCACTCGAAAATAATATTATTTCAATAAACAACAATTGCATTTGCCAAAGTTGACAAGACACCTTTTTAAATTACGATGCATATCAACTTATAGCACTGCATTTCTTCACTAGAAATGAGTGAGCAGCACATTATATGGGAGGAGGAGAAAACGAGAAAATTGGTCCTGCTAAAATCATGTCGGCTCAAATTGTGCATCGGATATTTGTGCCACCCACTTATATTGACATACAACGTTCACGAGTATAATTTGATAGTAGCATGGGTGTCTTCGGAAACATCTGCTCGCAATTTATCAAACTTGCACTGAGGATTCAACGTACACTATATATGGAGAACCACAATGAAGAACTGAACATATGTCATTGGTGAATTAGAATGAAAGTGATTACCATACCGTTAAGAACATAGAATCTAATGACATCTATGTTGCATTTGTTACGGAAAGAAATTGGACATGATAATTGTGTCACATAGCTCGCTTTGAAGGCCTTATAATGATGTCAGGTTATTTTTGGCCTTATAATGATTGCCAGTTCATTAAAAATAGTTTGTTTTGAAGGGCATGTAAACTTAACTTGATATTAACAACCTAACAATATTGATTATGTGTACTTAACTTTCACCTTCTCTCATTAGTACTTCTCACGTATAATAATTTTCATATATATATATAATTATAATTTGCAAATTGTATTTTAATTTTTTTATTGAATAAAAGAATTAAAATGAATAAAACTATAAGACGGAAATTTTTAAAATTTAATTTTAATTTTATATAGAACTTAAAACTATACCTATACTTTAAATTACTTATTTAATTTTAAAATTAATTCATGCTTTATATTATATTATTTTATTTCCACTGCTTCTTCAAATAGAATTGCATATAATATTTAGTTAAAAAAAAAAATCAATTTTTGATAAAACTGTATTTTTATTGATATTATTATCATTAGCAATTGCCTCTAAAGGTGAAAAAGTAGACTCAAAGAATTGAAGATTTGGGAATTTCATCTCACCATGAACAAAGTATACTTTTGAGCCTACTCTTTCAATATGGTTTCTTGCACTTCAGTGGTATCATCTTGAGGACAAGCAAGGTGAAGGGAAGGTTTAAGGTTGTTTTAACTTGGAAATCAGTGAAATTAAGGAAACTGTGGAGCAACTAGGCGAGGTTGGTCTTTTCGGAGATGCTTGCAATGATGAAAAGTTGTTGAGGTAGTTTAGTAAGTCTTCACACTATGAGACAGATAAGGAGGAGCAAGATGGTTCTAAAGTGGAAAAGGAATTGGGGGATTTGTTGCAAAAATTCTTGGTCTCACTTAGCGGAATTTGTTGTTTTCTCACAGAGATTTGTTGGATTTTCTCTGAGATTGCATTGGATTGTGTCTGGCGTTGGGTAATGAAGGGTAAAAAGGAAGAACAAGGTCTTTTGGTGCGTAAGGGAAGAGAGTAAGCGAGCGAGGAAGAAGTTGGGAATCATGGCATCCTTCATTAACGACACTCATCCAAACTCTCATTTCTCAATTACCTCAGCATCAGGGCGACCCCCTAGTGCAGTACACAGGGGAAGGCCACCAGAATTTCAGGAGGGCCATCATCACCAATGGAGCACACGGATAATTGTTGTGGGTGTAGATGGAGAATGCAAGAGAAACATCAATAGAGGAGGTATGTGTAGACGTCCTGAGTTCCCCAAATATTGTTCAATCGTCGAATCCAATCCCTGACCCTAGGTTAAACTTCATTCACATTTATGTGGGAGGATGTCCACTAGATTTGTGTCAAACATGCATTTTCGTAGACCTAAAATATGTTTAGAAAAACGCAAAAAACATGTAGAGGTAGCTCTGGACCAGGCTTTCGACATTGGTAAAAGGACAATATTGCATCTCTTCTGGCCTATTGGTCCCCCATGATTTCTAGTTCTGAGGATTATGCTTATATTCTTAGGGAGCTTGGGAACAAATTAGAATTCAAGAAGCAATTGAATTCTTTGAGTGGGTAGTTTCTCGTGAAAGGTGAAGAAATTAGCAAGGGAAACTGTTGAGCATTCTGATTGGGATTTTTGGTCGGCATGACAGAGTGGGACTTGTAAGGAATTTCTTTGGTAAAGCCAAGATAGAAGACTATGACAACATTGTTTACATCTTATCTACTCTCATTAGTGCATATGGTCGCAGTGGTATGTGAAAGAAAGATATTGATATCTTTGACTCAATGAAGAGGTATGGTTTTAAGCCAAACCTTGTTTCTTATAATGTTGTCATTGATTCCTTTGCTACAGGGAGTGTGTATTTCAAGCAAGCCTCAAAATATTTTGATGAAATGATCTGAGAAGGAGTTCAACCTAACCGAATTACATTCAATTCTCTGCTCTTTGTCTGTGTTCGAGGGGGTTTATGGGAAGAGGCTCATGTAATGTTTGAAGAATTGTTGTATCGATGAATTGTTCCAGATATTTTCACTTACAATTTTCTAAAGAAGCTTTGGAGATCATAGAAATGTTAAAAGAAAATGCGGACAACATGTGGATCGCAAATAAATCGGCGCTTAAGAAAACATAGGAGCATATGGATCAAGGATGTGAAGTGGGTAGATTTAGATGCAAAGAATTAATAACATTAATTAATCAGAAAACAAGGCCTACGCAAAATGAAGTTGAAGGTTCAACATCAGTCCTGCAGGAAGTTGAATCTCCAGATCTAATAGATGAGCATTACAAGATTGTTAGCAAAAAGTCTTGGAATATGCGAGTAGTCTCTTTGATCGAACTAATGATCTACATTTATGATGGCAATGAATCTCAGCGTGATGTTATTACACAGTTTATCCAAGCTTTCTCTAAAGCATGGGATTTCATGGACATTGTTGGTCATTTAGATAAGGAAGCAACATTTGTGAGTTTTGCAATTGACAAAATCTTTGACACTATTGAAAACATTTGGAAGAAGTTCGCTCATAATCCTATAAAATCAAGCATTCTACTAGAGGTAGGAGTTAAATATCCCACTCAAGGGTATAGGTTCAAAGAAAGTAAATTTTAAGGAAAGCCCGATGGAAACTGAATCTCGCTTATAAATCTAGCAAAAACAAATGCCATCCCACCATAATTTGAATTACTAGATCTGCCTTGCTGTAAAACAGAATGTTTTCAAAAGCATGGAAGCCATGAAATCATTAAAATCATCAGCGGATAAAATCTATAATTTACAATACTCATTGGGAAAAGTTATATGTGAATGCACAACTTAATATTCTTATTAGGAAATTTTTATCTGTGAATGCATGAGAAAGAGTCTAAAGATAGCTTTGATATAAAATTGCAATAGATGGGAAAAGGATGGAAAGGAGAATATATCGACGGTTCCTCTAACCCCACCCCCATTGCACCCTCTGCATCGTTGCTTGCATGTATCCTGAACCACTCTAACAGTGAGGCTTATGAAAACCTAGTAGAGTCCAGTCTTGAGCTTTCGATGTTCCTTTGCACCTCTTGATACAATTGCTAATTATTAACATTAAGACTTAAAATTTCACCGCTTGAATCATACAAAATCAAGGTCGAGAAGGCTTTTTGAATGTAAATGATCTATGAATGTTAAAAAAATAAATATTATTGTATTAATAGTATAAAATTTATTAATGTTTTTATATTAATTTTTTATTAAAAATTATTATTTTTAATTTCCTCTTTTTAATTTTTTTATATTTTATATTTTTATATTTAAAAATATATAATATAAAATTATAATCTAATTGAAAGAGTAGTGTAATCTCTTTTCATAAAAGATAATAATGTAATTTGTGCTCTACTTTTAATTAAAAAAAAATCTGTACTTTTATTTTATGATTATTTATATTTAATATATAAAAATAAAATAGATCTTAATATATTCATTTTTATATTTAAATATATGAAATATAGGAATATAAAAAAATGGAAAAAGAAAACAAACATGTTTTAATCATTTTAATGTTAAATAAATTTGAAATTAAAATAGTTTATATTTTTATTTTTAATACTCTTGAAATTAAATAAAATTGAAATAGTTTATGTTGCTTTTTTTTAAGTCGAAATTTTCTATTAGTTCAAATCAATGATACATCGTAAAATTTTGGTCTTATTCTCTCTAGAGAAAGAAAGAAGTGCAATGTAACATCTCTCGTGAAAATTCCATGTAATTAAAGGTAAAAAAATAACCACGAATGAATGGGACCCTTATTCCAAGTAAAATATTAGGAAAAACATCTCGGGGGGTGTTCATTTAGTTGTTTATGGCTACGAAAATTGGCAAAGGCAATGACTAAGGCTTTGGAAAGGCAAAATGGAATTTTTTGCACAATTATTTATGAAAATAATGGAAATTAGGAGAAAAGGAAGGTGAAAGGTCAAAAGTTGCATGTGAGGAGGAAAATGAAGGAAAATAGTGGAAAATGAAGAAAATGTAGGCCTCATTCATAAAAAGGCTTTTGAGGATCAGTTGGTAACCTTGTTTAAGTTTAGTTTAGAGCACCTTCATCACTCTCTCTCTCTCTCTCATACTCTTGGATACTTGGATTTTCTTGGAGCACTTTCACATTGGAACAAGAAAGGCAAAGAAGGCAAGAGGAAACAAGGATCAAGTAGGGAAAGGCAGGATCAAGCAAATACACTAGGTTTCATTGCATGTCTCGACTTGCATGTGTATTTTCTTTGCTATATTTGGCATGAATGGTATTTCATGTGGTTATTTTCTATCATGGCATGGCTCTTTCCAAGTGTACTAATGTTTTTCATCCTAGCCTTTCCATTTCTAGATAACCATGGTGTAATGGGATTCTCATGTTTCGTGGAGCTAAATTGTCAGATGGATTCGAAGTTGAGTTAGTTGGATCTTAGAAATGATAGAAAACATGGACTAGTAACCCCTGAACCAGATTGTAGGTTGTAGGAAGACCGTTTTTTTTCCTCAGATGGCCTAGGAATCCTTGTCGGTGAATGGCAAGATATTCAGTAAAGCCTAGAGGTGGTTTTATCTTCATTGGGCCTAGTAATCTGGGCTTAGGACATGCGGTAAGGCCTAGAGAATGGGTCTCAGTTTAGGACCTAGTGATCTAGGTTTGGATTGGGGTAAAGCCTAAGAGCATCACCCGATGCAATGAGTGCTAAGTGAACTATTCAAAAATCATGAGAAATTAGTCAGTTACAACTACATCTCATGGAAATGGTCATACGTGAATGACTTACTTAACACAGTTGAATCCCAAAATGATATCTAAGACTAGAAGACATGAAAATTCCTCATGGTGTAGGTGGAGAAATATGGTGGCATTCATGCTTGTTTGGCCTAGTAGTCAGGTGGAGATGATGGTAAAGGCAATTACAGTGTATTCATTGTGTTTCCCTAGTGATACATAATGGATTACGGTAAAGTATGGTTTCTATTGATGAGGGTGAGGTGGTTTAGCCTCGATATGCCCTGGTTGAGTTCTTTTGGTTTGAGTGCCACATTCATGCTTGGAATATGGCGTGGGGGTGAATTGCCAAAGAGAGATTTGGCTCAACCATTCTATGGTAGGGTAGAATGTGGTAGTCCCATCTCCTGTTGGTTTATTGCATTAAATAATGAGAAATTCATTCCCTTGATTTCCATGTGTAAATGTACTGAGGTATATATGGCTTTTGATGGATGATATGTTTATGTTATTTCTATTCCTATTACGCTGGTTATATGTACATTTTATGACAACAACTATGTATGTAACTTAGCGTGTTTTTACTTGTAATTGAATGGATATGGTATCTATGACATAATAAGTGATAAGGCAGCGAATGGCATGAGGGAAAAATGGTTCATAGAGATTTTGAGATAAGTATGAGATCCATACACTTAATTCTGATGTTTACACCTATAAGCTACATGTTTACAATAAGTTTAATGAAATGCCTGTCATGGCTAGTAGGGGTATGGTTAAGGTCTTGATCAAATTATTGCTTTTGCATCATTGTTTCCTTGTAATTTACTTGATTCTAAGCTTTCATTGTATTTTGGGAAGTGGCCTAGGCTCTGGGCTTGAAAAAGTGGCTTAAATCATGGGGTCGCTGGCATAGAACTGGAAAATTTAGTCCATATTCTCTGGAAGTCATACCTATGAGTGCGACTTTAGGTGTCTAGCTTCTCCCTTGCCCATAGCATAAGAACGACTATGGCCTAAGAGGTCCAAAACAACAGTGGGACCTAGGGACAGGCTGTCTGAGTGGCTAACTTGTCTTATGATGGTTCTGTTGATGATGTTGGATGAGTATGTGTGATGTTATGTTGTTTCCACTTCCTTAAGGTCACCTGGGAGGTCGAATTTGATCATACTAGCCTCTCGTCTCATGTTTACCCCAGTTGGCATGATTACTTGGGTGGATGTGGGAGGAGGGTGTTACAGAGAGGTATCAGAGCATGGTTCAACTCTCAGACTAGATGGATTGAATGTGTTAGCCATGCATACATGTTAGTTTCATGTGTGTCTCTGACACTTATATACTTGTTGCATTTTCTTGATGATGGATTAGGGTTGTAGTACGGTTATCATGGAGAATTTGATGTTCATCTTTCAAAACGTATTTTTCATAAGTACGTCACTGATTTCATATGGATTATATGCCACTTACATGTTGATTTTGTGTCACCTACTTACATCATTGTATGTTAGGTTACATTTTTAACATTTTGATTACATGTATTACTCTTGTAGGTTTATTGCAAGAATTGATTGATTATGTTCGACTACATGTGTTTATGCATAGGTGCAGTTGATTTTGCATTGCTTATGCATACTATTTGCTGCATGTAGCAATGTGTATAATGGATTAATGGTTGTTGTCATGCATGAGGTCATAGCATGCATTGTTGATATGGCCTTGCATTGATCATTGGATACTAATAAGAGTGACGTTTATGAGTTGATATGTTTACTTGTATATGTCAATATGCTGTTATGATTATGTTATACATATTGTATCACACTGATTTGGTGATCTTACAGATAAGGTATCCTCCCTGAGCTATACTGAGGTATGTTGGTTTCTTTTGATTTGGTTTATCTAACATATTACGCATTGTAGGAAGAGAAAGATCAAATGGCTAGAAAGATGGTTGACTACAAAGACTCCCACTATGAATCTGAAAAACAACATGGTGTTGGGAACTCTTCTGATTTGGAACTCACATTGAGAAATTTGAAGGAAGAGAAAAGGAGTTGTAAGGCGGATAATGACCAGATCATACAGGCACAAGAGAAGTAGGCAGAGGTGAATGCTATACTTCATCAAAGTTTGTCATACTTTCAACGACAAGGGACACTTCGGATCACCCATGGACATGAGGATAAAGCTAATGGGGCATATGGAAACAGGTCTCCTAGTAGACACAGGTCGGATATATTTGATACAGTGAGAGATGGTAGGTTGTTGGACACTTCAGATAGGAGGGATGGTGAACACAAGTATTATTCTAGTTCTGGATCTGATAGACATCATGATCATCATCATTATCATCCTTATAGGAGGAATGATAGGGGATACACGATGGATGAATTCAAAAAAGAAAAACCACCTAATTTTGAAGGATATATTAAGAAGATGGAAGATGCAGAGGCTTGGATACTTGGGATGAACAAATTGTTTGAGTTGCATGAATACACGAATAACATGAAGGCCAGAATAACTATCTTCAGCTTGAAAGGTAAAGAAGACATTTGGATGAGAAGATGTTAAGCGGGTTAGAGACATAAGGACATATGACTTGAGTTGGCGGGAATTCAAGAGGTTTTTCAGGAAGAAGTACTTGTTAGAAAGGTACTATGACAGTAAGGAAAATGAATTCTATGAGCTAAAGATGAGATCAATGATGGATGAAGAGTACATGACCAAGTTTCTGGAGTTACTGATGTATGCACCATATCTTACTGAGGAGAAGGCTAAAGTTCAATGGTTTGTGAGTGTTTTTCCATTATAATTTAGAGATTGGATTGAGGATGATGAGCCTCAGTCACTTGAGTAAGTTATTGGGAAACTCAAGAATTTCTATGAAAAATCAAAACGTAAGAATGAATTTCATCATGGATGGAAGGGAAAGGATAAAGGTAATGGTAAATGGAAGCTAAAAGGACAAGGCCTCAGCATGCAGATGAGAAAGAGAATGTGGCACCGCAAAAGAGATTTAATGTAGTTAGACATGGACATGAGTGGTAGAAGCAACATCATAGAGGTGTTGGTATTGGTCAGTTGGAGTGTTGGACATGTGGTAAGGAACACCTTAAGAGAGATTGTTCACATAATCGAGGTGGCAGGCCTCAGATATATAATGCATAGGAGGCACAAACTGTGGGGGACGTTGGCCAGAGTATTCCACATATCTATGAAGTAGTGGACAACATGTAGGCAAAGCACCAGACATATCATTGAGATGTTTTTAGGTCCATGGTATTAGATGCTTCGACATGTATAAATATTGGTGAGCTCCAGTATTGTAGCAATAATGCTACAACTCCTGGGGCTTCCTGTCTCTCATTTTATCAACCCGGTAGTTCGTACAAACTTGGAAGCGACGGTGCTATATGCACAAGTACTAGCTCTTGTCGCAGCTGTCACTTGGTCAGCTGGCACAAGTCTGCTAGGGCTCAAGCCAACTTCTATAGGCTCTCAGAAGAAGCTCGCTAATTGATGGACGAAAGCTATTCTCAAAGGAAAACTACTCTACTTGACAAAATGGACTGAAAGCAAATCAAAGCATGTAAACCTAGGAAACCCTAATTTAACTAGTCTAACCTCTACAATGCAAAAAATGGGAATGAACTTCTACCAATGCTGCTGTTACCTCTAATGAGTGAAAATGCATGGATCTAAACTACTTGCATCATGAAAGATATGGTTTTGTATTTTTCCCTTAAGTGTGTGGAATGATTGTGATTTTGTGCTAACTAGGGTTTGGTTGTGCAGATGGGATGGAGAAGGAAGGAAAGCGTGGGACAGGTTGGGGAGGCTAGGAGAGGTTCCTAGGGATCCTTAGCATCCATCCACAGAGGTTCCTCACATTCAGAAGCTCAGCAACCGAGTGAGTGGCCTCCTACAGGAAGTCTGCAGGGGATCCTACAGGATACTCTGGTTTCTACATGATGTCTACAAACGGTTACAGGATGACCTACCGTGAGTGTTTGGCGTGATGGAGGAGTGATGAAATGGTAGGGGGAGATGTGTAAGGTAGGAATGAGGCTGGTGATGGCTGTAGAAGTGGAGGAATGGGGATAGGGAGTGAATGAAGGGAGTAGGTTTGAAAATAGAGGGCTAGGTCAACGAAAGGGCTAGAGAATGGAAGTACGTGAGGAGTTAAAGACTTTGGGAGATGACAGAGCGGAGCAGAGGTCAAAGATGTGTTTGCAGGTGTGATCAAGGTGGAGGATGAAGTGATGGAACAAGAGAAAGCAGTGTAGATGAAACAAATGCTTGTGACTGTTACCAAACCAAAAATGCATTAACCTAAGCGACCTGTGACATAAAATCAATGAACAACAATATAAATTGTGAAAAGAAACTCATGCATGGTAGTGGAATGAAGAAGTAATGCTAAATATTAAAGTGCATGAATGGATCTAAGTAATGCCTCAACCCACTTCCAAACAACTACAGCAATTCTAACTGATAAAACCAATCTGTTTGACTTCTTCAGGAAATCCAAATCAGCAACTGTTTAACCACTACAGGAAATCTAAATTAGCAGCTATACTCGAATGCATGTAAAGGGAAATGGAAACGAAATGCGAAAGGAACAATATTGATACAAAGGAAGGAGGCCTGAGCTCTTAGGTTGGGCCCAACCCCGAGAGCTTTAGGCTCCTTTAAAAACTCAAAATCTGATCCAAAACTGCTTGCTTGAATTGATAACAGAAGCAAAACATAACATAAGATAGATCAAGTTGTCCTTGCTTCAACAGCCGTTGGTACACAAAAAATGGCATGAAATGCTCGAACAATGCTTCCATGTATTCAAGGTGGTGTCCAATTTATTAAGGATAATAGCTGGTATATGATCTCATTAGATCCCAATAATGCAGCTGTTGTGTCACTCTGTTCTTTGGGCAAAAATAGCATGATCCATCTCAACTATTTTCACCTTTCTTCAAGCCCCAAGCTTGATGAAGAGAAACACTGCTTCATACCTTTCAGAATAGAGATAAATGGAAATATACCCTCATTACACCATGCAAGCGCAAATCAAAATGAATGCTGCTCAGATAAAAAATAAATGCACCAGCAAGATTACAAGATTCTCAGCCATGCACGTGAACTCAGAAATTTTCAGATTAGGGATCAAATAGTCATATTGAGTAGTCTCAGACCTATGTGAAGATGTCAATCATCACAGAGAGTAGCCTTATGCTAAGATGTCAATCAGAATGACAAAAAGGATACATGAATAAAACCCACTGCTAGATGCCTTTGCCTCAGGAAAGCATGAGAATATGCCAGAAGGCCTTGACAGAAAGGAGCCAAACAGCTTCTGATACAAGCTGCCTTATAAAGTGATGTAGATTATGCCTCAGAACCATACAACAGGTTAGCTCGAATCTGGCCTCATACTGCTCCTGATATATCTTATTGCACAGAGCTTTAGATTAGATCTTTAAAGACAACTAATTTACCTCCAAGAAATGATCTCTGCCTCAAAAGAGACCAGATATATGCTCAAGAGGAAAGGCGAGACCAGATCTTTGATAAATCAATGGAGAACTGCTTCAGACATATGCAAAGTAGGCTTAGATTTACTTCTGGTTAAACGTCACAGAGATATGTTTGATTTAGCTAGGTATGAAGTTGAACCACTGAGAGGAGCCTCAAGAATGCTGAAATTTCAGGCTTCTCTGCTCTGCTGCACTTTCCTGTAGAACGCCTTCCTGTAGACTGCGTTCCTGTAGAACTGCCTGGCTGGAATTGTTTAAAGAACTGGAGAGATCTTGGGAATAAAAGGTAGAAATCGGTAGAGCACCATTGTTTAACTGATCTGGATGGTGGACATGCGCTTCAGTTGACTGCTGTTGAACAAAGAGTGGTGAGAGTTGCAGCCAAGCGTACTGCGTGACTTGTGGTGAGGTGGCAAAACACATGCACGCTGGCTTTTTCGAACTGGAGTGATTTTATGAACTGCATGTCTTCTATTTGTTAATCAACTGCACTAGAGTTAAACTTCCGATCACTGTTTTTTTTCTTTTACAATTTATTTTTGCGAGAGTCCATTGTCCACGTGCACTGCGTGGCTGCCGGCGGAGTTCTGAAGCAGACAATCAATTGATCCTTGCTACATTCGTGGCTTAATCCCTCATCCCATTTGTTTATGCAGCTCCCAATTAAATCTACGCAATAGAAGAATGAGATTAGTCACATACCTCGAAGTTAAACGGCTGATTGTGAAGCGTGTTGCTGCATGCATGTGTTGATCTTCATTTGCTGCATGTATGGTGGTTTGACGGATGATTTATGGCTGTTTTTTTCTCTTGTGTAGGTGCCCTCTGGACGGATCTACGCTGCACGCGTTCATTTCCACGTTCAACTCTGCCCATTCAAGCTGCTGCTGCTGCCTGGTCACCAACCTAGAACTTCTTTTTGCCATTTCTCCCAAACGGTAGATCGGTTTGATCTGAAACTTGGTGATCATGTTACTACCATCATTATGCATCTCCCATATCAAATTCGTGATCAATGGATGCACGGATTTCGAGAAAAATCGAAAATGGCTGAAGAATTCAGAGGTCAATTTCTCGGAAACCATGCATCAGAATTGGCTGAAACTACTTGGGTAGGTTACCATCACTCACATGCATATCCCCATGAAACAGGTTTTGAAACGGATGCACGGTTATGGAGAAAATGCAAAAATGGATGATGCTGATGGAGGCTGATTTCTTGGAAACCGTGCACCGGAATTGCATGAAACTGCTCAGGTATGTTGTCATCAACCTTGTACAATTCCCCATAAAACGGTTTTTCAAATGGATGCATGGTTTTCAAGTTATGGCAAAAACAAATTTGGCTCTAGGTATTTTTGCTTCAAGGCTTTTTGCATGTGCTTGCATGGTATGACAAAATGAATTTTGGCTGTGATGCAGGTATGGAGATGATGGAGGAGGAGTTGGAAGATTGCAGGAGGACTTCTGAACCTTTGAGGAATCTACCATGCTCACCAAACCACTTTTTGAAATCCATGGCTAGTTTCCCTCGATTTCTACAGGAAGTTCCTGTAGAAGCACAATGAGAAGCAGAAGGAGGTGGACGAATGATGGAGAAAGGCAAGGGATGGACACACAAGTGCTTGTAGGACTAATCAACAGATTCCCACCATTAGATTCATTTTTGAGATTGAATTTGGCTCGTCCAAAGGTTCTACAGGATGTTTCTTGTAGAAATACAGAGCTTCCTGTAGAAGACACAGTTTTGAGGAAAGAAGCATAATGACATGAAAAAATGATGGGAAAGGGGTGAGGAATGGAAACATGGATGTGGGTAGGCCTCATGGACCTATTCCAAGCCTTCAGGTCCTCCTCAGAGATCAATTTGGCTTTTTTGTAAGCTTCCTGTAGAAGATACGAAACTTCCTGTAGAAGGCACAAAAACTCCTTTGTCTTTGTTTTGAGTGATCCACCCGATCTACAATGTCCTTCTTTAACCTGCAATGTCATTGCTGCAACATGAAATGGAGATTAGCTTTATTTTTCTTTTATTTTTCTCTTTTTTTTTTTGAAAAACAACTATGGCGCCTCATGGAGGTTTTCACCCTAATTGCCTGCCTTGGGTGCCTCCAAGGGAGGTTTTCACCCAAAGATCTTTTTCTCTTTTCTCTTTTTTTCAACCCATTGACCACCTCATGGAGGTTTTCAATCAATGAGCCAACCTAAGGCGCCTTCGAGGAGGTTTTCACCTTAGATTTCTATTTTCCTTTTTTCATTTTTTCCTTTTTCTTTTTTCTTTTTTTTCTTTTTTTCTACCCTACCCTACTTGAAAAACAAAATCATTTTCAAGTATAAGAATACTTCCAATGGAGCCATGTGCACATCGAGATTAGAGAAAAAATGATGTGAAGGCTCAAAATGCATGCTTGGACAAGTATCCAGATCTCAGAGACCAAACGATCTGGCGTTGAAGGGATCAAACAAAACTGAGGAAGAAAGTACTGCTGCAACTTAGTGACCTTCTGAAACCATATCTCAATATAGCTTTGATATCCTTGGTTCTTTTGCAGATCTGGATCATTCTTCATGTCACCTTCTATCATGACCTTCTGATCTTCCTCTTTTTGTTGATCTTTCTCTTGAATACATGGAAGATTTGATGGTAACCATGAGGGAACTCTCTCGATCTCTGATTCTGATCTCTGCTCTTCATCAAGTGCAGCCCATGGTTCTTTGATCTCCTCTTCTGAATCTTCTTCTACTGGATGTGATCCTTCAATGCTTTCAAGATGATCTCTTGTTTGCAATGCTTTTCCTGAGCTATGGTGAAGATCATTGAGCTCAAGAGGAGTCATTTGCACATGTTGTGCCTCAGATTTGCAATTGGGTTGAGCTGCTCCATTGCATGGTTTTGGAAATGGAGGTACGGGTGGCTGAGTGGGGGTGTGAAATTGAGATGGAGATGGATGGCATTGTGGTTGGGTAGGCATTTGGGGTTGCCTAGGTGGAGGAGGAGGCGGTGGTTGTGGATGAGCAGGTGGTGGAGGAAAATGAGCGGGATGAGAGTTGTACTAGGGCCTCCACTCCTGATAAGGTGCATTCCACTGAGGCTGTGGCTGAGCATAAGAGTGAAATGAATGAGCAACTGGTTGGGCATAATATGGATCTGTGAAGGAACAAGGAGGATATGACCAAGGAGGAGGTGTAGACCAGAAAGGATGAGCAGGGGGACCCCAAGAAGGCATGAAAGTGGCTTGATAAGGGTCATAATAGGTCTCGGGTATCCCTTGCAGTTCCTGCTGGTAAGATCTAGGTCCATGTGGCCTCCTTTGGTTCATATAATAGAGTGATTCAGTGGCTCCCTTGGCTCTTTGATATGCAGCTTTGATTCTGGGCAAGGAAGGGCACTGATCTGTAGGATGGTATTCTTCACATACAAAACACACTTCTAGGGAGTGCATTGGACATTCGTTCCTAGGATGCTTTTTAAGGCACCTAGGACAAAAAATTACCAAAGCCCTCTTGGCTTCTTCTTGCTTCTTTTGGATCCGCAAGGCATCCAGTTGCATGGAAAGAAGCTGCCTCATGTCACTCTTGAAATCTTCGATCTGATTTGAAAATTCATCTTTGGATAAGGGACTGCTCCCAACATTTCTGCTTGTAGCCATTTTCTCCAGAGGAATGCTTTCTTCTTCTTCTCCCCTAGAGGTTCTTTAAATATGCCTTGATGTCCACCCAGGGGTTCTTTCATCACAACCATCGAAGAAGAACGTTGGCTGTGTGAAGCAGTGGGGGTGTTGTGCAATCATTTTTCTAACTTATCTCTACTCCTACAAAGCATGAAATGAAATCTTTTTGGTTGTTTTTTTGCTTTTTTCTATTTCTACTTGCAAAATTGAAATAAATTGAACTGCAACTAACTATCTTGCTGAAATGAAAATGCGGAATGGAAATGAAAGCAGGAAATGACTAATCTATTTTGCTCAAATCAAATTGCAAGAATGAAATGCTAGGCTACGCTTGCGAAATTGAAACACTAATCTACGCTTGCAGAATTGAAATGCGGAATTGAAAGGCTATTCTAGGAAAGCAGGAAATGCTAATCTATGAAAGCAGGAAATACTAATCTATGAAAGCAGGAAATGCTAATCTAGGAAAGCAAGAAAGGCTAATCTACTTTTGCATAAATGAAATTGCATAATGGAAATGAAATAAACTACTTAGAAGAAGGTTGTAGTGGAAAATAGAAGAAAAGCGACAATCACCAATACTCTAACGCTTCCCCGGCAACGGCGCCAAAAAGATGGTGAGCTCCAGTATTGTAGCAATAATGCTACAACTCCTGGGGCTTCCTGTCTCTCATTTTATCAACCCGGTAGTTCGTACAAACTTCGAAGCGATGGTGCTATATGCACAAGTACTAGCTCTTGTCGCAGCTGTCACTTGGTCAGCTGGCACAAGTCTGCTAGGGCTCAAGGCAACTTCTATAGGCTCTCAGAAGAAGCTCGCTAATTGATGGACGAAATCTATTCTCAAAGGAAAACTACTCTACTTGAAAAAATGGACTGAAAGCAAATCAAAGCATGTAAACCTAGGAAACCCTAATTTAACTAGTCTAACCTCTACAATGAAAAAAATGGGAATGAACTTCTACCAATGCTGCTGTTACCTCTAATGAGTGAAAATGCATGGATCTAAACTACTTGCATCATGAAAGATATGGTTTTGTATTTTTCCCTTAAGTGTGTGGAATGATTGTGATTTTGTGCTAACTAGGGTTTGGTTGTGCAGATGGGATGGAGAAGGAAGGAAAGCGTGGGACAGGTTGGGGAGGCTAGGAGAGGTTCCTAGGGATCCTTAGCATCCATCCACAGAGGTTCCTCACATTCAGAAGCTCGGAAACCGAGTGAGTGGCCTCCTACAGGAAGTCTGCAGGGGATCCTACAGGATACTCTGGTTTCTACAGGATGTCTACAAACGGCTACAGGATGACCTACCGTGAGTGTTTGGCGTGATGGAGGAGTGATGAAATGGTAGGGGGAGATGTGTAAGGTAGGAATGAGGCTGGTTATGGCTGTAGAAGTGGAG
Source organism: Pinus tabuliformis (assembly GCA_031772625.1). NCBI lineage: Eukaryota > Viridiplantae > Streptophyta > Pinopsida > Pinales > Pinaceae > Pinus > Pinus tabuliformis. The sequence continues at coordinate 340,063,601 of CM062818.1, read as the reverse complement.
GAATGGGGATAGGGAGTGAATGAAGGGAGTAGGTTGGAAAATAGAGGGCTAGGTCAACGAAAGGGCTAGAGAATGGAAGTACGTGAGGAGTGAAAGACTTTGGGAGATGACAGAGCGGAGCAGAGGTCAAAGATGTGTTTGCAGGTGTGATCAAGGTGGAGGACGAAGTGATGGAACAAGAGAAAGTAGTGTAGATGAAACAAATGCTTGTGACTATTACCAAACCGAAAATGCATTAACCTAAGCGACCTGTGACATAAATCAATGAACAACAATATCAATTGTGAAGGAAACTCATGCATGGCAGTGGAATGAAGAAGTAATGCTAAATATAAAAGTGCATGAATGGATCTAAGTAATGCCTAAACCTACTTCCAAACAACTACAACAATTCTAACTGATAAAACCAATCTGTTTGACTTCTACAGGAAATCCAAATCAGCAACTGTTTAACCACTACAGGAAATCTAAATCAGCAGCTATACTCGAATGCATGTAAAGGGAAATGGAAACGAAATGCGAAAGGAACAATATTGATACAAAGGAAGTAGGCCTGAGCTCTTAGGTTGGGCCCAACCCCGAGAGCTTTAGGCTCCTTTAAAAACTCAAAATCTGATCCAAAACTGCTTGCTTTTATTCATAATCAAAAGTCTAATGTCATGCCAAAACTGGCTTACAATGAGCGAAAACCAAATTGACTAACTAGCTGCTACGAAATGACTAACTACTAGCTACCAAAAATGACTACCAACTAGCTAACCCAAAATGAGGCCCCAAGCCTTCTTATTTATACAATTTGAGGACCCAACAATCCTCCTAAAAGTTAGGGACTTGGCTGCCCAAGACTTGTAGTTAACAGCAGTCCAACTTGACTTGCTTGGCTGCCCTTGAGCTCATTGATTTGGTGGCCTTTGAACTCCAAGCTGATGGTGGAGAATTCGAGGTAAGGGTCCATAAATGAGGGGGACACCTTCCTACAAATCCTCTAGCTTGTTCTCCCACGAATTTGGCTACCAAGTGCTCATTAAAACCTTCAATTTTGTCTCCAAGTTGACCAACAAGGCTACACAAAGCACCCATTAGACTTGTTGGCATAATGACTAACCAAATTCACTCTATTAACATAAAAATAATCAAAAACATGCAATAAACAAATGAGAATGGTGGACTAAGCCAATTAGGAGGTTGAATGAGCCCAAATAATTGTACATTTTTGGGGCTCATCAAATATATATTGTAACATTCAAAGGAATATAATGAAAAATCAGGCTGATAGTCTCGGTTTTGGGATCTTGGGGAAAATCTCTGTGTATATGTGTTTTATGTGTTATACGCTCGCATATTTTATTTTCTGTGTTTTAGAATTCGTATGCAGGTAATTTCTGTATGTTTTTGAAACCTACATTTGGTATCAAAGCTGTTTTGGCTTCAAGGGGATGCCTTTATTGCTGAGGGGTTTCGCTCAGGCCTATGGTAGACCCTGTTCAGTGGGAGATTTGCGGGATCGATTTCGGTGGTGATGGAAGATGGCAAGCAGTGGAAAGATAGAGATCGAGAAATTTAATGGTGAGAGTTTTGAGTTGTGGAAACTCAAGATGAAGGATTTGTTGGTGGATAAAGATCAGTGGATCGCGGTAGATCTGGGTACTATACCAACGGGAGTGTCTGATGAAGAATAGAAGAAGTTGGATCGGAAGGCAAAGAGCACAATACGATTGTGTGTCTAAGATTCAGTATTGTTGAATGTATCAGCGGAATCTATGACGAAGGCTTTGTGGGGCAAGTTAGGGAATTTGTACCAATCTAAGTCTTTGGTGAATGAACTGTTCCTAAAAAAAAATTGTATAACCAGACGATGAAAGACGGAGACTCGGTGACAGAGCATCTGAATGCATTTAATACTGTGGTAAGTATGTTATTGTCTGTTGATATTAAAATTTTAGATGAAGATAAGTGCATTAGCTTGTTGTGTTCTCTACTAGATTCGTGGGATAGTCTAGTTATTGCAATAGGTAGAAATGCAACTGCCTTGTAGTTTGATGAAATAGCCTCATCATTGGAGGAGATGAGATGGAAAAATTTGGAGAGCCAGAATGGTGATGCCTTTTCTGTATGAGGACGATCCAAGAATAAAAACAAAAATAAGTCATTGAGTGGGAGATCTAAATCTAGAGGGAGATCTAACTCTCCAGGAAAACCTGTAAAGGTGGTGTTCTAGAAATGTGGAAAGAAAGGGAATTACAAAAGGGACTATAAATCTAAAGCTCCTGACAAAGGAAAGGGATCTAATGATGCTCCTTTTGCAGAGGCGAAAACCACCTCAGATGAAGGTGGGGATGTGTACTTGGCTTCTTCAAGTACACATGTAGATCATGAGGCATGGTTTATTGACTCAGGTGAATCCTTTCACTTCACTCCCCATAGAGAGTGGTTCTATGAGTATGAGAAATATGATGGTGGTGATGTCTTCTTAGGAGATGATAGGAAGGCTAGAATTGCTGGTCATGGAAAAGTAAAGCTGAAGTTGCAAGGTGGAATGGTTAGAACACTTTCGGGGGTTCTGCATATTCTTGCATTGGCCAGAAATCTGATTTATGTAAGCAAGTTGGATGATGCGGGTGTAAAAACAGTGTTCGAGAAGGATACATGCAAGATGGTTTGGGGAGCACTAGTATTGATGCGGGGAGTTCGGATTGGAACTCTGTACAAGATGCAAGGTAGCACTGTTGTTGATGGGTGCAACAATTTTGTGGTTCCTAAAAGTGGAGCAAAAATCTAGTGGTATTTAGAGAGAAGACCATGTTGTGGCATCAAAGGCTTGGACATATTGGAGAGAAGGCCCTTCAAATACTTCATGGTAAAGGTATGGTATAAGGTATGAGTAATAGCTCTCTGGATTTTGATTTCTATGAAAATTGTGTATCTGGGAAGAAAAATCGGGTGAGTTTCCCCTCTAGTGGTAAGAGGGCGAAACATATATTAGAGCTTGTGCACAGTGATGTGTTTGGACCTGTGAAGGTTCCGTCACTGAGAGTCTATGTACTATGTATCATTTATAGATGACTTCTCAAGGAATACATGGATATATTTCCTTAAGAAGAAATCTGAAGTCTTTGATAGGTTTAAAGAATTTAAGGGTCTGGTGGAAAACCAGATAGAGAAGAAGATAAATATGTTGAGGATAGATAACAATGGAGAGTTTTGCAGTAAGCAATTTGAAGAATTTTGTAGGAAGTGTGGTATAGCACGACAGAAGACTACTCCATACACACCTGATAAAAATGGAGTTGCAGAAAGAATGAGCAAGATGCTGATGGAAAGGGCAAGAAGCATGCTAAGTGGTGCCATGTTAGGATAGGAATTTTATGCAGAGGTGGTGGACACAACATGTTACCTGGTCAACAGATCACCTTCATTAGAGTTGGAGGATAAGACTCCACAAGAGGTATGGACTGGTAAGAAACCCTCTCTTTCACATCTGAGGGTATTTGGATGTGATGCATATGTACATGTTCTAAAGGAGAAAATAACCAAGTTGGATAGTAAATCTGAAAATTTCATCTTTATTGGGTATAAGAATGGTTTAAAGGGTTATAAGATTTGGAACCCATTAACAGGGAAGGTTGTGTACAGCTCAGAAGTGGTGTTCAGAGAGGCGAAAGATATTATTAAACATGAAGTCCAACTGAAACAACCTGAGAAGATATAGTTTGAGCTTAAGGAGGAAGAATCATACTCTACAACAGAGGAGGAATTAGAAGGTGAAGAGCCACAAACTCCGGGTGTGAGAAGATCAGTTCGAGAAAGAAGACAACTAGAAAGGTATAGTCCATCTTCTTTCTATTCAAAATTTTCTTTATCTATTACTAATGATAATCCTAGAACTATGAAGGAAGTAGTAGATTTAGAGGATGGAAAACTCTGGAAAGAGGCCATGGTTGATGAAATGGCGTCTTTGCACAAAAATGAGGCATGGGATCTGGTGGAGTTTTCAGCTGGAAGGAAACCCATTGGTAGTAAATGGGTGTTCAAGAAGAAGACACATGCAGAAGGAAAGGCGCAGAAATACAAAGCTTGGTTGGTAGCAAGAGGTTGTTCCCAGGTGCTGGGAATTGATTTTGGTGATATTTTTTCTCTTGTTCCCAAGGCAGCTTCTATTAGATTACTTTTATTTGTTGTTGCTTCTTTTGATTTTGAGGTAGAACAGATGGATGCGAAGACAACATTTCTTCACGGGGATCTGGAAGAGGAGATCTACATGAAGCAACCTGAATGCTTTGTGGTGAAGGGTAAGAATGAATTGGTATGCAAGTTGAAGAAGTCTCTATAGCAGTTGAAACAGTCACCAAGGATGTGGTATCAAAAATTTAATACATTTATATGGGGACTTGGCTTCACCAGAAGCAAAGCAGATCACTGTCTGTATTTTAAATTAATTGGTGACCACATTATTTATATGGTCTTGGATATGGATGATATGCTGTTGGTTGGAAATGAGAAAGAAATTATCTGGGATTTGAAGACTCAATTGTCCTCAAAATTTGACATGAAAGATCTTGGTGCTGCAAACTATATTTTGGGCATGGAAATTAAAGGAGATTGGGCAAAGAGGAAGCTCTGGTTAAACCAGAGGAAGTATGTCAAGAAAATATTGCAAAGGTTTAATATGCGGGATAGTAAACCAGTGAAGGTTCCTATTCCTGTAGCTGTAAAGCTATCTGTTGAACAGTGTCCCAAGACACAAGAAGAGGAAGAGGACATGTCCCATGTTCAATATGCAAGTGCAGTCGTTAGCCTGATGTATGTGATGGTCTGTACTAGACCAAACATTGCACATGCATTGGGAGTATTGAGCAGGTTTATGTCAAAACCAGGGAAGGAGCATTGGAAAATAGTGAAGTGGGTTTTCAGGTATTTGCATGGCACTAGTGATGATGGATTGTGCTTCCAAGGAAGACCAGGATTAGACAGAGCGTTGGATATTTGTGGCTTTGTTGATGCAGATTGGGCTGGAGATTTGGATCAGAGAAGATCTACAAGTGGGTATGTGTTTAACCTATTTGGAGGTGTAGTCAGTTGGATGAGTAAGAAACAATCTGTAGTGGCACTATCAACTACAGAGGTAGAATACATCTCAGCCACTCATGCAAACAAGAAAGTAGTTTGGTTGCAGAGATTGTGTTCAAGTATGGGGTTAGTACAGGGAGCTATAAGGATAGACTATGACAACCAAAGTGCAATTTTCTTGGAAAATAACCCTGCTTACCATTCAAAGACAAAGCACGTTGATGTTTAGTATCACTTTGTGAGGGATATGATAGAAGACAAAAAGGCGTTGCTGGTAAAGGTGGACACTTTGAAGAATACTGCATATGCATTGAAACAATATGTGAGATCTAAGAAGTTCCCTTCATGTAGAGAAACAATGGGCGTTGCAGGGTTGGATAAATGACTAAGCTCTCTTGTGGCCCTCTGTGGAAAGAAAACAACAAGTGGGAGAATTTTGGGTTGTGTTATATTTTTTCCATGACTAGCCCACGTAGTTAACCATGGGGTTAGAGGGGTGGCAGAGCCCCCCCTTCGTTGCACCGATTGCGCCCTGGGAATTTTTTTTGGACCCTATATTAGGTTGGGCAGACCTACCTATGGTTTTGTGCATTGTTTTTGCACATGGTTTTGGATGTGATGGTTTTCAGTCCATGGTTTTGGATGCGATGTTTTTTGGTCCATGGTATTGGATGCTTCGACATGTATAAATTTGTATTGTAACAATGAAAGGAATATAATGAAAAATCAAATTGGTAGTCCTAGCTTTGGGATCTAGGGGAAAAAATCTGTGTATATGCATTTTATGTGTTATGCTCTCGCATTGTTATTTTTTGTGTTTTAGAATTCGTATGAAGGTAATTTTTGAATAGGGTTAAAACCTATAGGTGCAAGGTATTTGCAGTACACATTTCTAGTGATAAGGGTAAGGAGGCTGAGAATGCAGATGTGTTAAGCAAGTACCTAGTTTTTCAACAATTCAAAGATGTATTTCTTGAGAACATTATAAAGTTTCCACCTCACAACGAGGTAGACTTTTCTATTGAGCTAGTGCTAGGGGAAGCTCCAACATCAAAAGCACATTACAGGATGAGCACACATGAGTTGGTTGAGTTAAAGTTGTCGTTGAAGGAAATGTTGGACAAGGGATATATTAGGCCAAGTGTATCACCTTGGGGCACACCAGTCTTGTTTGTGAGGAATAAAGATTGTACTCTCAGATTGTGCACTGACTATAGGTAGTTGAAAAAAGTGACTATCAAGAATAGATACCCTTTGTCGAGGATTGATGACTTTTTCAATTAGCTAAAGGGAGCAACTGTGTTCTCCAAGATTGAATTGAGATCCAGATACCATCAGGTATGCATCAAAGAGGAGGACATTTACAAGATTGCGTTCAGGACAAGGTATGAGCATTATGAGTTGGCTTAACTAGAGCTCCAACTACATTCATGTGTTTGATGAATAGTGTGTTGTGTCCATATTTGGAAAAGTTTTTTATTGTGTTCATTGATGACATACTGGTATATTCTAAAAACGAGGAAGAACACGTCGATCATTTAGAAACAATGTTGAGGTTTTTGAGAGAGCATCAATTGTATGCTAATCTCAACAAGTGTAGTTTGTTTCAAACTCAGGTACACTACTTGGGACATGTGGTCTCCAAGGAGGGCATTGTAGTAGATCTAGAGAAGATAAGGGCCATCATGGAGTGGGTAGCTCCTAAGAATGTGGATGAGGTGAGAAATTTCATGGGTCTAGCAGAATATCACAGGAGGTTCATTAGCAACTTTTCATAAATTTCTTATTCAATTACATCCTTGCAGAGGAAAGGTATGAAGTTCGAATGGCCTGAGGAGTGTGAGTCTAGCTTTGAGAAGATTAAGCAATTGTTGACACATGCACTAGTGCTATAGATTGCAGATCAAGACAAATAGTTTGTGGTATACATAGATGCTTGCAAGAGAGGGCTTGGTGGAGTCTTTATGCAGTAGAGATAGGTGGCATGTTATGAGTCCCAGAAACTAAACAAGAACGAGTAGAACTACCCGACACATGATATTGAGTTAGCAGTGATTATACATGCATTGAAGATGTGGAGGCACTATTTTCTTGGTAGGTGGTTTGTGCTTATGACTGATCACATTGGGTTGAGGTATTTGTTTGAACAACCGAATCTGAATGCTAGGTGGGCTAGATGGTTGGCCACGATTAGTGAGTTTTATTTTGAGATCAGGTACATCAAAGGTAAATAGAACAGGGTGGAAGATTCTCTATAGATGGATATAGGTACATCACTTGGCAGCGATGAGCTCCTATGGGACTGAATTACATGATAGGATCTTGTAGGCAGGACAACAGGATGTTAGGTATATGGAGATTGAGCACAAATTGTAGTAGGATGATAGTACAGGTACGGGTGCAGGTACATGTACATGTAGTGGTACATGAATAGGTGGAAATATAGGTATATGTATAGGTGTAGGTGCATAGGGCATGGATTATCATCTTATAGCAGATGGATTGGTCAAGTTCCGAGATAAGATATATGCACCACATAACAGTGAGCTCAAGAAGGTAGTATTGAAGGAGTTTCATGCCAAACCATATTCAAGTCACCTAGGTTATCAGAAGACACTGACAACGGTGAAGAGGTATTACTATTTGTCGAAACTCAAGATGGATGTAGCATAATTTGTAGCAAGATGCTTTGATTGTCAGTGAGTGAAGGCAGAGTGTAAACATCGAGGTGGTCTTCTACAACCGATTGCGGTTCCATAATGTAAATGGGAGGTCATTTCCATGGACTTCATGATAGGGTTGCAAAAGATAGTGAAGCAGCATGATTCCATCATGGTCATTATGGAAAATTAACAAAGGTTGCACAATTCATTTCGGTGAAGTCTACATTCTCAGCTAGTGATGTGGCACAAGTGTTCATCAAAGATGTGGTTATACTACATGGTGTTCTGAAGAAAATTTTGCTGGACGGGGATGTGAAATTCACTTCCAAGTTTTGGAAGGAGTTATTTGTAGATTTGGCCATAGAGTTGGCCTTCAACACATCTTATCATCTGCAAACGAATGGACAGATAGAGAGGGTCAACAAGATATTGGAGGCTATGTTGAGGATGCATGTGATGCATTAGTAGAGGAAGTGGGAAGAGTACCTCCCTTGGTAGAGTTCAAATACAATAATGGTTATTAGGATTCATTGAGGATGAGCCATTTTGAGGCATTGTATGGGTGGAGTTGTAACACTCCTAGAGTGATCCGGTTAGAAGAGTATTGATTGGACCAGATATGTTGACATACATGGAACAAGAGATGCAGGTCATCAAGAAGAAGCTAAAGGCAGCACACGATAGGAAAAATAATTTTGCAAACATGAACAGGTTGTTCAAGGAGTTTCCAGTTGGGGAACAAGTGTACTTGTGCATCAAACCAAAGAATATCTCCTTGTAGATTGGATCATGTGCAAGGATGGCACCACATTTTTATGGACCCCAAAGTATCATTGAGAGGATTGTTCTAGTAGCCTATCGACTTGCATTGCCTCTGACAATGAAAGTCCATGATGTTTTCCATGTATATTTTCCTAAGAATTATGTTAAGGGTGCTAATCATGTGACTGAACTATTTGTATTGCAGGTGGAACCAAATGGAAAATTATAGTCGGAGCCTCAGTGCATATTGCAGAAAAAGGTGCTCATTCTCCATAACTGAGCAATCGAGCAAGTTAAAATGAAATGGAAGAACTTTGGTCTCGATGAAGTGACATATGATATGGAAAATCAGATGCAAGCTATGTATCCTTCCTTGTTTCCCAGTTGAGGCAAGAAACTTGATATGGTGGTTTAGTATTTTCTTATGGTGGTTTGGTATATGCTTTATGATCGTTTGTTATTTTCTTTATGGTGGTTGATATACGCTTTATGATGGTTTAATATATGCTATATGATGTTTTTATATATGATTAGACATGGTGTTTAGTATATATTTTGATATATGTTTTGGCATATGATTTTGCATATGTTCTGGTATCTATAGTTTTGATGATGTTGCTATATGTACACCCGGGTATGGATGTAAATATCATAACAAGCTATGTTATAAACCTCCACTATGTGGTATGGGTTTCATGTTGGAAATAATACTGAGAGGGGGAGGGTGAATCAGTATTATCAACTTCTTTTTCAATTTATACAAAGATTTGCAGATCTGACTAATGAAACTTATGAATACTTTCCAGATTTATAATTAAATTTATTCTTCAAATGTTGATCATTAATCTGTGTGTCAAAACCATATAACACTAAGTACGAACAGAAAAGTAGAGTAGACAATCACACAAAAGAACACAAGATATAAGGTGGAAACCCAATGTTGGTGAAAACCACCTGTCACAATATGTCTCCATCTTCTTTCAATTAGAAACTTCTTTTTAAAATGATTCTATACTGGTGCAGTCTTATACCAGCACAAAGGCTTCAACCTACAGAAGGCTTCAACCTTCTCTTTTCTTCGAGGGACCACGTTTCATAAATTTTCAGACTGGATCAAACATCAAATAGATCTGCAATCAACCAACTTCCTTGTACAAATACTGAATCAATAACTTCTCAGAACATAGTACCAGTAGCCAGACACTAATTCAGAACCTAGATCACAACAGTAATAGACAAAAATAGCTAAAACATATTTCAAGAAAAGTCTGCAACTTCACCAATAGAAAACTGCGAACATCCGCAGTATTCACTTCCTTAAGCCTGCGGGTATCCGCGCCTGCGCTATGTCAGAACTGCGTATATTCGCGCCTGCGCTGTGTCAAGACTACGGTTATCCACGCTTGCTCTGTGTCGAGCCTGCGAGTATCTGCGCCTGCACTGTGTCGAGACCTGTGGATATTCGTGCCTGTGTTGTGTTGAGACTGTGGTTATCCGCGCCTCCTCTGTGTCGAGCCTGCGGGTATCCGCACCTGCGCTGTGTCGAGACCTGCGGATATCTGCGCCTACGCTGTGTCAAGACCTGCGGATATCGATAAATTATCAACTTCAATTATACCCTAGACCATCATATTTACAGATTTGATGATGCGCCAAAGAGATCTCGCCCCATCAGTAGATCCATCTTGTAATGTTCAGGTTTCTCCTTGATTCAGGTCCACCTATACCTCACCAACTGATCACCAGAATTTCAGATCTTGCCCTTCTTAAGATATTCAACACATTGGCGCCAAAGCCAAATGATCTCCTTTCCTTTTTATAGTCTAGGCCTTACTTAAACCATGGTCCAAAACCATAGAGATCCAATACTAGGGACCCAATACCTAGGTTCAATACTTTATATGCAAAACCACAGACCAAAACCATAGGATCAAAAAAGTCAGACTAAATACCATGGACCAACCGTAAAATCTCCCACGTGCGCGCATTTCTCTGCATGAAAGAACGTGTACTTTACGTCCGCACTTTTTGTTCGGAGAACCTGCATATATGTACGCACCTTTTGGTCGGTTCACCTGCATATGTCCGCACCTTTTGTTCAATACACCCGCAGGTACTTCATTTTCTTCCATTCTGAGAGCCTGAACTATGATCTGCCATTTGAGAGAGTTTCCATCAGGGACAACACTTATGTCATCGAGCCAAACCTATGCCAAACCTGTGGCATAATGCCAACAATCTCCCCGTTTGGACTTGATGGCAACCTAAAGTCACTCAAAGTCTTTTCTCCCCCTTTGACATCAAGGGCAAAGGGTTATGCTCCCCCTGAGTACATGCTGAAATCTTTGCTCTGCTGTGCTTTTCCAAGCTCCCCCTGACATATAGGCAAGATATGCAAGAAGATGTTCTACAAAATAAATATGATTTTATACATCAAAACTGACCTTCCTATCACCAAAGACTTATACATACGACTCCCAACCAAGTGGGAATATACCAATATTGACTCATCCACCCAACCAAGTGGGGATACATGATAAGTACATTACATTATCCATCCTAGGCATAGTGGGGCAGCCAAGAGAGGCCGTTACATGACCTTGACGAAATAAATATAGAGATAAAACATCAATAGCATCTGTCAATCTCCTTCTGTACTTGCTCCTCCTAAAATAAAAAAAAAACTGAAAAATTGAACCAAGATCTTCTACAATAATGCCAACAATGCATTATTAGAAGAATATATGCTCCCCCTGAACCTGTGCCAGATGGTCTCTGACAGACCCATAGCGGACGCGATAGTACCCACATAAACTGGCGAATGTATGCCAATACCCCATATGAAACTCGCGTACAACCAACACTCTTTGAAACAGACAAGATTCAACAGCAAGATGATGCATCAACTACCCCCAGCTTTTGTCTGAGGTATTCAAAGGTCTCCCTGGGTAGTGGTTTGGTGAGAATATCAACAACTTGTTCCTTAGAGGGAACAAACTCCAGTTTGACATTTTGTTCAAGCACTTGTTCCTGGAGAAAATGATACTTGATTGGTATGTGCTTAGTCTTTGATTACATGACAGGATTCTTTGAAATACTGATTGCACTTGTATTATCACATAAGATGGAGATAGGTGGAGTACAAGTGATTTGCATGTCTTGCAATGTTTGCATCATCCAAAGGAGTTGTGTGTAGCAAGATGCATCAGCTACATATTCTGCTTCAACTGTAGATAATGCAATAGAGCTTTGTTTCTTGCTGAACCAAGATACTAATCTAGGACCCATGAAGAATGCACCACCACTAGTGCTTTTCCTGTCATCCACGCTTCCTGCCCAATATGCATCTGTGTATGCATGAAGTGTGAGATCTGTACCTCTAGGATACCATAAGCCATAGTTTTGAGTTCCTTGAAGATTCTCTTAACTACCTAAAGATGAGTTTCCTTTGTATTTTCATGAAACCTTCCAACTATTCCTATTGCATGCATAATGTCTGGTCGGGTACCTATTAGATAGAGCAGACTACCAATCATGGATCTATAGGTTCGTTGATGTATTGCTGCCGATTCATCATTTATGCTGAGGCTACATCCTGTCACCATAGGGGTACATACTGGTTTAGAATCCTCCATCCCATATTTCTTCAAGATCTTCTTGAGATACTTGGTTTGTGATAGAAAAATGTTGTCTTTGTTTTGTTGGACTTGTAAACCAAGAAAATATGTGAGCTCACCAAGCATGGACATTTCAAACTCCTTTTGCATCACCAAGGAAAAATTTTGACTCATGTCTTCTTCATTGCTGCCAAAGATGATATCATCAACATACACAACAAGTATTAACAACTTCTCATTGTCAACCTTTATATATACATTGCTATCAGTTGATCCTTTTATAAAACCTTGTTGATGGAGGTACTTATCCAATCGATAATACCATGCCTTAGGAGCCTGTTTAAGTCCATAGAGAGACTTTTTGAGTCTGCATACAAGTTTTGGATCATTTCCAAGAATAAACCCATCTGGTTGTTCAATATATACTTCTTAATCCAAGTCTCCATTCAGGAAAGCAGACTTCACAACCATTTGAAATACTTTGAACTTCTGAAAACTAGACAGAGCAAGGAACATCCTTATAGCCTCAAGTCTGGCAACTGGTGCAAACGTTTCCTCAAAGTCTATGCCTTCTTGTTGCGCATACCCTTTACATACAAGTCTTGCCTTGCTTCTAACCACATCCCCATTTTCATTCAGCTTATTTTTGAAAATCCATTTTGTCCCTATGACATTTTTATCTTTTGGCCTAGGAATCAACTCCCAAGTATTATTCTTTTCAATCTGCTCAAGTTCTTCTTCCATGGCCTTGACCCAGCATTCATCTTTGCAAGCCTCTCTTACATTCTGTTGTTCAGTGGAGGAGAGCAGTGCTAGATAGCTTGAAGCTTCTGAAATGGTTCTTCTTGTTTGTACACCTGCCACTTTCTGCCCCAAAATTTGAGATTCTGGATGATTCTTCTGAACGTATCTGGATGGAGTTTTTCTTCTATCCTTATCTATTCTTCTGGTGCCTCATGGGTTTCTTCTTCATCAGGAATCTGATTTGATGTTGACGGATAGTCTTTGCCATCTTCAAAGTCTTCAGATTTCACTTGCCTAGGAGTGTTCCCTTCTTCATCAACCACTACATCAATACTTTCAACAATTTTACCAAGTCTTTTATTGTAACATTAGTAGGCTTTGCTGTGGGGAGAGTAGCCAAGTAAAATGCCTTCATCTGCTCTGGGTTCAAACTTGCCAAGATTTTCATCAGTCCTTTTAATGTAGCATTTGCTTCCAAAAATTTTGAAGTATTTTACCGTGGGAGTCTTACCATACCAAAGTTCATGAGGAGTCTGAGTGCTGTTTATGCAGACGTTTGTCTTGTTGAGAATAGTAATAGTGGAAAATGCGACTTCACCCCAGAAGGTTGCGAGAGTTCCAGACTCATCAAGCATAGCACGAGCCATTTGTTGAACTGTTCTGTTCATCCTTTTCACTACTCCATTTTGCTGAGGAGTCCTTGCAACAGAGAATTCCCTTCTTATTCCATGTTCTTTACAAAAATCGAAGAATTCATCTGAGGTAAATTCCCCTCCTCGATCAGATCTGAGGCATTTGATTTTGCGATCTGATTCGTTTTCAACCAAAGCTTTGAATGAATTGAACTTTTCAAAAGCTTCATCTTTATACTTCATGAGCCCTATCCAACACATCCTTGAAAAGTCATCAATGAACAATATGAAATACTCTTCTCCTCGAGGTGACCTTTTCCCGTTGGACCACATATATCAGTGTGGACAAGTTCAAGTGGCCTGCTAGCTTATCCTTCCTTCTCAGGAAAATTAGTTCTGGTTTTCTTACCAATTTTTCATTATTTGCAGATGGTATTGTCTGGAATTCTGATGTCAGGAAGATCACGAACTTCCTGATATTTGCATGCTTTCCTTATTTGAGAGAAGCTAAGATGCCCCAATCTTCTGTCCCATAGCCAATCTTAATCATTCTTGCTTAAATAGCATCGTTGTTGTCCTCCCTTGAGTACGTATAAGTTATTTGGAGTTCTTACGCCTCTGATCACTATTTTTCCTGTATCAAGCTCACGAAAAATACATCCATTTGATTGAAATATTAGTCTCAGTTCCTTGATCACACATCTGACTGACACTCAATAGATTATGCTTTAAGCCATCAACATACATAACATTTCCAGCCTTGACCTTTTCTTTCAAACGAACAGAGCCTTTACCTTTTATGAATGCAGGGGTGTCATCTCCAAATGAGACCTTCTTTTCCTTTCCTAAGGCACTATAAGGCTGAAGTTTTTCTTTATCACCTGTCATATGTTTTGAGCATCCACTGTCGATGTACCATTGATATTCTTGTCCTTCCGCATATAAGGCTATCCCACATCTTTCCGGTTGCGCTTCTTTCTTTTTCCATGTTTTGGAACTCAATGAAGCTTCCTCCTTCCTAGCTACTTGTCGAAACCTGCTCCTGCATTCAGAATCTTCATGGCCGAAGTTGTTACAGATAGAGCATTCTATTTCATTTTCAAGAGCAGAGAAGTTATTGTAGGTTCTTTTCATGATTCCTGTCATACTCCTTTGTTTTTTAGCTTCCCTAGTCATGATGGTCTTGTAGGCAACACACTGAGCAGCTTTATGACCAAAGTTATGACAAGAGAAACATTGGCCATTGAAGGAATTCCTGCGATTATCAAATCTACCAACCATATGATTGTAGTTTCCATCCATTCTTGAGCCAAATTGAGAATAATTTACCTGTGGTCGGTTGAGGCTTTTTTTCATCCTTGAAGTAGATTTCCCCTGATTTACTTGGTGATCTACATTATGCTTTTGCTGTCGATTGTCCACTTGTTCACTTTTCCTTGCTGCATCAAGATAACTTTTGGAGGTCGATGGCTTCTATGCTTGCTTCTAAGCTTGAGATGCTTCTTCGGAATATCCGAGATCTGTCTTGATTAGAGGAGAACATTGTACTTTGATAATCTCATCTAGAGTTTCAGATCCTTTAGCAAATATGAGATTAAGGGCTTTTGTTTTCTCAATTTCTTTTCTAAGTCCCACAATCTCACATTCTAATGCTTCGTTGTGTTTATGTTTTTCAGCAAGTTGGAATGTTAGAGTATCTATAATCATATTCTTTTCCTCTAAACTAACTTTAAGTTTAGAGATTTCTTCATAAAACCCTTCTTCATTTATAGCATCCAAGAAATCATCATCTTCAAAAGCCATCAAAAGTCTATCATCCTTATCTTCATCACTATTTGACAATCCGTCACTGTCTTCATGCGTGTAATAGCTCTTCTAATTTACATTCTGTTTTCTGTTCCATCTAATAGGTTCCTTACCTTTGTCTAGTTTATCTTTATGAGGACATTTTGCAGCATAATGACCGACTCTTCCACAAGCAAAGCATTTGAAAGGCAGCTTACCTCTAAATCTTCTAGTTCCCCGTTGAATATTCTTGACAAAATTTGATTCTTCCTCTTCTTCTGACATATGTTTTGAATCATAGAAATCTCCTTTTCCTGAAGCCTTGAATGTAGCTTCCCTCCTGTCTGATGGTCCTCCTTTTCTCATTTTGTAAGCAGTTAGAATTCCTTGGAGCGACGACATGGTAAGGCTATGTAGATTCTGATTTTCTTCTATGGCAGAAACTTTTGAATCAAACTTAGGAGACAAAGATCTTAGAACCTTTTCAAACAAAACAACTTCTTTTATTTCTTCACCCAAGTTTTTCATACAATTTACGATCTCATCTATACGTAGGAAATAACTAGCCACACTTTCATCATTATGCATTCTGAGACTTTCATATTGAATTCTAAGAGTTTGTAATTTTGCTCGTTTTACCTGTTCATCTCCTTCATAGCTCAGAACAATCTTGTCCCATATTTCTTTTGCGCTTTTGAGCTGCATAACCTTGACGAATTCTGATTGAGATAGAATTCCTAATAGAGTATTGATGGCTTTTTCATTTGTTTCATACTACTTCTTACCAGCTGCATCTATAGGAGTTGCTGAAGGAAATGTGTATCCTGTTTCCACAATATCCCAAACTTCTGTACCAAGAGATTGAAGATAAGTAGTGATTCTTACCTTCCAATAGATGAAGTTGCTCCCATAAAAAATCGGTGGCCTGATAGATGCTTCTTTTTCGTAGTTTCTCATGATGATAGATCTTCCTTCAAGTGATCAAGCTTTTCCTGAAGGACCTCCTCTGATACCAATTGTTGGAAATAATACTGAGAGGGGGGGGGGGGGGGGGTGAATCAATATTATCAAATTCTTTTTCAATTTATACAAATATTTGCAGATCTGACTAATGAAACTTATGAATACCTTCTAGACTTATAATTAAATTTATTCTTCAGATGTTGATCATTAATCTGTGTGTTAAAACCATATAACAGTAAGCAGGAACAGAAAAGTAGAGCAGATAGTCACACAAAAGAACACAAGATATAAGGTGGAAACCCAATGTGGGTGAAAACCACCTGCTGCAATATGTCTCTATATTCTTTCAATTAGAAACTTCTTTTTACAATGATTCTGTACTGGTGCAGTCTTATACCAGCACGCAGGCTTCAACCTACAGAAGGCTTCAACCTTCTCTTTTCTTCCAGGGACCACGTTTCATAAATTTTCAGACTGGATCAAACATCAAATAGATCTGCAATCAACCAACTTCCTTGTACAAATACTAAATCAATAACTTCTCAGAACACAATACCAGTAACCAGACACCAATTCAGAACCCAGATCACAGCAGTAATAGACAAAAGTAGCTAAAACATATTTCAAGAAAAGTCTGCAACTTCACCAATAGAAAACTGTGAACATCCACAGTATTCACTTCCTTAAGCCTGCGGGTATCCGCGCCTGCGCTGTTTCAGAACTGCGTATATTTGCGCCTGCGCTGTGTTGAGACTGCGGTTATCCGTGCCTTCTCTGTGTCGAGCCTGCGGGTATCCGCGCCTGCGCTATGTTGAGACTTGCGGATATCCGCGCCTGCGCTGTGTTGAGACTGTGGTTATCCGTGCCTCCTTTGTGTCGAGCCTGCAGGTATCCGCGCCTGTGCTGTGTCGAGACTGTGGTTATCCGTGCCTCCTTTGTGTCGAGCCCGCGGGTATCCGCGCCTGCGCTGTGTCGATACTTGTGGATATCTGCGCCTGCACTGTGTCAAGACCTACGGATATCGATAAATTATCAAACTTCAATTATACCCCAGACCATCAGATTTACAGATCTGATCATGCGCCAAAGAGATCTTGCCCCATCAGTATATCCGTCTTGTGATGTTCATGTTTCTCCTTGATTCAGGTCCACCTATACCTCACCAACCGATCACCAGAATTTCAGATCTTGCCGTTCTTAAGGTATTCAACACATTGGTGCCAAAGCCAAATGATCTCCTTTCCTTTTTATAGTCTAGGCCTTACTTAAACCATGGTCCAAAACCATAGAGACCTAATACTAGGGACCCAATACCTGGGTTCAATACTTTAGATGCAAAACCATGGACCAAAACCATAGGATCAAAATGTCGGACTAAATACCATGGACCAACCATAAAATTTCCCACGTGCGCATGTTTCTCTGCATGAAAGTGCGTTTGCTTTATGTCCGCACTTTTTGTTCGGAGCACCTGCGTATATGTACGCACCTTTTGGTCAGTGCACTTGCGTATGTCCACACCTTTTGTTCAATACACCTACGGGTACTTCATTTTCTTCCATTCAGAGAGCCTAAACTGTGATCTGCCATTTGAGAGAGTTACCATCAAGGACAACACTTATGTCATCGAGCCAAACCTATGCCAAACCTGTGTCATAATGCCAACATTTCATGCTATTATTATATCATGTCGTTATGTTTTCATGATGTTATGATATTATATGAATTGGAACTCAGCACGAAGATCATTGTAAACACTGTAATGGTTGTGTTAGAAAGCTCCACTACACAGTATGTTGTCATCTTGTCATGATGTTCTTATCTTGAGCATATATTTCATTGTAAATACTACATCGAGTTATGTTATAAAGCTCCAGGAGTAGTATGTCTTATTTTAGCTATTTTCTGAGGTATATGTGTTATTGAACACCAAGGACGGTGTCCCCCAAGGGGGAGGGTTCTCTAACATCTCTGGTGAAAATTCCATGTAATAAAAGTTAAAAAAACAAACCACGGATGAATGGGACACTTATTCCAAGCTGAATGTTGGGAAAGACATCGTAGGGCGTGTTGATTTAGTTTTTTATGGCTAAGGAAATTGACAAAGGCAATGGCTAAGGATTTGGAAAGGCAAAATGACATTTTTTGCACAATTATTTATGAAAATAATGGAAATTAGGAGGAAAGGGAGGTGAAAGGTCACAGGTTTCATGTGAGGAGGAAAATAAAGGAAAATAATGGAAAATGAAGAAAATATAGACCTCCTTCATAAAAAGGCTTCTAAGGATCAGTTGGTAACCTTTTTTCAGTTCAGTAAGGAGAACTTACATTATTCTCTCTCTCTCTCTCATACTCTTGGACACTTGGAGTTTTCCTGGAGTACTTTGGCATTGGAGTAAGAAAGGCAAAGAAGGAAAGAGGAAACAAGGATCAAGAAGCGAAAGGCAGGATCAAGCATCTACAATAGGCTTCATTGCAGGTATTCAATTTCATGTGTATTTTCCTTGATATATTTGGCATGCATGTTATTTCATGTGGTTCTTTACTATCATGGCATGGGTTTTTCCAGGTGTAACAATGTTTTTTAGCCTAGCCTTTCCATTTCCAAATAGCCATGGTGTGATGGGGTTCTCATGTTTCATTGAGCTGGACTATCAGATGGATTCGAAGTTGAGTGAGGTGGATTTTAGAAATTATAGAACACATGGCCTAGTAACCCCTAAACCAAACTATGGGTTGCGGTAAAGCCATATTTTGTGTTGCCTAGGATGGCCTAGGAATCTTTGCTAGTGAATCAGATGATATACGGTAAGCCTAGAGGTGGTTTTCTCTCTGTTGGGCCTAGTAATCCTGGGTTTGGGACATGCGGTAAAGCCTGGAGGGTGGGTGTTAGTTTGGGGCCTAGTGATCCGGGTTTAGATTACGGTAAAGCCTGAGAGACTAGGAGACAAGAAAATTCCTCACAATGTAGGTGGGTAAATCTAGTGGCATCCATGCTTGTTTGGCCTAGTGATCGGTTGGAGATGGCCTAGTGATCCATGATGGATTACGGTAAACCCTGGTTTCTATTGAGGAGGGTGAGGTGGTTTAGCGTCGGTATGCCCTAGATCAGTTCTTTTGGTTTGAGTGACACATTCATGCTTGAAATATGGCACGGGGGTGAATGGATGAAGAGAGATTTGACTCAGCCATACTCAACCATTTTATGGTAGGGTGGAACGTGGCAGTCCCATCTCTGGTTGGTTTATTGCATCCGTTAATGACAAATTCATTCCCTTGATTTCCATGTGTAAATGTACTATGGATTTTGATGGATGATATGTTTTTATGGCATTTATGTTCCTATTATGCTGGTTATATGTACATTTTTTGACAATAACTATATATGGATCTTAGCATGTTTTTACCTGTAATTGAATGGATATTGTATCTATGACCTAATAAGTGATAAGGCAGAAAATGGCATGAGGGAACAATGGTTCATAGCGATTATCAGATAAGTATGAGATCCCTACACTTAATTCTGTTGTTTACAGCAGTAGGCTACATGTTGACAATATGTTTGATGAAATTCGTGTCATAGCTAGTACCGGTCTGGTTAAGGTCTTCATCGCCTTATTTCTTTTGCATCATTGTTTCTATGGACTTTATTTGATTCTGAGCTTTCAATCCAATCTGGGTAGTGGCCTGGGTTTTGGGCCTGAAAAAGTGGCTTAAATCCTAGGGTTGTTGGCATAGAAGTGCTAATTTTAGTCCACAGTCACTAGTAGGTAGGCCTATGAGAGTGACTTTAGGTCTCTGGCCGCTCCCTTTTGCATAACATGATAGAAACTATGGCCTAAGAGGTATAGAAAAATAGTGGGACTGATGGGACCAGCCCTTTGAAAACTTCACGATTCTATTAAATGATTAACACAATAATTAGTATGCTGATTAAGCGGATAATACTCCCGGCGGATTAGTGGTAGATATTTTGGTTGTTGTATTTATTATTTGGTACTTGGCATTTACTGTGAAGGAACGCCTATCCTTGTCTCAAGATATGCAATACTGTCTTTGGTTTACTCCCTCATTCCTCGTTCACTTGGCATTCTGGCTGTTCTCTGTTGTTTGGGAGGGTTTCTCGACTGTTCCGTGGTGATTGTGGTAGTTTTGGTTCGATGGCGCCCTAGTTTTGGTCTCTGCTCTAGCCACTGGTTCTATTGGTGGTCTATTATTTGTTTGCTCTAATTTCTGGTTCTCGCGAATGCTTCCCGTGGTCACTATTTCATATATGCTAATTTTTTTTGTGCTGCTGGTTTTATTCACCGAACTGCTATGTTGTTTAACTGTAAATATTCCAGGATGCCTCCATCAAGGGTCTTGGCGTTCAGTCTCAGCTTCTCCGCAGACAATGGTAAGTCCTCTCTCTATGATTTTCTTACCCTATCATATTTTCTGTGATTCTAAGGAACTCGCTCCTGTGTGAGCAGAGTACCCTTGGTGGTTGACGATCGACCGAGGCTTCGTTTCAGTCCAATGCTGCCTTCCAGGTCTTGGCAAACTCTCGCTCTGTTCTACCTTTTTTTTTTAAGCTTCCACACTCTTAGGTCTATAATGACTTTGATGGTGGCTCGTCGGCACTTCAGTGGTGGTCTAAGGCTTTGTTCCTTGGTTCAGAAGTCAGCTGACCCAAACGGGTAGGGTCTTGTCCTGCTTTCACTTGTTTATGCCTAGGGTCTTTTTGTTTTAGTTGAGCTTCGGCTCTCCTCTCTGCTGTATTGATAGGCCGCCTCTGTCGATGGGTTTTTGGGCATGAAATCCTCTGTCTATAGTTATCTTGGCACTTGTAGACTGGCTTATCTTGATAATGATGCTGGGGTTTCTTTGAGACCGACTTATTTATCGAATCATACGATGTAACTTATCCATGGAGTTTTGTCTTATTATTCTGTATATTTGTATAAACGCTACTGTGTGCTATTTCATGAAAAGAAACAATTTATAGTATTCTGGTGGAACTGTTACCTGATGGTTTTTAGGATGGTCTTGTACTTGCGTGGAACCCTCTCGTTGTTCTGGTTATCAGGCCTGTAGCGTTTCTAAAAGTTTTCTTTCTTGTTTCTTTCCTTTGGTTCTTGGCTGTGACCTCCTTTGTGGATTCATGCGTTCACATCCACCTGTTCATGGTTTCATCGACTTTGTCGCTCTTTTGATGCCTGTAATGGAACAGTGTTTCACCAAACCCTAACGCTATATTTCTTTGATGCATTCAAGACTGTTTTGTAACAAGAAAAAATAAATAAATGAACAAAAATATTTTCAGTTGCGAATAGACACGGATGATCTTGATAAATTCTTGTATCTATTTGTATTTCAGTTCTTTTGCTCTTATTGGAAAATCAACGCTCTCAGTGTCTCATTTTCTTTCTTTTGTAAGGGTTATTGAATAGTTTGAGTAACTGCCAACAGTTACAGGAAGTTACATAGGATAACCATCTAATTTTTCTGTTTACCTAAATTCTGTGATTAATTCAGAACAACAACTAAAAGAAATTAAAAGAAATTAAGGAAAACATAACGTACTGTTAACTCCTAAATGCTAGAACTTAAAGGAATTAAAATATTCAGGTACAATGACATGTCAAATTTTCTGAATGTAACCCGTGAAACAAACACGTTCATTTTTGTTCACCTTGAGCTGGATGCTCCTACATGTGGGACCCAAGGAGAGGTTATTTAAGTGCCTAACTTGTTTTTTGAGGGCTCTATTGATGATGTTGGATGGCTGTGTGTGATGTTCCATCAATTCCACTTCCTTAAGGTCACCTAGGAGGTCGAATCTGATCATAATAGCCTCTTGCTAATGTTTACCCCGGTTGGCATGTTTACTTGGGTGGATGTGGGAGGAGGGTGTTACATGCAAGATAAGTGACAACTAGGACTATTGAATAATTAAAGGAGATGGACCCTCACTTTCGTATTATCTTTTCCAGGACTTCTTATATATATTTTTACATTGTTCCTAGTGGTTGTAGGCACTTGGACAACGGATCTTAAAGAAATATGATAAATGATACATATGCATTTAGTATCAAGAGAGAATCATGACAACATAGTTGGGAAATGGTGACACAACCATAGTATGAGAGAAGCTAAGACTTGACTTCATTTCATTTTAGATTCCATTAGATCATTCTTTTAAGATGGATGATATTTTTTTGGTTCCTAGTTTAAAGAAGAGCCTCCATTCAATTTCGTGTATGGAAAATTTACATTAAATACTTTGTTAGAGGGGAAATGTGCATCATTAGGTAGTATAAATAGTGAATGCACTTTGGCTAAATGAGTTAGAGAGTGTGGCTGTTACATTTTTATTTTATAACCTAGTGGCACATGTACAATGTAATGAGAGGTTGGAAGAGTCTTTTAGCTTTACAAGGCACATGCATGGCAAGATGTCATGGAGATAGGTTTAACAAAATTGTATATTCTATGATATCATCTTGTGTTGACGGATATGATATATTTTAGTTTGAAATATTATCCTTTAGTAATTTAGTGGAATGTGGAGGTTGTTATTATTGATATAGAGGCTTTGGAGCATGTAGGAGCACTTAGATCCTTTTTGAGGGCATGTGTACCAGTGTACCAGCTATGAGTTATGCTAGTTCTTTTGCATTGGTTTCATATAGTTATCAAACTTTAAATTGTATAGAGGAGGAGAGGTGTGACAATAAGATTTATTTCATCCATAAGTATCCTAGTTGTTCAATAGAGGATATGTGTGACATATTTAATGAAGTTTGTCATGTCACCTTTTGTCTAGAGATATATTCCCTCATATTCCCAAATTATCATCATTTGTGGAGGCTCAAGATGTTGTGATAACATGCATGAAAATTTCTTTACCTATCGCAGTAGTTGACTTTGGATGGAAATAGGTATATATTTCTTGTTAATATATTTGGTAGAGTTACAAAGACAATTGATAGGTGTTAATTTAAAAATCTTCCTCGTGATATAATTTTAACTTATGATATTTATCCAAAAATGTATAGATGATGTTTGGGATGCTTCATAAGATTTTGGGTACATCGGGTATGTTTATCCCTATATGGCCTAAGATGGCTTGGAACATAAAAGATTATCATTGATGGCTTTTCATAGTTGATATATCTTACTTAGTTTATGCTTAAACACTCATCTTTAATGGATATGCGATCTCTAATTGACATTGTAATTATCTTTATAGTTTGTTGGACACCATTTGTTATGTCCTCATGAAGGATCCACTTATATCGAGAGTTCCTTACATGTGATGAGGAACATTATACAACATGGAGAAGCACATTAAACCTTATATGGAATGTGGTAGCATGAATATTGTTTAGAGGTTTGGATATGGATTAGGGATGTCTGGGGATTCTACAATATTGTTATATGAATAGCCAACTCAATAGAGTGCATTTCTTAGGAAGAAGGAGTCCATGGATGCTTGTGATGGAGGCATGTGGACTTGAACTACATAGTTAAAACACCTTGGATTCAATATTATGCATGATATCACCTTCGAGTATGAAATATGTATTTTAAAATGTATCTTCTCACTTGTGTTGGTGTACAAGCGCTCATTGTAGGTTTTATATAAGTGTTAAGCCCCACATTGTATTGTTTTTCTCCCTTGCAACACATAAAAATAGAGGAAACATTCATATATGCTCACTCACTCACTCACTTCTATTTACTTTTGTGAATAGACGTGATCTAGAAAATATTGTGCACTATCCTCTCTCCCACTATTTAGTTATTATGGTGTCTTGATTTTCTTGGAGTCCCTTGGAGAATCTTGTAGATTTATGTTCAGGGATTATCCTTTATATATTGGAGATTAGGGTTTTGAGATAAAACTCTTGAGTGTAATTGAAATGAAAAAAATAGGAGATGGCATTATTCCTTGTAGGATTTGTTGTAGTGATTCCTAAATAATGTATCTTATTAGGTACAATGGTTTTGTTCATTTTCCTTGGCAAATATTTGGAGAGGTGAATGGATTTGTACTATCCTTTAGAGAAGGTTATGATATGTACATGTACCCCATCATAAGCATATTAAATAAGATTCCAACTATCCAAAACCAATGTAATTCTCATATTTAATTTTCAGATGTAGATGTTTTTAAAGCATTATTATTTACAACCATATATATCCTATTGATTTAAAATATGTATAAGGGCAATTATTAAGCGATTTGATTACTAAGTGAAGAATATTAGATGATATTTTTTTTTATAATTTCACGGTAATGTTGTTGTATTATTGTTACCTTTGTAAAATAGTACTTTTATATTTGATTATTGGCTAATAATTTCTCCAAAAAGCTATTAAACTTATTCCCTTGGTTTGCTATCATTTCTCATTAAATTGATGCTAATCTTGTTTGTTTGGAAGTGAAATATTATATTAGTTACATCATTGTTTTGTACCCTATTTTAGAACGTTGCGAAGGCTAAAATTTGACAAGGCTAAGATGAAACAAACATTTTAGGTTTAGGGTGAAATTTTGTTTTGCATTTAATTTTTGAATTTTCAGCATTATCCATAGGAATTTCACCCCACATCTCATGGATGTTATATTATATCCCATAAGTTATTTTTTAGAGTAGTGGAATCGGCTAATAAAATGTTTTTGAGGAATAAAGGTTGATGTAGGGAAAAGACAAACCTCTTTGTTTTTCACGTTTTATTTCTTCGAAGTCCTAAAAATCCTTAATATTGCACTGCATCCTCTTTCTTTATTAAAATCAATGTAGGTCACATGAAATTTAAGTATGTTGTAGTTGATCATATTTCCTATCTTCATATTACATCTCTCTAATTTTCACATTCCATGGGGATTGTCATTTGATCTCTTTCTAACTTTTTTGGTTTTCCTTATTTAATTGATCTATGGAAAAATTCATTGGTCCTCTAGTTATTTATCTCATTTTAAAATCAAATATTCTCCTCACTCATTTCTATATGTTCTCAATTATGAACTATAATATAACATTCTCCAAGTGATCCCATAAGTAGTTACCACAGAGGCCATCCTTTATAAATTTCATAGTAATATTCTATTCCATAATGAGGAGAATTGTCACTATATTACTGTGATCCCCATCCTTTTTCTAGGGAATTAATTCAACTAATTCATCTGTTCTTCCTCCTTGGAAAACTATTCAACAAGCATGAATCAATCTTAATCTCATAACTAGAAAATGGAATATTCCTTCCACATGTGCCCCCATTCATTGAATAAGAAAATTATTTATTGGTCAATAAAACCAATGGATCCTAGTTGCGTCATGGTGTATCAATGGTCTTGATAATAATTTGTTAGTCATTCATTGAATTATACATATTTTGGATTCTTACAAAAATAAAGATATTATGGCTTTTTAATGTAATAAATGAAACATAGATCTCATGGGGTAACTTTAATGATATCCTCCCCGTGACCATAATATTAATGTAATAATGGATAGGTTAAGGATATATTTTATTTAGGAAGTCATCATCATCACATCGTGAGTTATGAATGGATATTAGATTCAGATGTATGAGAGGAGTTCTCCAACACTTTTTGATGTGTTCAAGGGAATTATGTTTATGTTAATTTCTTAAGGTATTTGTAGGCTAAATAAATTTAGAAATTCTAAACTAATTAGCCTTCTATTTTGCATGAGTTCCCACCTTAGTACGATTGAAAGTTATATGTGAGTAATACCTTGGCAAGGTTACCAATTCAACCAATTGACAAAAAGGAAATATCTCAATGCTAAAGGTTTTAACATTACTAGTTTCCATAGAATTTATTAACACATTCCCTTTCTTGATAGTGGTACAACATCAATAAGGAATGCGGTTTTGCTTAAACCCATGGTTGCAAGCTTTCTAACTAGTTCTTAGAATGTTGTCCAATGTTCTAATAATTATTCAAATATATGTTTAATCATGTCATCTTAATATAATATACATAGTTTTTGAAAGGTAATTATATTCTCTATCTCTCCATATAATTAGTGGTATAGTGAGTTTGTGGTAATTTCTAAATGTTCACATGATTAAATACATTTTATTGGGACAATATTTAATGATTTGGAAATGTTGGATAAAATGGGGTGTTAAAATTCACATAAATAGCTTCTCTTGGGGCTATCAATTTTTGTGTCACAATATATGTTCAAGGTTAATAACATTAGTTTCTCTATGAGAATCAGAAAACTACTGAGGTAGGGATTGGGACCATGCCTAGTAGTACGAATCTTACTTAGACACATTTACACTTTTTAAAGGTTCACCTTGGGTTCTAGCTTGATTCCTTTCAAATTTAATTTAAAATGGATCTAAATGAGTGAATGATTGTATCACTGAGTATATATAAGTTTAAGAAAGAAATTAATGGAATTTAAATACAATGGTAAAAATAAAAAATGAAACGAAAGATAAAAAGAAATGAAAATAAAAATAAGGCCGAAGAGAAAATAATAAGGATTGCGAAGTGTAAGTGCATTATTACCTCTCCTACGTCTCACCTTGTGTGTGTTCATATACTTTCATTCTCGGAGGAATTTTTCTAACCAAGAGAAGAGGATGCATCAACAACGTTTTTCCATTTATGTTTCCAAGGTAAAATATTAAGGCTCATTTTGACTGATTATTATGTTTGGGGTTGTTATAAAGGCTTCACCTTTTTAACTAATATCTAATCACAATGCTTTATAAATGGGGGTTTACATTTATGATAACAAAGTCAATATATTTTAAGTATTCATGGGCAAATTTAGAGTATTAGTGGTTTATAAGTATTTGGTGGATATAAAATGAATATGTTTTATTAGAAAGATGTATAAGAGTGAGACTAAAAAATAAATTTGAGTTATTTATAAATTGTAAAATTATGCACATTTTTTAATATTCTATGAATGTACATGATATGTAAAATGTTCACTAGTGAAGAACTATGGTGATTTTGTATTTCTTTTGAATGCATAATTCAAAACTATATTCAACTCTTTATTGCTAAGCATGTATATTTTGGAATATAGTTTCTAGATTTTTAATTTAATCATCAATAACTATTAAGTAGATGATAGATATTTAGCCTCCACAAAATATTCTAGAATATTCACATAAATCAAAGGTTGAAATTTATCTCCAAATTTGTTATACTCTTTTTGTCCTAATTAAATTGATTAATTGAAAAAAATGTCATATGAACAAGTTTCATATAATGTGAGTTATGGTTTATTGGACATATGGTATTGATAAGACATGGTATTGTAACAACGCCTCTTATATATTGAGGGCCTCCATGGGAAAGTGAGAGTAAATCTTCTTGGTTAAGAATCTTGTTTCATGTTTTTCTAAATGTATACATGTTTAACTTATATATTATTTTTTTTATAATTAATAAATATAATAATAATAAAATAATTTAAAATAAACTTATAATCAAGTCTTTAAAATGGACCTCGCTAGAGGTTTTGAAATGTCTACTATAACATTTAAATATGTGTTATCAATGAATAATGTTTTTAAAATTTTAACAAAACAAAATATATAATAAAATAAGTGTTTTAATACTCATTATAAATGGATACATATCCATATGTTGACAAATTATTTAATATTTAATATTTGATTATTTATTTATTATATTAAAAGTAATAAATTATTCACAAAAATATAGAATCGCGATTTTGCATATTTAAATTGAAATTTATGAAAAGCAAGCTTATTTAAAAAAAAAATTATGTTTTAATCTATAAACACAACTTTCCAAAATGTGATATCATGGTTGTTCCAATGCAAACCACAGGTACCTCTCATTATGTTAGGTTCAAACATTATGTTAACGGTCAAAATGGTATGTTAATGGTTTTCCAAACATTAATTAGAACATCCACTCATAAATTAGAAGGCATGCACCACTCATTAATTAGAAGGCGTGCAATGGTAAGAGAGAAATAATCGTAATGTAATTTGCATATATATATATAGGTTCAAGCAACTATATATTTTTAATAAATAAATTTGAATTTAAAATTCAAAACATTTGAAATTAATTAATCTAACTAATTGGATAATTTATTAATTTTATTCCTGGAAATAAAAAAAACTAAGGTTTATCTTAATAATTATTAAAACCATAAACGGCCTTTGCAAAGTTACATACAACCATACAAAGAAGACCAGCACCATAAACCTCTCCTATCACTCATAAATATCCTTTCATAATTTTAATTGTATGTTCTTTATTTATCGAATTCATCGCATCTCTATGTTGCACATTTCGTTGTAAACGACATTAAATTCAGCTCTTTTATGTAACTCATACGTTAACACTCCTAATTTGTGCGTTATTTATTTATCAAAATCCTTACCACCTTCCTTTCCAATCTCTATGTTGCACATTTACTTAAAGACAACATTGAATTATGAAACTAAACTATCGGTATTGACCTTTAAATGTAGGCATTTACCTTCCGTAATGCTATACTTCCTGCTTTCCGACTTTGTCATTATTCATTTTTTTTTTCAATTATATGGTTATCTCCTCCACTTCTGTTGATGAAAAACATATAAATTAATAACTTGTGTGAAAGCTTCACTCATCTACATTGTTGGTGGAAGTATGACTAGCCAAAGGCAAAGTCAACGCTAATTCGATGTTTAAGAAAATGGTTATTGAGTCTCATTACATTCCAAGTTATGTCAGTTAAATCAGACTATTTAAAACTATTATTTAGAACTATTATCCAAATGTACACATACATGAACCATTATTTAGAACTATTATCCAAACGTACACACTGATATAATTAGAATTAGAAGTTCCAAACGAATTCATACTTATTTTCATAGTTTTAATTTAGAAAGCATATGTAGAAACATATTTTCTCTAAATTACAAATAATATAATTGATAAGTTCATAATTGCAGCTATATGTGCACATATAAGATAACAAGAATTTGTCATCCAAAGGTTCGGATTAGATTGTGCATATATATTTCAAAGAAATTTGTCCTCCAAAGGTTCGGATTAGATTGTGCATATATATTTCAAAGTGTTTTGGTTGATGAATAGCTTCAAAGTACTGGGCAAATCGTTTCCGAAGGTTTGTGCATGGAGTTTTCATCTCATTCTCGACATGAGCGAAATAGCATTGAAAATTTTGAACGATATGGACCGTATCCTAGTTTTATTTAGAATGCTTCTCACTTTATTAACGCTCCGTTGAAAGAAAGGCGTCTCCCGCGATTAAAACTTTTTTTAAAAGGCATATATGTTGACATTTCAGATAAAAACGAACAAAGATAATTGGCTAAACAATTTGTTGCGGAAACGCCTGTTAAGCTTGAGATTGAAGTACGGGAGCCGCAGGTAGTTTAGTTAATTTTTTTTTAGGTCGATTTGGTTGGAAATAAGGATATAATCGTGCTTCCTTTGTTATCTCAGTGTTCAATAAAAGTCCGAACCAAATGAAAATTCCAAACAAAATTAAATTTCATGACAAGTTATCGCAGGGATTTGGTGCTACGTGGATATTATACAAGGCATATGCCATGAGATTAGGCCGTCACTGTTTGAAAGCGAAAACTAGTGTTACTACCATTTCAGGAAAAGGACGTGGTTTTGAATTTATGCGGCAAAGTCAACGCTATTGATATGTCTTCACAATTTTACGAGTCCAGTGCTATCACGGTAAATTCATTAGCAATTTAAATGCAGAAGCTAAGCCAGCTTCAATGGAGTGATGGTACTCACGTTTTATTCAAGGCCTAACAACAAGATTGTTGGCCACGCTATTCGTTACCAATTTAAATGCAGAAGCTAAGCCGCTGCTTTAAAACGAAGCAAACCTCAAATGGAGTGACGGAAGTCACGTTTTATTGAGATTTAAAAAGAAGCTTGTTTTTTTTGACAGCAACGGTTATGGGATTTTCATTAGCTATCTGGCAAAAAACCATAAATTCGGTTACAAAAGATGAAACTGGTTTCCTGGCATCTCTCCAACCAGCTGAACATGATACATACGCTTGTGAATCGCCTCTTTTTACAGTTTTTCACATGAACTTTTGCTGCTGATTTCCCAAGCTTATGAATGCATACGAACTGATTTAACAGAAGACAGAAAAACATAGAAAATTTTAGGGAATTGGTTCCCAAGAGATTTCATTATCTCTGAGAATAGATCCAACGCCTAGCTGGGCTGCCTTATTTGCTTCTACATCTGCTTCTTTGTTGTTGTTTCTCAGGATATGGAAGAATTCCAGATTTAGGAGCTTTGTCATGCCTTTAATTCTTGAAATTGTTCTTGCAAGTCGAAGATCTGCCAAATTAGTATTGGACACCATTGCATTGATAATGACTTGGGAATCGCCGAAAACAATTGCTTCTGTGTGCCCCAGTTCTTTAAGCGTTTTGATCCCTTGAAACAGGGCCATGACTTCAGCTTGGATGCTTGAGGTGTGGCCCAGTCCCCATGCAAACCTGTGGATGGATGCTTCTTTTGGATTTATAATTAATCCTCCTGCTCCAGCCATTCCTGGATTTCCCTTGGCTGCCCCGTCAAAGAAAAGAGAGGGGAGTGTTTGCTTGGACAACCAAGCTTGAAATTCTTCATCATTTTTTCTGATTTGCCAATCTTTGAGGCCTATAGGTGATATATTCGATTTTTGGAAATTGAGATTGAGGGCTGCTCCAAACTCAATGTGATTTATGTCATCTTTTTTATCTCTTAGCCACTCATTTAACTGACCTTTTACTGTGTTTGCAACTAGCTTGTAGTTCTGTTCCTTATCTCTGAAGATCCTTCTGTTCCTCTCCAACCATATTTGCCAGCTGATGAACTTGGGCAGAGCGGTCCATGTTGCTTTTACAATTTTGTTTTTTGGCCTTGGGCCTGGATACCTGGCCAGCCACCCAGCAAACAAATCCGGGACTGAGTGGGGGAAGATGGGCATAGATTTCGATGTTCCAAGGAGCTCATGCCAGACTAGGCCTGTAAATTTGCATTCCAGTGAGAGGTGCACAGCAGATTCCAGATTCTCTTTGCATAGAGTACATCTTGATGGTCCTAGAAATCCCCTTTTCTAGAGCCTGTCATCTGTAAGGATTTTTTGGTGGCATAGCAGCCAGCAGAAAAAATCGATCTTTGGAATGGTGGGGAAATTCCAAATACCAGTCCAGGGCGCCGGGTTAGGAGGAACGTGGGGTCTCTCCGTGATTTTGGCATAGCCCTGAGCCACCGAGTACCCAATCTGTTTCGTTCCCCAGCCTCTCGAGTCTTTTCTTCTTGCGTGTAGTGGCGCAGCTCCATGTAGCATCTGAAGCAGCGTATCATAGTCAGACTGCCACGCAGATGGCACATTGATCATTTTCCAGCTAGCCCAGCTGTCTCCACTCCAAGTCGATATGTCCCATAGCGTTTTAAAATTTGCTTCATCCATCCACGCCTTCAGCTCGTCCCTAAGGCTCGAATTCACCAGTGGAGGCCTGTTCATTATGTTGTCATCCCATATCCTGATGTGTTTGCCATTTCCTGGTATCCAGTAAGCATTGTCTCTTATTAGTGGCCCAATTTTAAAAATTAGATTTCTGAGGGGGGATCTAATTTGGTCTTTGGGCTGCTCCAAGCACCGTAGCCTCTGACCTCTGAAATATTTCCTCCACAGTACCAGCTGAACCCATCCTGGCTTTGGAGCTATGATCTTCCAAATCAGTTTGGCTCCCATTGCTAAATTCTGAGTGCTTAGATTTTTAAAGTTTAATCCTCCCTCCTGTAGCGGCCTGGAGACTATTTCCCAGTTCACTAGAGAAATTCTCTTCTCATTATGCTTACCTCCTTTCCAGAGAAATTTCCTGATTAACTCCTCCATCCTCTTAATAATTCCCATTGGCGCCAAAAGAACAGAGAAATTAAATAGCGGCAGGCTGCTTAGCACAGATTTGATGAGCACTGATTTTCCGGCAATGTTGAGCCAGGAGGATCCCTAGGCTTGCATTTTTGTTTTGAATTTTTCTATCTGGGGATGCCAATCCTTGCTCATAGCCCTCTTATGGAAGATGGGCAGCCCAAGGTATTTAAAGGATGTCCAGGATGCTGAAGCTGCAAAGCCTAGACATCTGGCTATGGAATTTGCAGCAGCGACTGAGATATTCCAGCAATAAACATGGCACTTACCTCTGTTTAGTTCACTGCCCGATGCTTGACAGTACTCTTCCAGCAATTCTTTGAATTTGCTTGCAGACAGTTGAGATGCAGCCCCTAGAAGCAAAGTATCATCTGCAAAGAGGGCGTGATTGATGCTTTTGACCCCTCTTGCTATGCACAGGCCAACTATCTCTTGATCTTGTTGCTTCTTGTTTAAATAAAAACTGAGGACTGAGGCCTGCAACACAAAGAGGAGGGGTGAAAGGGGGCACCCCTGCCTCAGCCCTCTAGATGCTTTGAAGAAGTCGGCAGCCCTGCCATTCACTAAAGGTGCAATCCAGGGTTCGGAGATACATGCTCTGATCCACTTGATAAATTTTTTACCAAAGCCAAGTTTGTGCATTACATCAAACAGAAAACTATGTCTTACACGATCAAATGCATTAGCTAGGTCGAGTTTGATGACCATACCTTTTTCTTTTCGATGAAGACTGGAGTGGATCACCTCTTGGACCAAGATGAAATTATCTACCAGCTGCCTGCCATGTATAAAGCCACCTTGGTTCTCCGGGATGACTTTAGGGAGGATTTTCTTCAATCTGTTTGCTATGACCTTGGTAATCACTTTGTATCCAATGTTACATAAGGATATAGGGCGAAATCTATTAAATGAGTTAGCACCTTTTTCTTTAGGAATGAGAGCGAGGAATGTTGAGTTTGTGCTGCCTCCAATTTTTTGGCACTCTTGCGACTTCTGGATCATTTTCAAGAGCTCCTTCTCAACTATCTGCCAACATGTTTGAAGAAATCTGGGCGTGAATCCATCTGGACCCGGGGCTTTGTCAGGTTCCATTGCAAAGAGGGCTTCTTTAACTTCGTTTTTGGTGATTTTATCTTCAAGAGCCTGGTTCATTTTAGCAGTGATGAGGTTGGGGACAACATCTATCAGGTTATCGTTTTGGCTGGTCTCCACGCCTTCAGTATACATCTTCTCAAAGTGGTCTGACGCTGCCCTCTTAATGCTAGCAAAGTCTTGTAGAGTGCAGTCATCTTTTTTAATTTTTGATATAGAATTTCGGCATTTCCTGGCTTGAGCCTGCTTGTGGAAAAAGGAAGAATTTCGATCCCCAGCCTTGAGCCATAAACTCCTTGATTTGAGCCTCCAGAATTCTTCTTCTTCCAGGCAGGCCTTATGAAATTTTTGTTGCAGCTGATATTCCTTGTCTAGCTCTTCTTTGGTGATTTCGGCAACTTCTAGATGGAGGTGTTGTTTTTCCAGATCGCTTTGAATTTTTTTTCTGTCCACAGCGGGGTTGGGCAAGGTCTTAACCCAGCCTTTCAGCATCACTTTAACTCTGCGCAGTTTTTCCTCCCATACAAAGAAAGGAGATCCCTTGACTGGCTCTTTCCAGCAATCTCTGACCTTTAGCATGAAATCTTTCTCTTTAGTCCATAGAGAACTAAATCTGAAAGGTATAGGTCCTAGATCCTTAGGAGTTAACAGTTCTAGGCTGATGGGCTTGTGATCTGAGACACTACTATGAAGAATACGCATTCTAGTCTCTAAACCAAGAAGCAGGAAGGAGCTTTGAACAAAAAATCTATCAAGTCTTGCCGCTATATGTCCCGGTCCCACTCTCTTGTTTGACCAAGTGAACTTGCCTGTGACTGGTTTTATATCTAGCAGATCCCAGTCTTGCATGAGGTCTTCTGCCCATTCTCTTGCTGGATCCCTGACTATGCTCCCTCCTCTTTTTTCTGATGCGAGGAGGGTGAGATTTAGATCTCCAACTATAATTATGTTTTCCAGATTTTCTAAATCTGCCAGACTTTTGATGGAGTCCCAACAGTTTTTTTTCTCACCTGCATTGTTAGGAGCATACACATTGAACAGACAAATAATCTCCTTTGATTCTAAATGCTGCATTTTTAAAAAGATCCAATGGGTATTCAGGGACTCAGAGATTAATGAAAACTTATTTGTGTTCCAGAGCGACCCAAGTCCTCCCGATGCTCCACGGGCAGAGATTGCATGCGCTCCACTTTTATTCCAATTTTTTTTGCTTACTTGGAGGAAAGCTGAGTCCTCCAATTTGGTCTCCTGGATGAGGAGGATATCTGGGGCTTCCAATCTTATTAGACTATGCATTGCTTCTTCCTTAGCTGTGGTGCCCATTCCCCTACAATTCCAGGAGACTATCTTCATCATTTATTTTTGCCTTGGTGGGCTCCCTTAGAGCCCTGGGATTGGATCCTAGTCATCTTCGGGGTTTTTGCTAGAAGCTTCTCTAGCATTGGTTGGCTGCCCTGGAGCTTGTCCTTATAGGTTTCTTGTTCTCTCTTTTCCTTTGCAGACTTGCGTCCTCTTGTAGATCTTCTAGGAGAGGACTGGGATTCACCGATTTCACCTTCTTCCTCCGATTCCTCGGACTCTTGGGTTTCCTCCTCTTCTTCTGAAGCCTTCTCTTTGGATCTCTCTGGAATACTTTTGATGGAGGGGGAGGCTTTAGAGGGAGAGGCCTCCTTTGGAACTTCTGTCTCCTGGGTGTTCATGATTTCAGATCCGAGGATTTCGAACTTATTCCCTTGGCTTTCCCTGGATGGTTTCTGAGCAGGACCCTCTTGAGGGGTTTTGGCATTTCCGTTTGCGTTCTTCCTGTGAGATGTTTTGGATCACTTTGCCTGGTTCCATCCATCTTCCTTCCCTTTTTCTTCCACCCCTTTGGACGGGCAGTCTCTGGCAAAGTGTCCGTAGACGTGGCACTTTCGGCATTTGAACGGCAGTTGCTCATAATCTAGTTTTTGAATATGGGTCCAGGGACCTACAACTATTTTGATGGCTTTTGGTAGTCCAACCTCCAGATCTACCTCAACACAGATTCTGGCGCAATCATACTGGTCCTTGTTGTTGGCCTTGTCTATAAATTTTCCAAGGGTATTTCCTATATGCTTCAGAGACTCCCAGTTCCAACAGTGGACTGGAAGATTGGGGAGTCTCACCCACACAGGGACCGCTGTAGGTACATCCACTGCCGGATCAAATTCTGGCATCCATTTATTTAAGTACAGCCCTTGGGGGCCCATGAAGTAGGGGCCATTCCTGAAAATAAGATCTTTGTCCTCTTTTGCAGTAAATTCAAACAAAAAATATCCTCTCCCGAGGAAGTAAGAGGTTACCTTGTTTTTTATCAAAGGTGCCCAGTTCCTGGCAACCCAGTTCTCGGTAGACTTCGGGGAAGGCCAAAGGCCTGTAAACTGACCAACCAATGCCCGATCTGCCAATGACAAAGCTACTTGGATCGGTCCTTCTGGCGGAAGGGCGATCTCTAGGATATCTTCGAGCTTTTTCACAAATTTTGCTGCTTCCATGCATTTCTTCTTGGGTAGAGAGGCCAGTAGGGTTTTGAAGGCCTCAGCGGCGGAAGGTGAAGGAGGAGAGGGAGTCGACTCCTCCATGGAGGGCCAACAGATCCAGCCAGGGCAGCCGCAGTCTGCAGAAGAACCCTCAGCGGACTCCCTCACAGGCTCAGAATGCGCGAAGTGCGGGGGTGCTCGCAGGCTCAGATCACGCAGTATGCGGACCTCGCAGGTTGCAGAGTGCTCTTTACACACAATTTTATTGAAGACTAACCAAATTAGATTTAACAAGAAGCTTGTTGGCAAAATAATGCGGATAACTCACAGCTAGGCCTTGTTCACGTGTTAAACGATTCATTATAAAGAAATCTCTCTATAGGGTGTGCGTAGTTTAAGGGATCCTACTTAGCCTTCTGCTTATATATACCATTCTTCAACAGGTCTCCCATGAAATGTTCAGTTCCTCTCTAGCTGCCTATTTTTTTGCAGTACTTCCAATATTCTTGAAAAGATCACCTCTATCTAGAGCGGTTTCTATATGATCTGTGATGTCTAACTGTCAGAAACTAGCCATTAACGTTTTGTTTCTTGCATCACTCCATCTCTTTTCTCTACAACCTACCCACTGTGTAAGTACGATATCTCAAGGCCATGCTAAATTAAATAGTGGATCATCTCGAAAACTGAACGATGTAGCAGCCAGAGTTATAGTTGTAGCCAAGGAGAAGGCCAATGGCAATTTTATAACAGTTCAGGATGCTATCTGTCACGCCCCTACACTAGCGGTACTCTTCCAACCGCACTATAGCAAGGTGTGGCACTAGCAACCGTTTTCTTTTCAAGAATACTTATGATTGTAGACTACGCCTAACATTCCATACTTAGTTTATTTTTCATTACCAAGTATTATATTTGTCCTTTATACAATGAAAGCCCATAACATTCACATAAACAACATTATACAATAAAAATGCACAACAATATAAAGGGAGGGGAAATTCCCTGCAATATGAGTCTGCCCAATCAATATATATAATCTTCTTTTATAAGTACAAGTTAAATCTTGGGAAACCCCAAATTTACACTAAGCCAAATTTCCAACTTCGACAAACTCGGTTGCCTAGCTCACTGGCGCCTCTACACGGTTGTCGCACGACTCATCAACTCTTCGTTCGCCTCGTTGCACATCTTCACCCGAATCACTCTTCGTTTGGTCAGAAAACGTCCAAATTGTGCTATCCTACTCGACCTTCGTTCTGTGGGCCACACGTAGTCCTGCCTCCCCGACTCTTCGTTCACGACCTTCGGTTCCAACCTTCATTTCAACTCATTCACCCGAAGAACTTCACCCGGGTCGTTCGACGACCTCACCTGGCTCGACCGAACGACTTCACTTGGGTCGCTTGACAACCTCACCCGGCTCGCATGAACGACTTCACCCGAGTCACCCGATGACCTCGCCCGGTTTTCCCAAACGACTTCACCCAGGTCACCCGACGACCTCACCCAGCTCGCCTGAATGACTTCACTCGGGTCGCCCGACGACCTCACCCGACTCACCCGAATGACTTCACCCGGGTCTCCTGACGACCTCACCCGGCTCGCCCGAACGACCTCACCCAGTTCGCCCGAACGAACTCGCCCAAGTTTCCTGCCCGACGACCTCGCCTAAGTTCTGCCTGAACGACCTCGCCCGAGTTCTGCCCGACGACCTCACCTGAGTTCTACCCGATGACCTCGCCTGAGTTTCTCACCCGATGACCTCGCACGAGTTTTTCACCCGCTGACCTCGCACGAGTTTTTCTGAATGACTTGCCCGAAGTGCAGGCACATCTCCTGCGCCCTTCACACTTCTACACCTATGTCCAACTTTGCACTCCAACCAACTCGTAGAAGAACTGCATGGTGGAACGATGGCTTGTCTCCAAAAACTGTTCGTCTATGTATATGAGTGGGTGGCGGGTTGTGTCACCCATCCAACCCATGCCACATGCCCAACAGACTCATTCATGTTGTGGTGTCTCACCCAAGAGGAGGGTCGGCCCATCCAACTCATGGGACCGCCCCTTAATGCTCGCCCAATGCTTATATGAACTCATCCAAGGCTTGTTCAACCTCATTTCGCACATGCTCCTCGCACGCACTTCGCACGGTGAAGGTGACCCGGACCGCAGGTCCTTACACTATCAATGCAGTTCCAGCGAACAATGTGAACCTGATCTTAATTCTTATCAAGCCTGGTATTTACAAGTGAGTAACAAATGAACCCGCCTCGTTTCATATGGGTCTTAGCGCCTTTTGTTCTCCGTTTTATGCCTATGATCCATTGAGAAATTCAAGTATAGAAAATGGGTTTATTTGGCCTATTCTGGAGGGAAAGGCATGTAGGAATTTCACTTTTTTTGGTGCATAGATGCCGGATCAATTTTGGAAAACTATTTGTCATCAAAAATTTTCTAAAGATCAATATAATCTTTGATAGAATATTATAGTTATAGATTAAATTATTTGCAGAGAAGTGATTTTTAGGATGGGAAAATGAAATGTGAGTGCCTTAATGTGAACAGGGAGAAGGTGACGATTCCTGCAGAGAAACCATTCATAACTCTGAGTGGCTCTGGCGGTAACAACACCGTCATCACTTGGAATGACAGTGCGAAATCGAGTGGGGGTACATATTACTGCACAACGGTGTCTGTGTTTGCTTCAGATTTCACGGCTAGATATATTACAATCCAAGTATTTGGTTATTAAGCCACAATATAATTTATGATGTCATAGTCATGAAAGTTGAGATTATTGAAAAGTATAGAGCAGTGGCGCAGAATTCATATGGCCCGGGCGATCAGGCTGTGGCGCTGAGGATTTCGGGAGATCGCTGTTCATTTTACGGATGTCACCTTCTTGGTTACCAAGACACTATCCTGGATGACAACGACAAGCATTACTTTAGTGACTATTTCATTGAAGGTGCAGTCGATTTCATATGCGATGATGGACAACCTCTCTATGAGGTAAACTAAATACAAATAATCCATTTTCATTGTATTTTCTGTTATACGGTTCACAAACGATAAACAATGCTGGCAGTTGCTTATTCGCAGAGATGCCATCAACATACTAGCCCTCAGTTAAATGGCGCTATTACAGCTCAGAGTAGATCCTCTCCGAGTGAAGACACAAGCTTCACCTTTCTAAATTGAAAGATTATAGGGATTGGTTTAATGTACCTCGGTAGGGCTTGGGGATGTTACTCAAGAGTAGTATTCGCTTACACTTACATTGCTGACATTATCTTTCAAGCGGGATGGGATGATTGGAAGGATCCCACAAGAGATTCGTAAGTTACTGTTTTCCATTTCAGCAAATAAAATGCACACTTCTATGAGTGAGCTACAAGACTCCTGTTCTAATAATGTAATTGTTTTTAATTGTCTATGTGTAGGTCTGTGGTTTATGGACTGTACAAATGTTCTGGACCTGGTGCAACTAATAAAGGAAGAGTTTCATGGTCGCGTGAACTAAGTGACATGGAGGCTGCACTGTTTTTGAGTAAGAGTTTCATTAATGGGGAGAATTGGATCAGAAATTAACCATATAGTTGTTGGAAAACATTGATAAATCCAACCACTAACATTAAATGCAGAACCTAGCGTCTTCTGGAGAAGTCGGCGGAAGTCTCAAGAGTTGGATAGCTTCCTGGAGAAGCCACCACCCCACCGACTCCAGAAAGTTATCTGCTATGTATAAATACTTGTTCAGCCATTGAATGAAGATAAGTTCTGATTTTTGTGTGTTCATTTCTGAGTTCTACGCTCTCTGATTTGGTATCGGAGCTCAGGTGAGGCGAGAGTGTGAGATCACTATTGCATAGTGTCTCTGTTGCAGAGTGATCAGTGTCTGTTGCAGAGTGTCGGTGTAGAAGAATGCCATGAGAAGCCTGCCTGTGAGAGCCAGTCAGGAAGCTGAGTGAGGAAGCTAAAGAGGAGGATCAGGCGCAAGGGCTGGAGCTTATTGCGCAAAGACTGGAGTGTCAGGGAACAACGCTATGTGAAGAGAGATTCTATTCTACTGCTATCAGAGAGGAACCCGAAGGAGGAGGCCTACAATTAATCTTGTGCCCAAATCAGTCAAGTAGTTTTCATTTACACAAGTGGAACTCTTGGTCGAGTACTTACGCAGTCTCTGAACTTATCCAAAAAGGTGTTTTTTTTTACGTTTGCTAAATATTAAGGTGTTTGTTTTTAATGGTTTGGTCAATTGCATTATGCTTTTTAATGCTATTTTGAGATCTCTTACAAGACTTGCTTATGTGAAATACTTGAACTACTGCATACTGATGTATGTGGTCCAATGCAAACTAAGTCACTTGGTGGAGCATATTACTTCCTTATATTTATTGATGATAGCAATAGATACACCTGGGTATATTTTATAAGAAACAAAAGTGACGTGTTTGAATACTTTAAGGAATTCAAGAGTATGGTTGAAAAGCAAACAGGAAAGAGCATTAAAATTATTCGATCTGATAAAGGTGGTGAATACACTTCAGGAGCTTTTATCAAATATTGCAAACAAAATGGAATTATGCAACAATTTACAGTACCACATACACCTCAACAAAATGGAGTAGCTGAGATAAAGAATAGAAAATTAGTTGAATGTGCTCGAAGTATGTTAAAAAGTAAATGACTTTCTAATAGTTTTTGGGCTGAAGCCATTAACACAACCGTATATCTTAAAAATAGAAGCTCTACTAAGTATCTTGAGCACAAAACACCATTTGAAGCAATTTATGGTTTTAAACCTAAAGTTATTCATTTAAAGATATTTGGATGCAATGCCTTTGCTCATATTCCTAAAGAGGATAGGAGAAAGTTAGATGCCAAAGTCATCAAATGTATTTTTATTGGATATTGCACTGATAAAAAAGCATATAAAATGTATGATCCAAGTACTCACAAGATCTTTACAAGTAGAGATGTTATATTTCATGAGCATGTAGATAAACAAATAAAAGAATATGAACATAATACATGACAGTCTTCTTATGAAAGATTTAAGGAAGAATAAGAAGTTGTGGAATCAACTCAAGAACCAAAACACAAGGACATTCCAAAAAACACATCAAGGAATCAAAGTCCACAAAGAAATGAAGGCACTCCACAGAGAGGAAAAGAAGAAGGTACTCCACAAAGTAAAGAACCTCTAAGAAGGTCAATACGACAAATTCAACCCCCCATCAAGTATAAAGATTATGCTTTAATGTCTCAAGTAATCAATGTTTTTGAGCCCTTAAATTATGAACAAGCCAAAAATCATAAAGAATGGATGGAAGCTATGAAAGAAGAATATGATTTTATAATGAAAAATGAAACTTGGGAATTAACAAAATTACCTAAAAATAAAGTCCCTATAGGATCAAAATGGTTGTACAAGACAAAATTTAATGCAGATGGTAGCATAGACAAGTATAAGGCAAGATTGGTTGCAAAAGGTTATTCACAAAAATAATGTATAGATTATGAAGACACCTTTGCTCTAGTTGCAAAAATTAATACAATCAGAATAATGATAGCATTGGCAACTAAATATGATTGGACGCTACATCAATTAGATGTAAAGTAAGCTTTTCTAAATGGTGACTTAAAAGAAGAGATTTATCTTGTTCAACCAGAAGGATTTGTAAAAAAGGGTCAAGAATATCTTGTATGCAAATTAAAAAAGGCCTTATATGGACTAAAACAGTCCCCGAGATATTG
The DNA here is from genome assembly GCA_031772625.1 of Pinus tabuliformis. Lineage (NCBI taxonomy): Eukaryota > Viridiplantae > Streptophyta > Pinopsida > Pinales > Pinaceae > Pinus > Pinus tabuliformis. The sequence continues at coordinate 340,022,068 of CM062818.1, read as the reverse complement.
GTATGAGAAAATTGACAAATTCTTCTTTCAGCAAGGATTTGAAAAGAGTAAAAATGATTCTAATTTGTATGTCAAAACAGACAGAAATAGGGATATAGTATTACTTTCAATATATGTTGATGATCTAATAATAATAGGGAGTGCTGATAAATTAATCACAGATATAAAAATGAAGCTATCACAGGAATTCGAGATGAAGGATCTTGGTGAGATGCATTATTGTCTAGGTCTTGAAGTATGGAGAAATGATGGAAGAACCTTAATCACACAAAGCAAATATATAAATGAAATACTAAAAATATTTCATATGAATGAATGTAAAGCAGTGAGTACTCCACTAGAACAAAATATCAAATTAAGAAGTGATGATGGAACAAAAGAGGTGAATGGAACATTGTATCGACAATTAGTGGAAAGTCTGAATTATCTCACTACCACCAGACCAGACATTGCTTATGCAATAAGCATACTTAGTCAATTCATGGCTAAGCCTCATGAAAGCCATTGGATAGTTGTAAAAAGAGTCCTTCGATACTTAAAGGGAACTATTAATTTTGGTATTGAAAATACTAATGCTTGTAATGTTGAATTGATAGGTCGTTCTGATTCTGACTGGGCTGGAAATCTAGATGACATGAAATCCACCACTGGATACATCTTCAACATAGGATCGGGAGCTATATCATGGAGTAGTAAGAAATAGGCAACAATTTCCTTGTCATCAACTGAAGCAGAATATAAAGCATTATGTAGTGGCACCTGTGAAGCTATATGGCTCAGAAGAATACTTGAAGATGTTGGTGAAGGTCAACAAGAACCTACAATGATTAGATGTGATAATCAAAGCACCATAAAACTGGGGAACAATCCTGTATGTCATGCAAGGTTAAAGCATATAGACACACAATATCATTTTGTAAGAGAAAATGTCCAATCAAAAGAAATTTCTCTAATATGCTGTAATACAAATGAGAATGTAGCTGACATATTCACTAAGCCTCTTGGGAACGAAAAATTTGAGTTTTGTAGAAGTAAGTTAAGTGTTGTAGAAAATCAAGATTATATTGTAACCCTAGCTAAGACTTAGACTAACAGGCATAACAATTAAGAGTATGCTTACAGTGTCTTATATCTTGTATAGTTGTCATATGGTTGGATTTAAGGGGGAGTGTTAGAAAACATTGATAAATCCAACCACCAACATTAAATGCAGAGCCTAGCATCTTCTGGGGAAGTTGGCGGAAGTCTCAAGAGCTTAATAGCTTCCTGGAGAAGCCACCACCCCACTGACTCCAGAAAGTTCTTTGCTATGTATATATACCTGTTCAGCCATCGAATGAAGATAAGTTCTGAGTTTTGTGTGTTCATTTTTGAGTTCTATGCTTTCTGATTATAGTGTTGAAAGAACTATCAATTTGGCTCCACGAAGTGGCTGAAATATCATCCCACAATTCTCTCTTTTTTGCACAACACCTGGATTGTTCCGGAATGAGAACTTGACATTTAAAAGTGTAGCTGCCTCTCTTGTCTCATGCGATCAAAGACTGCCAAAACGAAACTGGCCCATCAGTCAATGTCTTTGTAGAATTCCTTCAATCGTTTATCTCGGGGTAAAATTGAAATGTGTAGGTACACCCCGGAGAAAAATGCTAATCAATTTGCCTCTTGTTTTTTGGGAATAAATCTTATTTCAGGGACTTCAATTTCGCAATTCAACTTGTTTCCTGAATGCTTGGCCGTTTGTCGACTCATACACTTACAAATTGTGACTCCCTTCATTAATAAGGACTCGAGTTATTCCACTTTGCAAACAAATTTAGTTTGAAGGGCTATGCTAAGTGAAATAGCGTGTACCATGTATGTTCTTAGCAGAATGCAATGGTTGGATCATCTGGTTTACGATTTTGCGTAGTAGGGTATATTTGAACTACACATTTAATCCATCTCAATGATGATGAGGCAAAGATAAATCCTAAATCAGACCTCACTGCACCTCGTGATTTTCTGAGGATCGATTATGGTATGGTCATAGAAAGTAAACCATCAGCCGGATCTAAATACTAGTTAATTACAAAAATAGTTCTGGATGGGTGTGTTAGGGTTGTCAAGTTTGTCTACCAGTTTTCATCATTCGTGGTACGTTCATAGTCTGGTTGTTCACTTTTTCTTCTTATTCATAATAATTTTAGGTCTACCAAGGCCACAATTCTGGTTGTTCACTTTTTCTTCTTATTCATAATAATTTTAGGTCTACCGATGCCACAATTTTGTAGTTAAAGCTATTTCATCCTCATTTTATTAAAAAATCTAATAATTGTAATTTATTTTTGTCAAAATTTTACTTGAATTTCCACTATTTTCTTATTGAAGTTGTAGCTTCTTTGAACCATAATTTTAGCTAAAAAAAATAGCTAAAATTCAAATAAGATTTTGACAAAAATCAAACAAGAATTTTGAAAAATATAAATTATAAGTGTTGAATTTCAAATAAATTAGCATTTGCATCAGATGTTACAAAGAAAACGCCATAAGTCATAAATTCAAGAAGCACCATGAGATATAAAAAATCATTAAATCCCATTGTCAAATTCACGAAGGATCGTGACATATAAAAAATAATTAGGTTCCATTGTCATTCTTTCTGTGTGTTCATAGAAAGTACCATTGTAGGAAAAGAAGGTAGAGAAAGCACACATTTTAATAAAGTTGAAGTGTTCATAGAAAATACCATTGTAGGAAAAGAAAGTAAGTATTTTCCAAAACTTCAGGAACAAGGATTCACTATTTTTCGACCATCAAACTTAATCACAATTATTCAGCCCACAAAGCCTCAAGAATTAAGTCGTGTAAAAAGATACACACATTTTAATAAGGTCGAGGGTTTCACGATCGACCAACTTGGATATTAATTTGGGTATTTTCTAGTATTTTCTAAAACTTCAAGAACAAAGATTGTATGCCTCGATGGCTTCCAATGGCTGGTTTTGTTGGTTCATCACGATGGCCATATCCTTCAATGCATTGTCAACACGGTCTTTGACATTAATAGCTTCACTGAAGCCATAAGATGGCACTAGTGGGATCCTTCTCCCTAAGCTGTATCCCCAAAATTCCAATTACTTTGACTTTTCACAAAGAAATCATGAATAAAATAGCTTTCACTTGGTTTTTAATTATATTTAATCATTTTTTTATTTTAGTACCAATATAGCATAGATATTGTGACAAGGTCATTTATCATTATCAAATAAGTGCTACTCTCTGCCACATAAATTTGCAATTTTTTCTTTACTTAATTATTAGACAAACCCAAGTGATTACAAACGCATTTAGTTCAATTTATTTATGTAGTTATATGAATTGAATTTTTAAATTACAAGTTTATTAGTAAAATTTTACTTTTGACAAGTTAATCAGTAAAATCTTACCTTGACAGGGATGTTTAATATTTAACTTGAAAATAAAATAATTTTTCAAAATATAATTGATTTTTAAAATGAGCTTTTGATTTCTTACTAGTAAAAATAAATGTGTGACGCTTCTCTGTTATCGGTCTTGGTGCAGTAGAAACTGCCTTTTCTACTGCCAAACAATGGAGAAAGTCATTGGAATATTGTGTACAGTATAATACAACTTGCAGGCAATTAGCAATTAGCAAATATCAAATATATTCTGTTAGATTGCTTATCTAATCAAAGGAAGTTGTAAAGTAAAAAAACAAATAAGTGTAATGATGGATTCAATCCGTTGAGAACCAATTTATATTCTATACCTTTTTATAGCTAATTAGGGGATAAAAAATTAGAAACTATATCTTAGAAGTTATCTCTTGGAAAACTCTTAATCGATTCCGTTTGTGATGCACCTCAACTGCCGCATCCCACTCTTCTTCTTGTGATCCTCCATCTTCACAACACCAAACCCACTCCAAATCTTCAAGACGCGAGGCCGTTGATTGACATTCTTCCCTGGTCCTTACCTCTGTCTTCGAATCCACGATTTCCTTCAACAACGCTTCGACACGATCCAACGACTTCGATTTTCCTCTCTTGTTGTTGTTCAGCACCCCCTGTAGAAGACCCAAGGCCTCCACCTTCCCCTGCCTCATCACGCAGATGCTTAGATTACAGGCTTTGTTGTCATCTGGCTCCAATGCCTGTGCTTTCCTGCTTGCAATTATTCATTAACACACCACATTATTCCAATTTCTAACATTGTCATTGAATAACAAAAAGTCAATCATTCAACTTCAATTGAAATCCACCTGTAAACGATTTCTGCAGAACAGTAGTCATGCTGCATCATATACGCCCATCCCAAATTACCCTGCCAACAACCATTACATTCTCTTTCAACCACTGTTACACAGAAATACTAAAAGAACAGGAGAAGGTTATCAATGCTATGTACCAGAACCCGAGTGGTCTCTTGCTTTACGGAAGCCTGAAACTTCCTTCCATGTGACCGTGCAGTTTTGGTCGATTTGCCATTGAATGCAACTCCTTGCTGAATTAAGCAGAGCTTATGCTTCAATAGACTAATCTGCTCAGCAAATCTCCCACATTTCTGCAATACAAACACAGGACGTAGAATGTTACAGAGCAGAGTACATGTTGTGTACTGCCTATAAATATGGGATTTGTTTGAGATTATACCTTAAAGAGATCAATTAGCACATTATCAAGAGGCTCTTGTGCTTGCTTGGAGCAAAGGTGTCTAAAGGATTTTATGGCCTCGATGGCTTCCAATGGCTGGTTCTGCTGGTTCATCACGATGGCCATATCCTTCAATGCGCTGTCAACACGGTCTCCGACATTAATAGCTTCCCTGAACCATAAGATGGCACCAGCGGGATCCTTCTCCCTAAGCTGTATCCCCAAAATTCCAATTACTTTGACTTTTCACTCACAGAGTCATGAATAAAATAGCTTGTTATAAGAATATCGGACAAAATAATTCTCTTTAAAGCCCCAGTGAAGCTGAGCACATGTCTGTGCAGCTCCCTGTCTCCATCTCTTAGGGGAACATCAGAAATTTAGTTTGGAAATTTGCTGAGCTACTTATCATATGGTGCTGTATTCTGGAGGTGGGAAATGGGCACCGTGGAGGGCCGATTTCCAACAGAACTATTTGAGCTGGCTCCTCTCACTACTACGCCGTAGAAAAATCCATCAACGCTCTACCAAGATCTCCGCTCGAAGTCAAGCAGTGAAATTGGTCACAGATCTGTCGCTGGCCATGATGGTGAGGAGTCCAACCACGTGGCACCGAGCCATCTCCAGAGTAGTTGCAACGGATTAACTATCCACAAAAAAAAAACGCAAGGAAAAATAAACACGTTTGACTCACAAGCCAGAGTAGTTTGTGCAGTTGGGAATGCTAGCAACCGTCATCCAATTCAAATCAATGGATCATCTTAAGCTAATCATCTAACAAAATATCTAATTGCACAGGTTATGACATGAAAGCGGTTAGGATAGTTGATTTCAAAAACGCCTTACAGCGTAATTATAACTATTAAATTTCATATGACATAATTCTAGGACTTAAATAAACTTTCATAATGAAGGTTATTGAGTTGTTCATCTTGTTCACAATAATTTCATATTTATAATGGATCTTTTTGAAAGAGAGAATAGATACTCTAACAAAGGAAATTGAAAAGACTATAGTTTGCTCGTCGTTATAAATAGTCTAGACTTTGTAATACATGAAGAAATTTATAGAATTATCTGTGAGATTTTAAAAATAACAAGAATTAACGAATTTTTAAAAGAAATACATTTTTAGAGAGCATGGAGAAATCTCTAGAATTAGCATTGAACATTTTAGAAATAACAAGAATTAACCATATCTAAAAATAGTTGTTATTCAAAATTGGTTGAGAATAACAACTAAATCTCCTACACATACTGTTGAGATTTTATGTTTGGAGCAAAATAGGAAAAATCTCAGCTATTGACAACAATAGAATTAAGGTCCTAGATTAACTCCAGTTTGTTGGGAGGGAGTTAATGCCTCCTATATTTGATGTGAGGGAGTTAATGAGGCTGTTAGATTCTCTATGCTATATAACAGGCAACCATTCGGATGGTTTGCTGAGAGGGTGAGAGTTTTGTGAGGATTTCATTATGTAACCTCCAATTTGATTAATAAATTCCTGATGCCTATGTTTCGTGGACGTAGCCCAGATTGGTTGGGTGAACCACGTTAAAAATATTGTGTCATATGTGCTTGATATTTTGTTGTGTTATTTGTTGATTTGCTGTGCCTCTGAAATTCAACAATTGGTATCAGAGCTCAAGGTGGAGGCGCTGCCTGGAGGTGATCTAATACCTGGTGCGCTGTGGAGCTGTTCAAACAAGCGTGGAGGCAAGCCATTTGCGGGGAGCGTGAATATGTATTTTAAAACAGCGATGGATATTGAAAAGGATTTGATATAACCTGCGTTCCATTTGAAATAACCTGCAATTGTGCGCTGAATAAAGGTATGCGCAGTCAAAAACGTGGATTTATTTAAAAACTGCGTGGATTTATTTAAAAGACAGCGTGGTTATGTTATAGCAATAAAAAAAAGCGTGTATATATATATATATATTGAAAAACGGCGAGGATATATATATATATATATATATATTGAAAAAACAGCGTGGAAATGGATGTATATTATAAACAGCGAATGGGTATATTTTTTTTCAAACAATGTGAATATATATTAAAACGGTGATATAACACACAGTGATATAAACAGCGGGGGTATGTTTTGTAAAACAACATGAATATCTAATATAAAACAGCGAATTGCGTGGGCGTATTCCAGCTTTGTTTTTTGGTGTACAGAGTACACAGAACCGTAATTGTTTTTTTTTTTTAAACTGCAAAGCGAATTTGTAATTGAATGCTGGTGCGTATTACATAAAACCTCCGTGAAGTTTTTTATGGTTTGCTGTGCGTATTACATAAAACCAGCGCCAGGGATCTGTTCTTGGGGAAGATCAAGAGGCTTCTTGAGCTTTACAAGGATGAGGAAGTGTGTATCACTTTAATGGGCCACAGCCTCGGTGCGGCCCTTGCAATTCTCTGCGAAACCGTAATTAACCCATTGAGTAATTGCTCAGAGGATGCTCAGTTTATATACTGCAATTTTTTCACAGCAATAAGTCAGTTTTTTGTTGTGTAAAAACAAAGGCATAGGCAGTTTGTTTTTTAAATTGCTGGTATTTAAAGTTGGATATTGGAGATTATTGTGTTTTTTTGTTGATACAAAAATGGTGAAAACTCAAAGTGCCCGTTTTGAAATTGAGAAATTTAATGGCAAGAATAATTTTGAGATTTAGAAGGTGAAGATGCACGATCTGCTAGTTCAACAAGGTGTGGCGAAAGCACTGTTGGAGAAAAACAAAAGACCTCCTTCCATGACAGAGGATGATTAGGATGAAATGGACGATAGAGCTCTGAGCGCAATTCGGTTATGTTTGGCGGACGATGTTCTGTTCAACATCGTGTCAGAGAAAACCGCCGCAGGCCTGTGGACGAAGCTTGAGAAGCTCTATATGACGAAATCTTTGACAACTCGGATTCTCCTGAAGCGACAGCTATATGGTTTGCAGATGAAAGAAGGTACCTCAATTGCTGATCACCTGAATGTTTTTAATACCTTATTGGTGCGATTAGACAGTCTAGATGTGAAATTTGATTCAGAGGATAAGGCAATAACTCTATTATGTTCATTGCCTGAATCCTGGGATCACTTTGTTACTTCCATAAGATTTAGTACATCAGACATCCTTGAGTTTGACGATGTTGTTGGAGCCTTGTTGGTTGAGGAGACGAGGAAGAGGTCGAATGCAGACACCTCTACATCAGAGGTAATGATGGCCAGAGGTCGCTCACGGGAGAGACACTCTGGGGGAAAGCATAGCGACTCTCGCTCAAAGTCCAAAGGAAAGAAGCCAAAGGTGAAGTGCTGGCATTGTGGCAAGGCTGGACATTTGAAAAAGGATTGCTGGAAGCGAAAGCAGGCTGCTAAAGAAGGCTCTTCGACAGAAAAGAAGGAAGCCAACACCACAGATACAGGTTCAGTATCTGGTTCAGGTATGAGTGATGAGGTATTGTCTGTTAATGTTTCAAAACATGATCAACATTGGTTGTTAGATTCTGGGGCATCTAACCACATGTGTATACATAGAGACTGGTTTAAAACATATAGATCAGTTGATGATGGAGTCGTGTACATGGGTAATGATGTCACTTGCAGTATTGTTGGAATAGGAAGTGTACAACTACAAATGTTTGATGGCACAACCAAAATGTTAACTGATGTGAGACATGTACCAGATCTAAGAAAAAATATAATTTCATTAGGAGCACTGGATATAAAACTGTAATTCAAGGTGGAGTTATGAAAATCTATAAGGTATTTTACTAGTAATGAAGGCTAAGAAAGTAGGAAATCTATTTCAGTTAGAAGGCAGAATTGGGTCAGATCATGTGTCTGTGTCTGAACATGACAGTAGTTCCATTCACTTATGGCATCAAAGATTGGGGCATATGAGTGAAAGAGGATTGAAAATTTTGGCTGACCGAAAGTTACTTCCTAATCTAAGATCTGGAAAATTAGATTTCTGTAAACATTGTCTGTTTGGTAAACAAGGTAAACAAAAGTTTAAAACAGGCAAACATACTAGTAAAGGGATACTTGATTATATTCATTCAGATGTTTGGGGTCCAGCCCCTACAGCGTCGTATGGTGGCTCGTCGTATTTTGTGTCGTTTATTGATGACTTTTCTCAGAAAGTATGGGTCTACATGTTGAAAAAGAAGTCTGATGTTTTTACAGTTTTCAAGCAATTTAGAGCATTGGTAGAAAACAACACTGGTAGAACTATAAAATGTTTAAGAAGTGACAATGGTGGTTATTTTTCCTCCAAGGAGTTTGACAGCTATTGCAAGGATGCATGGATCGAGAGACATAAGACCACGGTTTATACTCCTCAGCAGAATGGAGTTGTTGAACGCATGAACAAGACTCTTCTAGGGAGAGCAAGGTGTATGCTAAGTAACGCCGGGTTGCAAAAGGAGTTGTGGATAGAAGCAGTGGCAATAGCTTGTTATGTGATAAACCGATCTCCATCAACGGCGATAGGCTGCAAGGTTCCGCAAGAGGTATGGAAAGAACACCCTTGTGACTATTCTAAACTTAGAGTGTTTAGCTGTGTTGCATATGCTCTAGTGCCTAAACATCAGCGAACTAAACTAGATCCAAAATCAAAAAGGTATGTCTTTGTTGGGTATGGTGATGGAACAAATGGATTTAGATTGTGGGATCCTACTACCCGCAAAATCATCATCAACAGAGATGTAAAGTTTAATGAATGCTCTCTTGTACAGTTAGATGTAGATAGAAGATTGAAACAGGATGATGTATCTGATTTCCAGCATATTCAGTTTGACAACATTTCTAATGATAGTCATAACGACCATAGTTCAGATTATAGTCATGAACAGGTTTCAGAATCAGATTATGAACAGGGTTCAGATGGAGGACATGAACAGGTCTCAGATGGCGATCATGAAGAAATTCCTACAGTTGATAGACAGCCAATTGTGGAAGCACCAGAAACATTCTTAAGGAGGTCTACAAGGATCAAACGCCCTCCAAGAAGGTATGATGATCATGTTACTTCAGTTGCTTTGATCGCTAATGATGATGAACCTTTGTGTTATCAGGAAGCTGTAGAAGGTTCAAATGGTGACAAATGGAAAGCAGCCATGAAGGAAGAAATGATGGCCTTAGGTAAGAATGGCACGTGGGATCTGGTTGAACTTCCCAAAGGCAGAAAAACTGTGGGATGCAAATGGGTGTTCAAGGTGAAACGGGGTGTGAATGATACGGAAGACAGGTACAAAGCGAGACTGGTTGCAAAAGGGTTTTCTCAGAAAGCTGGCATAGACTTTCATGAGATATTTTCACCAGTGGTTAAAATTGTTTCAATTAGAATTGTGTTAGCATTAGTGGATTTGCTTGATTTAGAGTTGCAGCAGTTAGATTTTAAGACTGCATTTCCACATGGTGATATATATATGGAACAACCGGAAGGGTTTGTTCACCATCGCAATGAGAAATTTGTCTGCAGGCTCAAAAAGTCATTATATGGCCTGAAGCAGTCGCCTCGGCAGTGGTATAAGAAGTTTGATTCTTTCATGTTGAGTTAGAAATATGTAAGAAGTGAATATGATCATTGTGTTTACCTTAAGCAGTTAAATAATGGCATGTTCATTATCTTAGTGTTGTATGTTGATGATATGCTTTTAGCAAGCAAAAGCATTGAAGAAATCAACAGGTTGAAGACTCAGATGGCAAGGACGTTTGATATGAAAGATCTAGGAGCGGCAAGACAGATTTTAGGCATGGAGATTTTCAGAGATAGGGGCAATGGTAAGCTGTGGCTATCACAACAGAAGTATGTTGAGAAAATACTTTTGAGGTTTGGTATGAATAATGTGAAGCCTGTGTCAGTCCCTTTAGCTTCCCATTTTAAGCTTTCTTCGAGTTTATGTCCTAATACAGATGAAGAAAAGGATTATATGTCTCGAATTCCATATGCCAATGTAGTAGGGTGTTTAATGTATGCGATGGTTTGTACTCGACCAGATATCTCACATGCAGTTGGGGTTGTCAGTAGGTACATGGAAAATCCGGGTAAAGAACACTGGTCAGCAGTGAAATGGGTGCTTCGGTACTTGAGAGGCACAAGTAGTTATTGTATTTCTTACAATAAGAGTAGTGAATTTGTTTGCGGATATGTTGATTCCGATTTTGCAGGTGATTTGGATAAGAGAAGATCAACTTCAGGGTACGTCTTTACTCTTGCAGGTGGAGCTATAAGCTGGATGTCAAAGCTACAAAACATTGTTGCTTTATCCACTACTGGAGCAGAATACATTGCTGCTTCGCATGCTTGCAAAGAGGCGGTTTGGTTGAAAGGTTTGCTTGGTGAGTTTGGTAGGTTACAGGAGAACATCAGGTTACTTTGTGACAGTCAAAGTGCAATACATTTGGCTAAGAATCTAGCCTATCATAGTAAATCAAAGCATATTCCAATCAAATATCATTTTGTAAGACAGGTTATCACTGAAAGAGGAGTCTCTCTTGGAAAAGTGCATACAAAGGAGAACTGTGCAGACATGTTCACGAAACCAGTTTTGTTGGAGAAGCTACACTGGTGTTTGGCTTCTCTTGGCTTGTAGAAAAGATAAAATAATAATAACAGGGCATCAGGGGAATTGTTGTCAAGGTGGAGATTGTTGAGATTTTCTGTTTGGAGCAAAATAGGAAAAATCTCATCTAATGACAACAATAGAATTCAGGTCCTAGATTAACTCCAGTTTGTTGGGAGGGAGTTAATGCCTCCTATATTTGATGTGAGGGAGTTAATGAGGTTGTTAGATTCTCTATGCTATATAATAGGCAACCATTCGGATGGTTTGCTGAGAGGGTGAGAGTTTTGTGAGGATTTCATTATGTAATCTCCAATTTGATTAATAAATTCCTGATGCCTATGTTTGGTGGACGTAGCCCAAATTGGTTGGGTGAACCACGTTAAAAATACTGTGTCATATGTGCTTGATATTTTGCTGTGTTATTTGTTGATTTGCTGTGCCTCTGAAATTCAACAATATAGTTTGCTCGTCATTATTAATAGACTAGACTTTGTAATACATGAAGAAATTTATAGAATTATCTGTGACATTTTAAAAATAACAAGAATTAACGAATTTTTAAAAGAAATACATTTTTAGAGAGCATGGAGAAATATCTTGAATTAGCATTGAACATTTTAGAAATAACAAGAATTAACCATATCTAAAAATAGTTGTTATTCAAAATTGGTTGAGAATAACAACTAAATCTCCTACACATACAACTAACTGTATAATTAACAAGGGAGCTTGCTCTATTTTAAACACTTTCCCTTAATCTTAACTATTACATTTATGGACAATGCTTTAGTGTTTTATTTGAAAGTAAAAACAATTCTTCCCAATGGCTTAGTGAATTGAAGATATCAATTAGATGATCTTTACATCCACAAAATTGAAGAAATACATTATAACATGCTCAACCATTCTTATCTTCCCTTCGCTTTTAGTTTATAGGGATTTGGACTTGTGAAAGCGTTGTAGTTGTAGTAGAAGATGACAAAGGGTGTCTTCATATTATTATAATTGATTTTTTTGAAATACAGATAAGACACACACTAATGAAGGCACTACAAAAGACTATGAGGCACAATTTGCTTATCATTGTAAATATATTAGATTCTATAATGCATGGAAAAATTTATAGAGTTATCTATTAAATTTTAGAGATAGCAAGAATTAATTAATTCTTTAAAAAAAAATTATATTTTACAAAGCATGGAGAAATCTCTAGGATTATTTAGCAATATGAGATTTTAGAGATAACTAGAATTAATTAATTTTAAAAATATTAGTTATTTAAAATTTATTGAGAATCACAACTAGTGTCTTACTGGAGTTGACATGCAACTAACTTCACAATAATATTAAGAGGAGATATTGCAATACTTAAGCACTTTCTCTTAACCTTAATGGTTACATTCAAACTTACAATGCTTAAGTGTTGGATTTGAAACTAAAAAATGTTTATTCCGAGTGGCTTGGTGAAGATATCTCTTAGCTAATCTTTAGATCCACAAAATTGAAGAGATACATTATAACATGCTTAACCATTTTGATCTACCCGTCTCTTTTCATTTATTGAGATTTGGACTTATGCGAGTGACTAGACACAATGGAGGATGATGATGGGTGTCTTCCAGTTGCTTAAGAATAATGGATCTCATCCTTTACAGACCTAGCATGGAAGAAAAATGAATTAACTTGTATTTATCAACGTTAAAAGCCTCCACGTAACTTCCCCTAGTGACTAGTATATATTTCATTTACTCTCTTGTGAGTTTACTTTTACGGAAAGTGGCCATTTTGAGGCCAAGAACGAATATGTGATGTAAATAAATGTTTTCTTTATTTTCCTAATTTTCTTTGAATAAAATGTTCCATTGGGTCGACTCGGAAAATTATAGTGGGAAAAAAGATGCTAAGAGGAAATTTCACACTCATACAATTAAGGAAAATAGTTAGGGAAGCCCAAGAAGGGAAACTATACAGAGGCAGTTGCGTGTTTAGATTCTTTCCTCCAAGAGATAGATTATCTCAATCTTGGAAAAAACAGTTGGCCGAGGGTGAGAGGGGAAAATCCTAAGGCAACCTTATGGACTTGGAGCGTGGTAGGAGGGGTCCCAAGTAACTAAGTAGTTGTGGTGCTACTTAACTCAAGGGCATGACACTATATTTAGAAGGAATCCTCTTGGACCTAGAGAGGTCTCTATTGAAAAGCTGCCTTCAATGTGAAATTGGCTCGGGGAAGTACTGGTAGAGTTACCAATTCTCATTGGTTGGGTGGAGAATCTTTCTATCCACTGGGTTATGTGGCAGGTCAAGTTATTTATGCAGATAAGTGAATTAATGTTCAACATATGATTTGATTTTCTTGTTTAACCTTGTTTTCATGTTCTATGGTTATACTAAGTATTTATGTTCTGCAAATTCCTTAGTAGGAAAAAAAAAACATATAAGACTATAAAGTGTTCTTGGGTTAAGTTAGTTACACAGGTCAAGACTGACTAAGACTCATAACCAGAGCGAAACATTCCTTTAACCTATTTAATAGGTCTAAATATTACGCAGGCCTTGGGATGGGTTTGCAAAAGCTTTGAAAACATAAAAAAAAAAGAAAATCAAATTGAAAAAGATTGCACATATTGTATATGAATCTATGAGTAGTTGCCTTGTTTAAGAGGTATTAATAGAGGACCGTAACAAGGGTTTTCAACTTAACATTAAGGGATGATGTAAGAAACAAATAAACTGCCAAATAATAACACCAAGGAGACTAAGTAAAACTGGAAAATAAACTAATTAACGTCATTCATATGTGTCGAACAAGCCAAAGATGAAATAAAATATTTTATTGTGATAATTTCGTATTCAACCAATAGATCTTAAAATTTACTTTCCATTATATTACTTTTTTCTTTAAGGGATAGAATAACTAAAAGAGAAAATACTAGAAACTAGTATATAACACCGCAATATCCTTATATTCTACTTGGAAAAAAAATTATGATCAAAATAGTGCACGCAATTTGCCTGAGGGATCCCAGTCTTTTATACATTTTACTCATATGTGTTCAATGCAGTTCTGACATAGAAGTATTATTTTCAAAAGAATCCTCTAAATATATTTATAAAAATAGAGTGACTTTATAGGCAGCCTCAAGGGAGAAATTAAGCAAATAGGACCACCACTATAAGTGGTCATCAAATTCTTCATGCAGGATGTAATAAATACTTTAAGAAAATTCTGGGTAGGAGTTATTAACCCTAGGCCATAAGCCTTCAAGCCTACAGAAGGTTTCACGGACCAAAACCTGAAATTACAGTGAAAGGATAAAAAGAACCTAGAGCGTGACCAAAGACCAAGTTAACACTTAAACCCCTACTACTTCCAAAGGGTCGAAGGCATACCTATAAGGGAACAGTCCCTAGAAGGACTATTAGTGGAAATCCTTTGAGTAAAATTTAACAAAGTTAAAACCTGATGTTAGGGTATTACCTGTTGAGAGGGGTTCGAACGCCATGGTTCTAGCAATCTACGAACAAAAAATTATTGATAAAAAGATCCTTTTCTTAGTAAAATGAGAAATTATAAGCTGTTAAAAAATAAACAACTAGGATTTTTCATAAGGGGTTGAGGTACACTTACAAGTTGACTGTGATTTTGAAATGTTAACGTCAAGACCTAGAAGAAGATGAGAAACATCCAAAGTCTAAGAATTCCCTTTGTTGTGGACCTTTGCAATATACAAATGAAAAGAAGGTTGTGAATAACCTGATACACAAAATAATTGATAGCTAACTGATGATAACAATATATAACCATGAAAATCCTTGATAATGAGAGTAAAGGCCTTGCAGGCCATCATATTTGTCCTTGATACAGAGGTTTAGAGATGAAGTGACTAGGGAATCAATGAAGAAATGTCAGGGTCGTAAAGGGAAACAATTGAAGAGCTCACCGACAATGAGAGGAACGATGTAAACTGGGCATTGGTAGTTAGGTCGAGGTATGGCAGTTATCATTATGACCCACTCACCCCACACATTGTCAATTCGTAAACCCTAAAACTCAACACATCAGATCATCGACACCTCATCAGTCAAAGTGAGGCTTATCGCTACCGGACGTGAAATCCAAGCTGTCAGCGAACACTTCTGGAGGGTTCAATGAACCCATATTAAATTAAAACCTTAATGTATTGTGTTAAATATTAGAGCACCACAAACGAAAAGAGAGACCGTGTGATAAACCAAAGTAAAGTTAAGACATGTGTTAAATGATTGAACCAATAGTTTGAAGTTTGGATATAAAAATTTCAGGACCTCAAGTCCCTAACATTCACATAAACACCATACCATTACTGATTGAGGTTAAAGGGAAGTATGTGGTGGAGATATCATAAGCTCGTTTAATTTAATATCTATCTATATATATATATATATATATATATATATATATATATATATATATATATATATATATATATATATATACGTTGTTAATAAAGTCTAATAAAGAGATTATAAAACTCAATGGAAAGTAAAAAATTTAACCTTTAGTGAAATATAATTTAGTAAAGTAAAATGTAATCTTGACCTCTGGAGGTTGAGTGTGGTAACATTGAGTAGAGAAAAAAAAATGGTTGTGGAGGAATGTTACAGGTGCTATTAGATCCATGGTTCCAACATTGTGGCCTGTTCAGAAGTAAGTTGAAAAGCAACAAAATTGTGTTCTATGTTTCATCGAATGGAAGAAAGAGGGTCTAATAATGTGTCATGATTACCTACACGAACAAGTTTTATACTATTTCCAAGACCTAATCTAAGAATGTGGGTACATTTGGGTGAAGAACCCTGGTGCACATCTGTAATGTTATTTGAAATACTTTAGTGGCTGAGAGATGAAATGGCCAACCTGAGGACTCACAATGAATGATTATTGTGGGATCAAGAAAGAACACTTAAAATTTTGAATGATAGGAAGAACAAAAGGATATCGGCCCCAACTCTTGACAATGGAAATACATTATAATCATATATACATAGAGGGGTTAGTGTTCTTGAGAGAATCATTTCATGTGAATTTGGGGATGGTAAAGAGATTGAGCAAGAGGATTCAGAAAACATTTTCTTGAAAAAATCTCAGAAACAAGTAAAAGGACAGAAGATTGAGCTCCGAGGGGAATTTAAGAAAATTAAACTCCCAACATTTGATGTCAAAACCAAAGAAGGAGCAGAGGCAGGATTGGTAAAAATTAAGAAATATTTCCAGATGTATGAATAGGATAGAAATCTAAAGTCTCATTTAGAAATTTACCAACTTCAAGGGAAGGTAACCTTATGTTTCGAAGAAACCATGGAAGTTCATGGAAGCGAGAGTAAGAAGTACTATGGGATAATTTTTAGCAACATTTTTAGAGTAAATATTTAACTAAACAATATTATGACAAAAAATTGAAGGATTTCCATGACCTTAGAATAGGACAACTGACTATGGATGAATGTGTTTCCAAGTTTACTTCCCTATTGCGATATGTACCTTATATACGGGAGGAGAAGGCGTATAGAATTTTATAAGAAGTATGTCATTGACCATGAAATAGCACCTAGAGTTTAATAATCCTAAGGCAATGGACGAAGCTATTCATAAGGCATGAATCTACTACTAGCAACAACAGAAACATAAGGAAGAAAATAATAAGTCTTGGTCAACTAAGAAGGGGTTGAAATATTCTTCAAGTAGTAAAGGTGTAAAGGGGGTTGTGCCAGGGAATTTTAGTAAAGGGTAGCAAGGTAAAGTTGAATGTAAAAGTGGGTCTAAATAGTTGGAGTTACCAAGTAAAATGAATTTTAGCAAGGCTTAGAAACCCCCAATCCAGTGTTTGGGTTTTAGGGGACAAAATTACCTTTGATAATTCCCTTATCATGAAAAGACAAAACAAATAGCAAATAGCCAAGAGGAATCTATGGTAGAAGAGGTGGTGCCAAGCATGTCGAGGGTTAATGCTACTCTAGAAGCTTGACATGCTTAACACTAATCGACAATGATCAAGTTTGAATATAAAACTATAGCCATTATATATCAGTTTTAATAGACCTTGGGGCACGTTTGAGCTATATTAACCCCAAGATAGTGGAGTTGTGTCACTTACAAATTAATAAATTTAAGTTTCCTTGGTTGGTTCAGTTGGCCACTGGAGCCAAAATAAAAGTAACAACAAAATTTGAAAAATGTTCATTAGAATTAGTAGGATAGCCAATAGAGGCACAACTAAATATTTTACCTTTGGGATCTTATGATATTTTGATATGCATGGATTGGCTGGAAAAATATTGATCTATTATAAACTATAAAGACATAATTATTAACTATACTGATGGGAGAGGTCCCAGGTAGGAGATTCAATGATGAGTGAGACCAGTAAGGTTGAGACGGATTACAACCTCAAAGTTTGAGAAAAGTATAAGGAAAGGCTATCAAATCTATGTTATTTCACTACAACAAAACCAACGATTAGCGTCCCTTTTTACTTCTTTTTTTGCATCTAGAGCCCATTTTTGGTGCTATTTGCATCCATTTATCAAATATGGTGCAAAACTTGACACAAAATTTGCATCAAGTTTTGCACCAAATCTTACACCAAGTTTAGCACCAGGTATTGCAATAGGTTTTGCACCACGTTTTGCACCAAATTTTATGCCAAGTTTTGTGTCATCCTTTACACCAGGTTTTGTTCCAGGTTTTGCATCAAGTTTGGCACCCAATTTTGTTTGACATACTTTTGCATCCTCATTTGCATCCACTTTTTGCACCTACACCTGCATCAACTTTTGCATCTTTTTTTGCATCCTTTTTTAAATCATTTTTTGCATCCATTTTTTCATCCATTTTTTCATCCATTTGTGCATCCCTTTTGCGCCAAGTTTTACATCATGTTTTGTGTCTAGTTTTGCATAAAATTTTGCATCTACTTTTGTTGCATCCACTTTTCCCTCTTGTTTGGCATCCATATTTACATCCACTTTTGCATCTATTATTGTACCCACTATTGCATCTAATATTTTTGTGCCACAATTAGCGCCTAGTTTGGCACCTCCTTTTTCACCCACTTTTGATTATAATTTTGCATCCACGTTTGCATCCTCATTTGCGTCTAGGTTTTCATCAACTACTACATCTATTTTTGCATCCCTTTTTGTATCCAATTTTGGACCGGGATTTGCATCGGGTTTTGTGTCTCGTTTTGCATCTACTTTTGCATCGACTTCTATCGCATCCACTTTTGCACACAATTTTGCATCCACTGTTGCACCCATTTTAAATTTCACTTTTTGCATCCCTTTTTACATCTTCATTTGCATCATACTTTGATTCTTTTTTTGCATCTATCATTACATCCACTTTTGTTATGCCACAATTTGCACCATGTTTTGCACTCACTGTTGTATCCACGTTTGCTTCCAATTTTGCATCCATGTTCACATCCTCTTTTGCATCAAATATTGCATCTATTTTTGCATCCACTTTTATGTCAGGTTTATGCATTGGGTTTTGCATCTCGTTTTGTATCTACTTTTTCATGATCTACTTACATTATATCCATTTTTTGCATCCAATTTCGTTTTGCCTGTTGCATCAATGTTTTCTTCCACTTTTACATCCATTTTTGCATCTTATTTTGCATATTTTTTGTCTATTGTTACATCCACTTTTGTTGCACCAAATCTTGCGCCTACCATTGCAACCACATTTGCTTCCATGTTTGCATCCCCTATTGCATCCACTTTTGTTTCATCCATTTTTGCATATACTTTTGTTTCCATTGTTGCATCCACATTTGTTTCACCACAATTTGTGCCAAGTTTTACACCTACCATTGAACCCATGTTTGCTTCCACTTTTGCCTTCATGTTTGCATCCAAGTTTGCATTGACAACTGCATCTACTTTTGCATCCACTTTTGTGTCAGGTTTTTCATGTTGTTGTGCATCTACTTATGTTGTATCCACTTTTAATCCAATTTTACTTCTATTGTTGCCCCCATTTCTATGTTCGCTTTTGCATCCCTTTTCCAACACTCATCATATTTTCTGCATTGATGATATTCCTTATGGCATTGACAATTATGAACAATTGATGACAATGTCAATAATATTGACAATGATGAAAATGAAGATGATGGCGATGACATGAATTGTGATTATGATGATAAAGAAGATAGTGGTTACAATGACAATGATGATGATGGCAATGATTATGATGATGACGATGCTAATGACGTTGGCGAATCTTCCCAATTTTAGATGTTGTCATTGTCATAATCATAAGCATTATCTTTGGTGTCATCATCATCATTTTCATCTAGGTCATCATCAAAAACTATAATGGCATGAATGATGATGATGATTACAACAATGTTGATAGAAATTACATTAATGATGATGACGGGGATGATAAAAATGACAATGACGATGATAATGGTGGTGATGATGATGATCATCGATCATCTCTCAAAAATAGAGTTGTTATTTCTCTTACGTATATCAATGTGTCCTAAACAACCCTTTTCTAGCACTGATCACATTTTTTGGGTTGATGATATTTCTTACAACATCTACAATTATGAACAATTGCAAACAATGTCCATAATGATGATGATGATGGCATGAATGGTGATTATGATGATAATGTAATGATGGAAATAACAATGACAAGGATGTGATGATGATGACAATGATTATGATAATGAGAATGACCTTACAATCTTATGGATTCGTGAATAATTACTAGTTTCAATACCATCTTCTGGATACGTATTACTATCATACTTTTTAGATTTTCTGTCTCTCTTGAGGTATCTTACTATAATGGTGTTGTCAACACTAGAAAGATATCTTGTTGTAATGGTGGTTCTAATGTTAGCACTAGCAAAGTTTTTGTTAAATTTTGGTTAAAAAAAACCGATTTATGCAATTATTTTGACAATCTATGTAAAAAAGTAAATAACATCCAATTATTTTGACTGTAGTCCCATTGATTATCATGAATTCACCAGTCTGAAGACCATCTTCTACATACATATTATTATTAAACATTTTGAATTATATCCCTCTTATATCTTGTTGTAATGACAATATTATCTTGTTGTAATGGTGATGTTAGTATTAGCACCAAAAAAATCACTAAATTTTGGTAAAAAAAAGTTTATCATTTATTTATTTTTAATTTGGGAAATTTTTGTTTTTAATTCTATTTTTATGCAGTAATATTTTTTTTGGTTGAATTTTGGTAGTAACTAGTTTTTGGTCTAATCATATGTATTAACCATGTTCTTTATGCTACAAGTCTAATTGTTGGGACAAAATTGCTCTTTCAAATAAGTTGCAAAAAGCATATAAATGGAAGAATAGCGATGACAACTATTTTCATTGTCCAATTGTTCAGTATATCATGTATGAAAATATTCAACATTTTTATAAACAATGGATTAGAGGTGAGTCTGTAATTGTACATAATGTTTGGATGATACATAAAAACAAAGTTTGTTTCATTGATGTGGTTAGGATCTACTTTGGATACGAAACCCTAGGTTTGGAAGTATGCAAATAATGAATTTGGTTTACCTTTGATAACAAATGAAATTTTATTTCTTTTTCCTCGTAAAACCAAGGAAGATATGGCAATAATTCTCGTTAGAAAACTACTTCTTGTTGAAGGTTTATAATTGGTTGCAAAAGTTCAATAACTGGGTATAGAAGTTTTTAGTTGCTATTAGGGAAACAATGTGATTATAGGTTTTAGCAGACATAGATCATTCTTGGTATTTGATTCACTTTGAGAATATAAGTACACCAAAGTGGATTAGGTTATGAGTGGATTGGCAAAGCAACCCTTATTTGTTCCTTTTAGTTTTTGAGATATCTCAAGTTCAACTAGTGCTAGTAAATGGTTTCAAAGATGTTTGCTAGGGTTTTTCAACAAGGTCACTAGGTCCCAATGTAACATAGATACTTCATATTTGTTGAAAAGTAAAACCCCCACATAGCACTGAATAGATCATTAATGACTACCTAGAGAACTTAGACTAAATTAATCGTGGAAGTAAAAATTACAACCAAATTAATCGTGAAAGTAAGAACTACAATTGAAAAAAACACACTTGGTAATATACTAGAATTCATCCTCGCCAAATCCAAAGTTGATGAATAATATGTTAAATCTTTAATGAAACTCATGAAAAATAATAAGCATGTTATCGATATAAGAGTGCATGAACTTGCTTAATGTATATTTGTTAATTGGAGATGATGAATATCTAAATAAAGTTGATGAATAATATGTTAAATATTTGATGAAACTCATGAAAGATAATAAGCATGTTTATCCATATAGGAGTGCACAAACTTTCTTAATGTGTAGTTTACGAGAAATTTTTCCAGCGTAAATCACAAGATATATCATTTATTTAGGCGTTTCGAACCAACCAGTGTGCTTCATCGTCAAGACAAGTTGAAGAATCAGATCCAACTTTGCATGTTAAATAGTTTGAGCAGAGGGGATATTTGCACCTTAGCCTTAACAACCCTTGCCCAAGATGAATCTATTTAATGGACTAGCTTGGATATGTTAGGTCTTGGATTTCCAGAGTACCCAATCAATGCTTAACTCCCTAGTCCTAGCCAAAATTCACTCCTATTGAAGAGACAACTTGAACAATCTTGCTAATAAGATTAACAAGTTCGTTCCTTTTGATTGATTTACAACAAACCTTAATGCCTCTCTTTTCTTATCCTCCTCTTCCATTCTCCAACAAAAACTTATTAATCTTATATCATAAACACTTTATATAGGTAAGCATTGTAATCATTTTCTTCAACTCACACGGTACCTTTACACCTCAACCCATATAAGTGGTCCTAACACTACAACAAAACCAGTGATTTGCGCTAGATTTAGCGCCAGAATTTAGTGCATTTTTTTTGTAATTGTGATGAGCAACCTGGCGCTAAATCTGGCTCTATTGTACAATTTTTAAAGCGTCCTTTTTTGCACCTGATTTTGCATCCCTTTTCACGCTAGATTTTGCATCATTTTTTACACCAAACTATGCATCATTTTTTGCCTCAAATTTTGAACCAAGATTTGCATCTTATTTTATGACAGGTTTTGCTTCTAGTTTTGTGTCATTTTTTGCATCTATTTTTCATTCTCTTTTGCTTCCTATTTTGTGTCATTCTTTGCTTCCATTTTTTCACCATCATTTGCATCAAGTTTACACTGTATTTTGAATCCAATTTAATGTCTTTTTATGCATCCATTTTGTGTCAATTTTTGCATCTAGTCTTACGCCAGGTTTTGTATCTAGTCTTACACTAGTTTTTGATTCTATTTTTGCACCAGCTTTGGTGCCTATCTTTGCACCATGTGTTGAATTTGATTTAGCACCAAATTTTGCATCCATTTTTGTGCCCTTTTTTGCATCTTTTTTTGGACCATTTTTTACATCCACATTTACGTTTGATTTGTCTCCATTTTTCCCATCTCATTTTGCACCATATTTTGCGTCATTTGTTTCATCCAATTTTGCATCATTTTTAACACCATCTCTTGCATCTAATGTTACATCATTTTGAGCATCCAAATTTGCATTTATATTTGCATCTTATGTTGAGTCATGTGTTGTGTCCACCTTTGCATCTTATTTTGTGTCTAATGGTACATTCAATTTAGAGTCATTTTTTACGTCTACTTTTGTATTTGTTTTTGCACCAAGTTTTGCACCCAATTTTAAGCTATTTTATGCCCCTTTTTGCACCATTTTTTTGTGTCTACTTGTGTACAATTTTGCACCATTATTTACACCGAATTTTTCATCCAATTTTGCATTTTTTTGGTGTCTAGTTTTACATCGTTTTCACCATTCAAATTTGCATCTTTTTTTGCCTCATTTTGTGTCCACATTTGCATATAATTTTTTGTCTGAGTTCGAGCCTAAATTTGCATGTGATTAGGAATGATTTTTTACATCCAATATGGCATCCTTGGTTTCACTTTTTTTCAGCCCCATTTGTTGTCTTTTTTTGCATCTAATTTGGTGCCCATTTATGTGTCCTTGTTTTTGCCCAATTTGATATCCTTTTGTATGCCATGTTTTGTTCCCTTCTTTGTGTCAACTATTGCACAATTTTTCACTTCTAATTTAAAACACTTTGTATGTCAATTGTTTGCATTTTGTATTAATTCCTAGTTTAACATCCAATTTTACTTTCAGTTTTGCATCCATGGTTACATCCGCATTTGACTTCTTATATAGAGTATATTTTTCTTTACATATATGACCCTCTTTATAGATTCATAGTGAAATATATGATAGTTTCTAAATATCATTAAAGCAGATATCACAATTCAAAATCATTTGTAAAGAAATTTAAGAGAAATTGACAACATCCATCCAAAAAAATAACAATGTGTCATTAACAATTTTCAAAACATGTATAAAATAGCAACATAATACTAATAAAATCAGTATTATTTTTAATCAAAACAAGTAAAATTCAAATATGATTAACAAATCAAAATATTTCATGAATATCGTTATTCTACGATAAATTAACAACATACATAAATCAAACTCATCGTATGATTACAAAATCAAAATGTCTCATTGATATAGGGTAAATTCACAACACCCATCTAAACATAACAATGTCATTCTACACAATAATTTCTTCATAAAAAACAATGCATGTGCATGCCTAGCTACCACCACCAAGATCATCCTCATGATCATCTTGACCATCCTCATTACTCTGATCCACATCATCACCAACACCGCAACTATCATCATCATCTCCTCCTTCACCACCATCATCCTCATCATCTCCTGATATATGTTGAACATAATTTGGATCATCGTCTTGGCAATCATTACCTATAGCATTCTGACAAAAAAAATCAATATTACATGTTAGTATTAATTACATAACACAACGCATGTTTTTGTTATACAATGTTAACCATAAAATGAGGTAAGATATAATATCTAATAGTACTAAAAAATAAAATGAAAATATGGTTTAAAAGTATATTGGAAATCCAACTAAGATTACATACCATAGAGTCCATCCAAACAACAAATTCAACCCATCTCTTTTGCTGCAGCACCTCCTTTTCCAAATGATTTGGAGGTCTTCCATATTTTAGTTCCTATCAATCAGTAAATAGGGAGAAATTAGATAACAATGACTTTCTTCTAGTACAAAATTTATTAAAAAAATATCACATGTTTAATATACTTACAAAGGTTGTTATCAGTGCTTTTAAACCTTTCTGGCCACTACGATGAGTGACTTTTGTCTTGGTTAACCTCGCCTTGGATGCCTTGTCCTTAAACATAAACCAATTCAATTTATTTTCACACAAATACATGTCTAAGATAGTTATAAGTATTAATACATTCTAAATAATGTTTAATGAAAAATTCAATACCTGAATGCTCTCATTGCCGGCTTTTCTTTGTGCATCCAACTTCTCATATGATTTTACAAGTTCTTTCCATACTTTAAAAGGTATGTCAATAGGTCTTTGTTTCAGTCTTTGATCTTGAGGTATTTTTTTAATTTTTCTTGTTTGGTTAAAAATTTTGGTTTAAAAAAACCGAACAAGTAATTCACATCAATGGCATGGGGACTCTATGGATATGTGTAAAAAAATGGCTATAAAGAAAACATCCAAAAGACATATGAGCTCTCCCTTTGATGGTCACTTGGGGCATATGGCTGGAAAGGAACAACACCATTTTCGAAAATCAAGGACAATCCTTTCTCAAAGTCCTTCCTAATATTTTCTCCAAATGTCTTAAAATGAAAAACAAAATTCAAACGTCATCCTTAAACATCTCCCTTAAATATAACGTTGGACCATAAATTCTTCACTTTTATTGTTATCGTCTCTGGAATGATTTTTCTATATGCAATTATATAATGAAATATGTGTGCACTAATGAAAAAACATTGAGTTTCATTTTTCATAATCACAAACAATGAAAAACGAATCACACGTAACTAGCATCATTTTGGAAATTTTATATTTATTAAAAATCTTTAACATGTTTTCCTCCCATATCTCATAAAAAGGTGTGAAATTTTTTATATACTCTCCAAT
This sequence comes from Pinus tabuliformis, assembly GCA_031772625.1. Classification (NCBI taxonomy): domain Eukaryota; kingdom Viridiplantae; phylum Streptophyta; class Pinopsida; order Pinales; family Pinaceae; genus Pinus; species Pinus tabuliformis. Next base: position 339,996,699 of record CM062818.1, on the reverse strand, counting down.
AAGCACTACAACAAAACCAACGATTTGGAGGTTTTACACTAATTTTTTCAACATCGAGCTTACTAGGGCTTGCACCACCGGGGTTATTAGTAAGAATCTCATGAGGTTTGCATAGCCATGATTATTAGAATCAAAATAGTAGGATTTGCACTAAAAAACAGTTCATAGAGCTTTCTTGCTGGGGAGAAAATCACAAGTTCAACTTCTGCAGTGCAGAGCATCGAGAGCTCGTAAGCTTTCCTCAGCAATCCACCTACGTTTGGAAAATGTAGCCTGCCTGCTGGCGATGATCTCAATCCTCTTCCTCTGCATATTTCCCCTCACTATTATTGTATGTCCTCTTTCATTTTTCCCTCCAAACAAACCCTCTCAAATTGAGAAAGCAGAACAACTCACTCGATGAGAATCCGAATCCAATTATCACTTCTAACAATAACCCAATACGATACCAGAAGTGATTACACAAAACCTCATTGACTCTTCATTTGTTTGGAAAAGAGCCAAGAATATACTTCTGACGAGGGTTTCCGTCTCAAGTCTGGCTCGTAGGACGTCGCTTAGTCAATTGCGAGAAAAGTTTTCCACCTGCCTGTCACATACGGTTTGTCACACTATATATTAAAATAAGGTTGATCATACTAACAATAAGGTTGTATAGTTTAAAAGGAGGGCTCTCCTGACTGCATTTGGTTGGTTTATAGAAAAGATTGCTGGAATGTGTAATGTGAATGCTCTGCTAACTGTTTTTTAAGCATTTGGAAGTATTAAAACCCCCTAGGATAATTAATGTAAACCTGTTAATTAATGTGTAAAGATGGCTATTGTCCTTAGGCTAATTTAGCTGTTCGTGTTTAGTGATCTGTGGTATTATTACTCCTCAAGTCACTATTAAACCATGAGAACCATGCCCAGGCAGACTAGTGTGACATTGTGGATGAGAACCAAGACTAGACTCCTATAACCTCCTTTTTCATCCCTTAAATTGCAGAATTAACTGACTGTTCTAGTAATCGTTCTTGAGCCCCTGAAGATGTGCACCCTAAATAATAAGAATAATACCCTGTAACATATGAATAGTCCATCCTGTGCATGTAGGATATGCACATGAGGTCCAATAAAATCACTAACCAGAATACCAGGTGTTATTAAAGCCTCTACAGGGTAATTGCAATAGTTCTTCATTTCTTATTACAAGAGTTTCCAATAGATAGGTTTTGAAACAGCTAAATTAGTTCCATAGACATTGGTTACATAAAATTACAAGTTCCAATGCTCGAGGAGAAGTCTTAGCTTACCCATAATCTCCCTACATATACTTGTACAAAATTTTTATTGATCCCACCATATCAGAAGGCCATATACTCTGCCCATTGTTTTCTTCTATCTTTTGTGTTTTTTCAAATATACCATTTCAATTGCTTCACTTGATAACTTCATTTATTAGACAAACACAATGTGAGGCTTGTCAAATATTAGCTTCTTTTTATAGAGCTCTACCCTTATTTTCTGGCTTACCTCTTCTAGTATTCGAGGTTACAATCTTCATGACATTGTTAAAGAGAAAAAAACGTTTTATTGACTTCTGGTGTTGGAATTGTAGCATCAACCTTTTTAGATGTTTCGGGCCTTTCGAGTCCTAACAAGGATTTTTTCGACTGCTTCCAAGTTCCATTTGCATAATCCTTGATAGACTTATTTGTTTTTTAGTTATCTGGGTGCACGATAATCCCATTCACATGGTTTTTCATGCTTCTGCTAAATTGTCATCCACAAGTGATGTTTTCCACCAAGAAAAGCATGTGTTATTTTGGGCTTGATGATTAGGCATGGAATAAGGGGCACCGGTTCAGCCTCTCTTCTCGATGCATATTCTGGTAAGAAAATGGGACAAATTTTCTTGTGAATGAAAATTGCAATCCCTGTAGTCTTGAAAATGCAAACCTTGACTATAATGGGGCCTCTAGCTGAAAATAGGGCAATATGTGTTCTCCTTATGCAACATCGACATATCAGTGATTTTCACTTTGCCCGATTCTCAGGTGGGTGATATGAATTCCTTGTATATGGCTGTTGACAATCAAGTGACCCTTGCATGTTTACCCCCCATGATGTACATTCAGTTGTAACCTAGCTTGGAGATTAAGCTAATCCAGATCCACATGTTTTTAGCATACATTTGCTAAAGAACCTTTCAACTTGTAGATAATTCACTATATCTCATCCACATGTTGTCAACTTACTGAAGATTAATTAACTTGCACATTCTCTTGTTGAAGAGAATTTGTGCTCGTCCATGCATGAGCTAGATTGGAAATATTCTGGAAAGCTCCTAGTAGTCTCTGTCCATGCATTCTGATTTCTGTCTCATGAAGGTGTCAGATCTGTGTTAGCTATCCAAGACTTCGGTTCATCCTTTGACTTTGTTAAATTCAAACTTCATCTTATAATTTTTAATACGATGTATTGGGAAGTGTTCTCTCTCTGATCTGATTTGTGCAAAACTAAGAAACAACTATGAGAAATTACTAATTAGCCTAAGGTCACAGCTAATTACTCCTCTGTTTGGACTGTCATTTCTCCAGTCAGGAGGGTGTCCCTCGTGTTCATGCACTTTCAGCACTTGGAAGCATATGCTTGGTCAATATGAGTGATCAGCACAGAAAGTAGTTTTCATTGATATATGTGTAAGCATCCAAGGACACAAGAAACTTATAAGATCAAATAATATGCAAAATCCCAGTCCACGACCACCAAATATGAAAGAAGAAAAGATGGTTGTGCACTTTTAAGTGATAAAAAATCTTCAAAGTACAGGAACTTAGGTCATTCACACTACTGCAACATACAACACTGTTCAACCATCGAATTTGGAGAGCTGTAAAGAAACTGCATGGTCAAACTCCATCATTGTATTAGTCAAAAGATTGTTTTCATCATGGAGATAAAATATGAGAATGATTGCAATAGTATGCACTGCATAGAGATGTAGGTAGCAATGAGAGAAAGGAAGGATGGAAGAGAACGTTGACTGCTCACTGAGAAAACTCTAGAAAATAATGCCATTCAATGTTCTCTTATAGCTCCCCAAATTCCCAAAGGTGGGTGGCCTATTCATGCAAAATCTAACTGTTGTTGAGTGGCTGAAGTGAGGAAAATGCTGCAAAATTGCCCGATAACAACCATACATATGGCTTCCACTAAACCATTGCTATAAGTGGCTTGATCTCTTCATAAGTAAACAAAAACTCATGCAATTAGCTAGAATTCCATTACTAAGTAATTTGTCTCAACAAATAAGAATTCCAAATCAGCTTTCTTGTTCAATAATAAAGTTCCATCTCACATGTAAAGTTGCAAACTAATCAACGGGGTCAACTTTGTCAAAAATACAAAATAAACATTTCCCAAACTTCAAGTTTTCCAAATTTAACAAAGAGGAATTTTAAAATCACCCAAATTAAGTTAGGCAGCTCCTTTGCACCTCCTTTCTAAAAATGGTGCTAAGCCGCCCACTGAAAATAGAACTGGAGTCATGAAAAACCACTTTTAGCTAACTACCAGATGTACCGAAGGAAGGGCACCTAGGGTATTCATGATAGGATTTCCTTATACCTCATAGGCAAACATACATTGTCCCTTCTATAGATGAGCAGAATAAGTGCTTGGTTCTCTACACTAAATAAAGACAAAGTATAGTACTTATTGTTGACAAAATAGGATTTAAATCGCGGTTCAATTGCTTGACATTCAGCTGGTCACAGAATTGTAGAGTGCATAATCATAAGTGATGTTGCGAGCCTCATTGCTCAAAGTCTAAGGGTCTTGCGAGCCATAATCACATCCATGTATGGCATATCTTGTGATTATGGCATTTTATGAGGTCAATTCTTGTGAAGACATTTCAGTTTATAATAAATTTTGAACCTCAACAGAGTTTTGGAAAGACCTGGCTGAGCTAGGACATCAACAACACAGCTGATATGAATGACATAATCTAGCCTCAAGAGGGAGCCTCTTTCGTTTCATCACTCTAACAATCTATGAAGTGGTGGAAAGCATAACAACTTCCCGTTGAATATGACACCTAAACTGAGTACAAATCCTAAATGATGCAACCCTTGGTGCATGTCTCTCAAAGTATCGATATTTCAAATGTTGAAAGCTCTTGTGCCCATTTGATATGCATTCGATTGCAGTCCCCCTCAAGAAAGAATCTTATAAAGGCGAGGCCATGGCCAATATGTTAGCCATATCCATTGGAGTTGCCATTGCTTGACAACTTTAGTGTGATCAGTCCCACCATGATTCACATGGGCTTCTACTCAACACTGGCTGTCGCTATTGTAAGAGTCTTCAAGCTCGTTGAACCCATAGTATTGATAAGTGTATTTTTTGGGTCTCTGGTTTTCAAATTCTGCATATGTTTTCCTCTCAGTATCATTATTTCAAATGCTGAAAGCTCTAATTCCCATTGCTGTGTATTTGATTGTGGTTTCCCTGAAGAAAGAAGCTTATAAAGGTGAGCCCGAGGCCAATATGTTGGCCATATCCATTAGAGTTACTATTTCAGCTTATGGGGAGGCCAAGATGAATGCATGGGAGGTGATTGTCCAGTTAAGTGCAGTTGCATGTGAGACTACCCAATTGGTTCTCATACAAATTCCACGAACATCAAAAGGGATTAAGTTGAATCCCATCACATCTTTGTTGCTCCTTGTTGCCTTGTTTTTCTCAGCACCCCCTGGGCCTTAGTAGAATACCCATTTCTCATAATCAGGGTCTCTTCCTTTGATTTGGATTACATGACATTTCTGCTTGTGCCTTGGCTCTTAATATTGCAGTGTTTCTTCTGATAGGAAAGACTTCAGCCTTGACTATGAATGTTGCTAGTCTTGTCAAGGACTGGCTGCTCATAACATAATCTTTGTCTGTAATAAATGAAAAGGTTACAATCATAGACTTGAGTGGGTGTGGACTGGCTTTTCTGGCTGTCTGTTACTATAATCATTTGAAACTTCAAGCTCTCAAGTCCAATGACAACCAACCAAAGTACCTCAGAAGTGCAGCTGATGCCAATGATGAAGGAGAAGGTTTGATAATGGCGAGTGGGAGATTCTCAATCAGAGATTCAGAACCAGTAGAGAAAAATCAAACTCAAGCTTCAGGATTAGGTATTTAGATCATTAATATTGTCTTGTGCTAGAGATTATTGTTCTTGGATTGGCTCCTCTATGCCCAGATCTATTTGCAGGGAACAGGCCAGTCATTCACAGTGAAGAAGATAATGACAAGATTAGTGTATAATGATGGACAGGATGGTGCCATGGTGCCAACCTAAATCTCAAGTAAGGAGACATCTGTTCATCAATTTGTCAAGAAGCATGGCCTACAATTCAATTTCTCTAAGCCTATCACTTCTTCCACCTGTCAAATAAATTGTTTCCTATTTGTTTAGTTGACTATGGTTCTAATAAATATACTATTGTTTGATGTAAAAAGACAAAAAAAAACAGAAAATGTGGAAAGTTGTGACCCCATTTTCTAACTACAAATTGAAATCGGATTACCATAGTGACCACCTCTGCTTATTGGAATCAAAAAGGGGGTGGGTTAACCCAATACGATACCAGAAGTGATTACACAAAACCTCATTGACTCTTCATTTGTTTGGAAAAGAGCCAAGCATATACTTCTGACGAGGGTTTCCGTCTCAAGTCTGGCTCGCAGGATGTCACTTAGTCAATTGCGAGAAAAGTTTTCCACCTGCCTGTCACATACGGTTTGTCACACTATATATTAGAATAAGGTTGATCATACTAACAATAAGGTTGTATAGTTTAAAAGGAGGGCTCTCCTGACTGCATTTGGTTGGTTTATAGAAAAGATTGCTGTAATGTGTAATGTGAATGCTCTGCTAACTGTTTTTTAAGCATTTGGAAGTATTAAAACCCCCTAGGATAATTAATGTAAGACCTGTTAATTAATGTGTAAATATGGCTATTGTCCTTGGGCTACCTTAGCTGTTCGTGTTTAGTGATCTGTGGTATTATGACTCCTCAAGTCACTATTAAACCATGAGAACCATGCCCAGGCAGACTAGTGTTACATTGTGGATGAGAACCAAAACTAGACTCCTATAACCTCAATTTTCATCCTTTAAATTGCAGAATTAACTGACTGTTCTAGTAATCGTTCTTGAGCACCTGAAGATGTGCACCCTAAATAATAAGAATAATACCCTGTAACATATGAATAGTCCATCCTGTGCATGTAGGATATGCACATGAGGTCCAATAAAATCACTAACCAGAATACCAGGTGTTATTAAAGCCTCTACAAGTTGATATATATGAATGTTACAGTGTGCAGGAGTATGATTCAATTCCATACGAAAATACAAAACATCTGATAGGATTTCCTTATACCTCATAGGCAAACAACCATTGTCCCTTCTATAGATGAGCATAATAAGTGCTTGGTTCTCTACACTAAATAAAGACAAAGTATAGTACTTATTGCTGACAAAATAGGATTTAAATCGTGGTTCAATTGTTTGACATTCAGCTGGTCACAGAATTGTAGAGTGCATAATCATAAGTGATGTTGCGAGCCTCATTGCTCAAAGTCTAAGGGTCTTGCGAGCCATAATCACAACCATGTATGGCATATCTTGTGATTATGGCATTTTATGAGGTCAATTCTTGTGAATACATTTCAGTTTATAATAAATTTTGAACCTCAACAGAGTTTTGGCAAGACCTGGCTGAGCTAGGACATCAACAACACAGCTGATATGAATGACATAATCTAGCCTCAAGAGGGAGCCTCTTTTGTTTCATCACTCTAACAATCTATGAAGTGGTGGAAAGCATAACAACTTCCCCTTGAATATGACACCTAAACTGAGTACAAATCCTAAATGATGCAGTCCTTGGTGCATGTCTCTCAAAGTATCGATATTTCAAATGTTGAAAGCTCTTGTGCCCATTTGATATGCATTCGATTACAGTTCCCCTGAAGAAAGAATCTTATAAAGGTGAGGCCATGGCCAATATGTTAGCCATATCCATTGGAGTTGCCATTGCTTGACAACTTTAGTGTGATCAGTCCCACCATGATTCACATGGGCTTCTACTCAATACTGGCTGTCGCTATTGTAAGAGTCTTCAAGCTCGTTGAACCCATAGTATTGATAAGTGTATTCTTTGGGTCTCTGGTTTTCAAATTCTGCCTATGTTTTCCTCTCAGTATCATTATTTCAAATGCTGAAAGCTCTAATTCCCATTGCTGTGTATTTGATTGTGGTTTCCCTGAAGAAAGAAGCTTATAATGGTGAGCCCGAGGTCAATATGTTGGCCATATCCATTGGAGTTACTATTTCAGCTTATGGGGAGGCCAAGATGAATGCATGGGAGGTGATTCTCCAGTTAAGTGCAATTGCATGTGAGACTACCCAATTGGTTCTCATACAAATTCCACGAACATCAAAAGGGATTAAGTTGAATCCCATCACATCTTTGTTGCTCCTTGTTGCCTTGTTTTTCTCAGCACCCCCTGGGCCTTAGTAGAATACCCATTTCTGATAATTAGGGTCTCTTCCTTTGATTTGGATTACATGAGATTTCTATTTGTGCCTTGGCTCTTAATCTTGCAGTGTTTCTTCTGATAGGAAAGACTGCAGCCTTGACTATGAATGTTGCTGGCCTTGTCAAGGACTGGCTGCTCATAACATAATCTTTGTTTGTAATAAATGAAAAGGTTACAGTCATAAACTTGAGTGGGTGTGGACTGGCTTTTCTGGCTATCTGTTACTATAATCATTTGAAACTTCAAGCTCTCAAGTCCAATGACAACCAACCAAAGTACCTTAGCAGTGCAGTTGATGCCAATGATGAAGGAGAAGGTTTGATAATGACGAGTGGGAGATTCTCAATCAGAGATTCAGAACCAATAGAGAAAAATCAAACTCAAGCTTCAGGATTAGGTATTTAGATCATTAATATTGTCTTGTTCTAGAGATTATTGTTCTTGGATTGGCTCCTCTATGCCCAGATCTATTTGCAGGGAATAGGTGAGTCATTCACAGTGAAGAAGATAATGACAAGATTAGTGTATAATGATGGACAGGATGGTGCCATGGTGCCAACCTAAATCTCAAGTAAGGAGACATTTGTTCATCAATTTGTCAAGAAGCATGGCCTACAATTCAATTTCTCTAAGCCTATCACTTCTTCCACCTGTCAAATAAATTGTTTCCTGTTTGTTTAGTTGACTATGGTTCTAATAAATATACTATTGTTTGATGTAAAAAGACAAAACAAAACAAAAAATATGGAAAGTTGTGACCCCATTTTCTAACTACAAATTGAAATCGGATTACCATAGTGACCACCTCTGCTTATTGGAATAAAAAAGGGGGTGGGTTATGCACAATCCTTAGTATCATTTGCTATTACCAGAGATAATTAAAGCCGCCCTAAACTCAAGTCTTAACTATGCTGATAGGGTGTTTAGAGAGGGGGATCCCTTACCAACCCACTATAATCTGCACAAAAGCATCCTAAGAACATATGCAAAATCAACCCTTCAATGAAATGATCCAAGAATATAGGTACTCAAACATTGATTTTATCAAAGAAAATTACAAGACAGAAAGAAAAGATCATAACAAGGATTAGAAGAGTCTAAGAACAGTGCTCACTGTCTACAGAGCCAAGACGAATGCAGAAGAGTTCTTCCTTCAGTTCCCCATCTGAGAAATCAGTTGCATGCCAAACCCAAGTTTTATCACTACCTGCGTGCTCCTGAAGTGACATTGGGGAATGAACTGCAAGGCAAAAAAAAAAAACAATATAATCCAGATAATAAGGATCAACACAAATTCTCGGCACAGAAAGCCTCTTAAAACTTGGACGTAAGATAAGCTATTACAATCTCAGGGGGGAAATTACACAAAAAAAAACAAACAAACAAATTTACATACTTAAATGGTTTGCACATATTTTCAATGTCTTGGATTGCCTCATGACCAGCCAAACCTTTGTAGTATCCTTGTGCTTAAGAAACTTTACTGTTCCTACACCACGCTCCTTCCATTGATTCCCATCCTTGTCAAACCTGTACAGCTTCGCCTTCCTGCAGGGTCAAACATATAAAAAAGAATGGGAATATTAATAAACAATGAAACTGCATTAGGATCATTTTAAGAGCCCATGGCATCCATTAGAAGTAACGTCCGCAATATCCCACCATATCAAATGCATTCAAATATAAATTACCAACAACCTATTAAAAACACAGGAGATATTCCTTAACATTACCGAAAAGGATCCCACAAAAAATCTCAATAATAACATCAAACATGTAAGAATACAAATCATCAACTATTTAATAACAAAAGAATGCTCATCCCATACATCCCCATAAAGTACAGAAATGATCAACAGCCTGTTCAAAACATCATAGAAAGTCAACGAAAACAGTTGACAAAAGACCAAAACAGACATATGCCTGAATCATACCACCTCACAACATAAAAAGACAAATCACCCTAATGCCAATAACCAAAAGACAGATTATCAAATAGGCCCAATTCAGTATTCAATGGCTAATCCAAAAACCAAAAAATACGAAACCCCGTATGCTTAACAATAACAAATGACCATCACACCCCCCACTAAACCAGAATAACAGAGAAACCATCATAGATTCTTCAAAGACATTGAAAAAAGGATGGCCTATAGTTCAACAAAATATAAAAAGACTCATCAAAATACAAAACCCCCAATGATAACAAATAAACCATCAAATGCATCCCTGAAAAAATCTTCATCGGCAGCCTATCAACATAGGAAAACAATTATTACAGACCATAATGAGATAAAAAAATGTTGATCGAAATATCAATGGGACATCAAAACAACAAGAAACTCACAAAATACACAGAAAAGCAAAACCCTCAGCCAATAAGAGAACGCCTACCTGCATTGACACTTGTAACTTCCGCCGTCACAATGAAATCAGCCATGTCCTCATAGTCCATGAAACCGGTAATTCAGTAATTTAATATAAAACATCTTCCTAAAGATCAAATAATCCATGGTGAGATTCTGCATGATTTCAGAAAGTGCTGGGAAAGAACTGACTAAACATTAACTTGAGATGCATCCAGACTTATCAATCTTTAATTAACCAAAATACAAATGCATAAGAAATATAAGAATATAAATGGAAGTTTGAAAACTTACCAAGTCAATGTTTGGATTCGTCACCAGTGAACCCTGCATCCAAACATGTATATTTATTATTATTATTACCAATTTTGAAAGGACCTCATAAAAGCAAGAGATGAACAAAATTTGATGAATGTTAAGACAATTGTTCATATTATAATATCAACCGTTTACCCGTTCCCAACTGATTTGCACAAGGAGGGGTTCTAGATGATTTTGGAAAAATGTTGCTCCTCATCTTCAAAAATAAATTTACCAACCTAAATGCCAAAACATTTATGCTGTGTGTTTCTATTTTGGAAATATTATGCATAATGCTTGGGCCCAAGAATAGGGTTCTAATGGCACATCTGAATGTCCCAACAATGATCAACCCTCTTACCACAATCCTTATTGCGAAAAAACTCAGGGTTGTGAGTCTGCTAAGCCAGTCAACTCCAGTGATTGGGGTGTAAATTCAAGTTTGACCCCTAAATTGAAGGTATCTAAGGAAGCGAAGACAAGATTTAACATGAATCAAGCTGCAGAACCTGAAGATGCGCATGGAGATTCTGTTTCTGTTCTGGATGAGGAATGGAAAATGGCTGAAATGGGCAAGGGAAATGGTTCACTTGCTCAAGTAGAATCACAAAGGGATTCAACAAATTCAAGTGATAATAATCAGACAATGGGTCTGCCTAAAATTTATCATGAAAATCATTCTAAAGCTACATTGTTAGAGGAAGCAACCAATAATAATGAATTCGGCACGCCCACTCGAAATGAGGTGGAAGTTGTACCTTTTGATTGTTCACATCCTATAGTTCCTATCAGCATGTGAAAAGGGGATGATACAGGGGTTGGAACTTTGAGAAACTCTCATGCAAAGCCTAATGTTAACTCTGAAAACTGAGCTATGAACCAATCAAGGAAGTCCCAGTTGGTGAACCACAAATTGGCGGGTCAAGGAAGAGAGTTTTAAGCAGACATGGTGTACATGATTGTGATAGGAATGTGCCTAATGGTGTTCAGCTGTCCTCACCAGATTTAACTGGTTCTTTGGAGAATAATTACGAGTATTGTGTTAAGTTCATTCGTTGGTTGGAACGGGACTGTCATATTCAGAAAGATTTCCATCAAAAATTCCTGACATGGTTCAGCTTGCGAGCAACATCTCAAGAGGGGTTTTTGTTGACACCATGTCAGATGATCTAGCTAGCTTGGTTGGACAATTGGATGATACTTTCTCAGAACGTATATACATATCTACAGCAAAGAGGGCACCAAATTAAAAAAGAAACATAAAATTACACATTCCATCATAAATAATTCTTGAAAAAAATTTCTTGAAATTGAAAAAAGAAAAAAAAACAGACAGGCAAACTATACCTAAACATGCCTCATTTTTCAATGTTACTAGAAACCTATTCGCACATTCCATTGCTACTAGACATTCAAGATTTCCTTGTAAGACTAAGAAAACTATTTCCTTATCATAAAATGTGTCCAAATGACGCAAAAAATGAAACATACACAGTCGTTAAGCAAATAGTAAATGTAATATTCAACCACTGATCTATGCACAGTAATGAACCAGAGTTCATGAGACAAAAATTAACAGGTATTGCACATAGCAACAGTTTCAAACACCCATTCTGTCCATGAGCAAGATATTCAGAGGTATCTCTCACATGAGACAATGAAGTAACAGGTATTTCAGATAACAGTAGTTTCAAAAATCGATTATGCACATGAGCAAAATATCCAGAGGAACCTCTCACATGAGATAAGAATAATGCATACCCGAAAAATCAATTCAAAACACCCATTGATCGATACCAAAATAGTACTTCAGAAAATACTAAATCTAAACCTAAAAAAAAAAAAAAAACCTTTATAGGTATCTTGTCACGAAACAAGATTTTCCAGTTATTTAACAAGTGAAATGACTTACAACTTCTTTTGGTTGTAAATATAAATAATAAATATCTTATAATAATATAATAAGCTAAAGGCTATGTGGTTCAATAAGCTAAAGGCTACAGAGTGAGTGGCCTCGACATCCACTAAATCTATCAGAAACCAGAAACCACACAAGTTTACTTCTCTTATTTTCAGTTTATAAGATTAATAGTTTCTGTGTATGTTTATCTTTCAAAATTAATCTTTGTTGTTTTAATCTGAAGTATAGTGTGAGAGCAAGTATACTATGTTCTTTATCATCTCTTGATAAGGTCTCTGTGTTCATTTGAGTATCTTTCATTATTCAGAATCATAAATGCTACGTTATACATGTTTTGAAATTACTTGCACTTTATTTTGGAAATGTTGATATCAATCTAAAAGAAAAAAAGAATTATTGCTAAGATTTCACTGGTGAATGGCAACAAATAAGCTTTTGGGAACATCTTGAGACCGGAAGCATGGATAAACCCAACAAGTTATTCCTATGACTACATAAATAAACATTTGGGAGCACGTTCAGACCAGAAATATGGAAAGCCAACTAGTTATTCATATGACTACACATGTATCTCTCACATGAGACAATGAAGTAACAGGTATTTCAGATAACAGTAGTTTCAAAAATAGATTATGCACATGAGAAAAATATCCAGAGGAACCTCTCACATGAGATAAGAATAATGCATACCCGAAAAATCAATTCAAAACACCCATTGATCGATACCAAAATAGTACTTTAGAAAATACTAAATCTAAACCTTAAAAAAAACCTTTATAGGTATCTTGTCACGAAACCAGATTTTCCAGTTATTTAACAAGTGAAATGACTTACAACTTCTTTTGGTTGTAAATATAAATAATAAATATCTTATAATAATATAATAAGCTAAAGGCTATGTGGTTCAATAAGCTAAAGGCTACAGAGTGAGTGGCCTCGACATCCACTAAATCTATCAGAAACCAGAAACCACACAAATTTACTTCTCTTATTTTCAGTTTATAAGATTAATAGTTTCTGTGTATGTTTATCTTTCAAAATTAATCTTTGTTGTTTTAATCCGAAGTATAGTGTGAGAGCAAGTATACTATGTTCTTTATCATCTCTTGATAGGGTCTCTGTGTTCATTTGAGTATCTTTCATTATTCAGAATCATAAATGCTACATTATACATGTTTTGAAATTACTTGCACTTTATTTTGGAAATGTTGATATCAATCTAAAAGAAAAAAAGAATTATTGCTAAGATTTCACTGGTGAATGGCAGCAAATAAGCTTTTGGGAACATCTTGAGACCGGAAGCATGGATAAACCCAACAAGTTATTCCTATGACTATATAAATAAACATTTGGGAGCACATTCAGACCAGAAATATGGAAAGCCAACTAGTTATTCATATGACTACACATGTTAGGGATGTGAGGCTCACATTCCTCGGGCAGATGCTAAGCAGAAGGTTTCAGGTTGCTACATATGGATATAGCAAGACATAATGAAAAACCCTAAGATGACAATATATTTATAAATTGTTTGATAACTAGCTAGTTGCAGAGGAACATAGCACCAATTCCTCTAAGAAAAGTTTATATCCATTCAACATCATACCATATAAAAAGGAGGAGGCGGTGGTTGCATTATGCTCAGAAGAACAGAAACTACAGCAATTCCTCCAAGTAAAATCGCATACCCATTCAACAATATAAAATATAAAGGAGCCTCGAAATGCCAAAAAGAAGGGTTATTATAACCACTAGCTCATCCCGAGTCGTACTATGTAGTTTGATGTTGATATTTCTTTGTGGACTAAATAAATAA